>CM076985.1:2477042-2575207 GCA_039105355.1 Benthosema pterotum | reverse complement strand
CCAAACTCCACTGACTTTGCCACTTCAATATACTGTATCTTGAATAAAAGAAAAAAAGCGTTGCGTTAAGGGTTAAAGGAGAATTCTGGCCCAAAAGTTGTTTTGTTTTGTTTTGTTTTGCATTTTTTTTTTTTTTTTTTTTTTTTTTTTTTTTTTTAAGTGGTCCAGGTGTTATTTTTTGAAAATACTCCTTTATGGCTGTTTCCCCTACCCCAAAATAAGCTTATAATGGGACCAATGGGCGTTGTGCAAGTTCACCTATATACATCGCTCCAAAATGCAATTTTTTTGCTATATATTGTGTCTCCACCATGTCAGTAGTGTGTTAACACTCACACTTTCACTTTCACTTTTGTTTCAGCAGTGGTTCAGCCATGAACCATGTGCCACGCCCCCACCTTTTGAGACAACTGGATCACTGCTGAACCAAAAGTGAAAGTGAAAGTGTGAGTGTTAACTCACTACTGACATGGTGGAGACACAATATATAGCAACCAATTGCATTTTGGAGCGATATATATAGGTGAACTTGCACAACGCCCATTGGCCCCATTATAAGCTTATTTTGGGGTAGGGGAAACAGCCATAAAGGAGTGTTTTCACAAAATAACACCTGGACCACTTTTTTCAAAAAAATAAATAAATAACTGCAAATAAAGGTTAAAAAAAACTTCAGGCTGGTATTCTCCTTTTAGGTTAGATATAGGTTTTACTGACGTTATACCTCTGAGGTTATACTGAGGGTTGAGGGTTAGGGTTAGGTGTAGTAGGGGAAAACGGTCAACTCTTATGCAAAACGGGCGCAACGTTTTCATAACCGGCACGCCCGATTTAGTGTTGCGGTCAAGGAGGTATACATTTCCTAAATTTCATTGTGCTTTAGGTAAGTGATTCATCAAACTAGGGGGTTTTCATCAATCTGAATCCATCCCAAACATTGTTCTTCCACACAAAAAAATCCATATGTATATTAGGTACTGTATATTTTACATAAATGTAAGGCTCCTAAAAGGAGCCTTACAAGCCTTACAAGCTGCTAAAACGTAACATTACATAAATGTAAGGCTCCTAAAAGTGTCAATGTAATCCGGGTGACTTACAGCTATGATCAGAGCAACGACACACAAAAGGAACCTTAAAGAGTAGGTATCACAGATATTTCCTTTAAAAACTAATGACGCATATCTATCAATGACCCCCTAAAGATGTCCAGAAAAAAAGTCGTTTCAGAAAAAATACAATATATAGGCAGAGTTGAAGAAAGAAGTTGAGCGCCCCCCCTGCTTCCCTGAAAAGGTGTTGCATTCGGGAAAAGAGCCGAACGTGCCATTGCGTGACGTCTGCAGTGGTACGCTCGGCCAACTTGCAGCTCAGCTTCGGCTAAAGTTATCCACAGTAGCATAGCATAGCATAGTAGTAGGATAGCCTACTATGCTATGCTATGCTATCCAGCACAGGCATTGCGGGGCTGGTTGCATTAGCCCAAGGAAGCTAGCTAACTAGCTTTGACTTCCAACCGGGCTGAATCATTGCATCTATTCTTTTCCTTTTTGAAACTGTTTTTGGTCTTCTCCCGCAACGCGGACAATTCTAGCCCCCCGGCCAACATAGAGAGTATTTATTTTTAATTATTGATGTGAATTACCGGGATATTTAGTGAAAATGTGTGTTGGCATATGGGGGGATAGCTAAAATGCTACATCATACCCGGGTACATGTATAACGGCAGTCCAGCAGCAGTGGATGCAATGACCAAACCCATGTGTTTGGCGTTAAAGTTATTTTCTGTTAATTATTAAACTAGTATTATTACTGGACGATCCCACGGCAGCGGGTGTGATTATTATTTCTTGTATCTAAGAAGTTGAACTAGAGATGGGAGCGGAGGGACGGAGCAGAGAGTGGGGTTCCGACGGAGCTAATGTTCTTTCTAATATTCAGATTCCGAATGACGCTCAATAATAATGGTTGATTGTTCTCATTGTTGAATACAGAGGCTATACCTCAATGAAGTGAAACGGACTGCCATTCTGTTTCACTCGTCTCACTTCATTATTTTACTTGAATCACAAAGAAAAAATAGGTAGTATTTTTAAGGTGCTGATTCAGGGCTGAGCAGGCTATTGAGGCTTTATTTATACTGCAATACGACCGTCATTATGCCATATGGTTTACATCTGGTCGAAATAATTCTGGTTATAACAATATTACTGATTATAACTCCCCGCCTTGCTCACATTAAAGAGCTATTTTTATATTATAGCCTATATACGTTATATAGATAACTAGCTGGGAGGAGAACAGGAAGAAGTTACTACATACATTAGAGTCTATGGGCTCGCGCAAGTACATGAACCACGTAACCAGACTATTTTCTGCCCCCTCAATATCGCAACTCTGTCTATTTCCCCCCATACCGACACCGAGTAAACCTCACTAGCCTGCCCAAGGGACGTAATCTCTTCATGGGCAGGCTAGCAAGCGTGGCCCGCTGGAACCAGCCTGGAGGTGTTGGATACAGTGACTCAAGAAAGACCCCCCCAAGCCTGTGGAGAAATGCGAGCCGTGCACAGCCGTGTTTCCCGTAGATAATGCAAAAACGGCTGGCGGATTATTTACAAAAAATCTCGAGTGCATAGTTTTAGCGGTCCCTGGTCATGCTAACCAAAAAAGATTTTTATTTACTTCATTAACATGACGCTAAAATAATGGAATTCCGAGGAGTTTTTAACATGTGTTCCTATGTGTTCCTAGAGGTGTGACGTCAGCGTGTTCTACTGGTGACGCGCTGTTTTGGCTCGGGCATTTCCGAGCTGGTGGGAGGGGTTTTTCAGAAGAGTGTCCTCCGACCCGATACAGCATAGAAACGGCTTTATATAGCCATATGTTTGCATTTTCGAATGTTATCACAATTTGTCATAGTTAAAATGAGAAAAAGTTGATATTAGCACGATACCCTGTCTTTAACAGTAAGATGTGATCAATCATCTTCCTATGCTCGTGTCGCTAAGTGTTCCTGGAAGCTGACAGCCGTGTTTCCTGGCTGGCCGTTCCTCTGAGATCCCTCCTAAAATCCTCACTTCCTCCACGAACCTCCGGTTCAAGTGAGGATAAGAGGGGGGGGGGGACATCAGGCAAGGAACTTTAGAAGAATTTGGCAAACTCAAACTCTTCCATGAGCTACTCACCCCCCCCCCCCCCCCCCCCCCCAAGGAGAGGAGCTGTCAGAACGAAATATCCAGATGGCACGACAAAAAAAAAAAACAGCCCAGCTGGAAGCAGGGGCGGATCTAGCCATGGCCATGGGGGGGTGGGGGGTGTCTAAATGCCCTGTCTGCCCCACCAAACACAATGGCGTGCCAAAACAACCCAAGGTATTTCAAATTAAAGTGATAGTATTTAAAATGATTTGAAAGCTGAAACACTAATACTACTACTACTATTACAGTAACTAACAACAATCGTGGCACTGCTAAACCATCAGCATTTCATCATTGAAAACAGAAAACTCTCTATGAGTCAGACCTTTAGCTTTATGCATGCTGCGTGTCTGTTGCAACTTCAACAACAACTGATGTTATGTTTGATGCTTAATTGCGCAATAAAGTAACCCATAATGATATGGGTGATATGATATGGGTTACCATATCATTTTCCCCTGCCCTGTCAGTATTTGATATATTTTTTCTAATCCCAACGATATTATTCAGTATTGATTTCCAATATCGCGATAAACGGTGATACCGGTATTTTGCCCAAGACTACCCTGTTCTGATTACATTCACGTCTGACTGTACCCTGTTCTGATTACATTTATGTCTGACTGTACCGATTACATTTATGTCTGACTGTACCCTGTTCTGATTACATTTCAGTCAATAAAACCAAATATCTAAATACTGAAAGGAGTAAACTGGGTGTTCACATAAGCCTGACTAGATGATAAATTGATCTTTTTTTGTTTGTTTTGTTTTGTTTTTTTGTTTTTTTTTAAGTGAAATATCCTTTTAACACTTCATGGCTCTCTTCCTCCTCCTCCACTCTGGGAGCTTATATCGGTCGTACCGTTTGGTATAGCAACAGCGTCACAGTGAAGTCCATTGAAGAGCAGTGGATTCCAGCACTGACCCTGCCGGCTCAGGGGCGTGGGCGTGAGTTCATCATCAGGGCCGCACAGAACTCGACTTCAGTCAGTGGCATTCTGACGCGCTTCGTCCCCAGAGAGGGTGACGCAACGGATAAGAGTGTGCGCATCGCACGAGAATATTAGTGTAAGAGGCGTTGTTTCGTGTCTGCTGTTATGTATGACACTCTCCCGATTAATCACAGTTCAGGCGGCTGACGAAAGTAGTAAAATGTTTTCGCCCACTTGGAGTAGACGTGACATCAATACGCCAATGCAAAAAATACTATGCCTTAGAGCAGGGGTTTTCAACAGGTGGTCATGGGATCACCAGTGGTCCCTGAGAGGGTTCCAGGTAGTCCCCAGCTAAATGGAAATTTGGTTAACCAGATGTAACTATTTGAGAGCGTAAAAATGAAGCCAAATGGACCCTTGCGGGTCCATTTGGCTTCATTTGTATGCTCTCAAGAGTTAAAATAGTCATCATCTGACTGAGCCTAACCAGAGAATGCAGGAGATTAATGGTCATTTTGATATGTATGTTTGGCTGTTTTGTTTCTGAATTGCAGCCTGGAATTGAGGTCAAAAGCAAAAGAAAACTTGGGGCTTTGGGGTCTGTGGGGCTAAAATGTCCTCAAATGGTGGTCCGTGGCACAAATTGTGAATAAATAGTGGGCCCTGGTATGAAAAAGGTTGAAAAACCCCTGTCTTAGAGCCATTTGAGCCTCTGTATTGCCTCAAATGATGTCACTTATAGGGCTTTGTCAATTAGAGATTAGATATTATATGATGATATTGTGTGTGTTATCATGATTTGTCATGACCCGAGTGGCTTTGTCCGAAAGTCTTGGGTAAAACACTTCCGGAACCGGGGCAGTGACGTCACTGCGCAGGTCTCTACAGTACTGATACCAGTACTGTGCTCTAGTATTGGTCCCACAACTCTGCTGTGAAGGAACTGTAAATCAAAGGAGTTCCAGACTCAATTTGCACAGGGATTTTCTTTTTTCCTGTGGCAGGTTCTCATCTGGTTTTCCAGGCTAGTGTCAAATAAACCTGATTTTTGAATGACTCATGTATGTACAGTAAACAGTCTAGAGGTGCAGCTGGGTAATCAGTAACAGGACACAGGAAGGAGAATAGAAATTTTGGTCAGGGTAAAGGGGCTTACAGACGGCGAGGAATAAATCGCCCACTCTAATTCATTCTCAATGGGGCCGGCGTTTTTTTAGCACAAAAGTTCAAAAATCGACCCGCGTTCAAGAGAGCGTTTATCGCCGGTCGAACTCGCGCGCGCAAGTTCAATTCAAGTTCAATTCCAGTGAACTTTTTGTAAAACGCTTGGCCATTTATAGCAAACAAACATTGAGGAGTGAGGACCCTCTACCAGTAGACCTGCACAGTGCTGTTTCTGTTCCAGGAAGGAGTGGATTCCCTAATCATTTGGCGCAGCCGAGCCTATGAGCCGAGCCAGGGCCGGATATAGCCAGCCCTACTAGGGTGGGCTGGAAGAATGGCAGGGTGGGCAACTCTAAAGTTTTTCATAAGGAGCAGTGCTTTTGAACATTTTTGATACCAGGGCCCACTATTTATTCGGCCTTTGAGTCACGGAACACCATTTGAGGATATTTTAGCCCCACAGACCCCAAAGCTAAACCCCTGCCCACCCATGCCACCTCTAGATCCGGCCCTGTGCCGAGCTGCTCTAACGTTCTAATGTTTTACAACGCATTTTTGCCCGACGTGTTGTGAGTTTGTCACGGCCACGCTATATGACAAAGTGAAGCATGTTGATGTTGGTTACATGCTTTTAGCCTGCAGAGTTTATTATACAACATATTTAAACCGTGCTGGATGCTGCCCATCTTATTTTGGAATAATTATAGTCTACGTTCAAATATCAACCTCTAGCCATCATTATAGGTGAGTCATTAATTCATTGTAAATGAATTGTAAATTCAGCGTGATCATGATCAGGTGGCCTGCTTCATTAGTCAAGTAAAGCATCAATAATAACATTGTTGTTGAAGTTGCAACAGATACGCAGCATGCATAAAGCTAAAGGTCTGACTCAGAGAGTTTTCTGTTTTCAATGATGAAATGCTGTTGGTTTAGTGGTGCCACAGCTGTAGTTAGTTAGTAGCCGTAGTAGTGCTACATATCATTTTAAATATAGACACTTTCATTTGAAATATCTTGGCTTGTTTTGCATGCCCATGCTTAGATCCGCCCCTGCAGGGAGTGTGTGTGTGTGTGTGTGTGTGTGTGTGTGTGTGTGTGTGTGTGTGTGTGTGTGTGTGTGCGTGTGCGTGTGCGTGTGTTGTGTGTGCAGTTTGGCAGTGACCAGGCAGTGAATGGTAACAGAGATTTGGAAGGAGGACAGGCGAAAAGGGTGAAAAAAAAAACATACTCCCTCCCCACAGCTTGGTGGGGAACAGAAGTGCACAATGCACAGCAACGGTGAGCAGGTGTTCACCACAGGATATTAAAAAGAGAAGTGCTTGCATAGCTCACACCCACGGTGTAATAAAAGTTTTATTCCATTGTGTAAAGCAGGGCTTTTCAACAGGTGGTCCAGGGACCGCCAGTGATCCCTGGGAGGATTCCAGGTGGCCCCCAGGCTAAATGATGATGGGAGGTTGGTTAACCAGATGTAACTCTTTGAGAGCGTAAACATGAAACCAAATGGACCCTTGCGTTAAATCAGCAGTCACTGAACGGCCCCGTGTACCACCTGTTTAGACTTTGTACACATAATGCAGGAGCCCCCACCCCCCCCCCACCCCCACCCAAGGAATAAAAAGAACTATTTTTTAAATCTAAAGAACATATGTGTTTTTAAATGTTCAATTCTAGTTATAGAGGACAACTATAATGTATTTATAGCGGAATTACGGCGTGTCATAGACCCTCCCACTCTGGGGCAAACTGAACCATAGTGGAGAGCTGCACTGTCCCTGTTGACAAAGTCCCATTCTCTCCTATTGCCCTACTTGCCCCAGAACAGGGATCGGGGCTAGCCGCGAAAATGTTTACGCCCATTATAGGGGCGTTTCTGTTCCTCTCTATTCTCTTATTAGCCTGGTATCCTTTTAAAGCATGTCTGGTGGCCGCCCCCTCCCCTCTCCTCCCCTCGCCCCCCTTCCCTTATGGCGCCCTAGGCAAGTGCCTAGTCTGCCGAATGGCAAAAACGCCCCTGGCTAAAACAAAGTCCAGCACTTTTAATTACTCACAGAACATAAGGTGGATTTTGCTGCAGTTTAACGATGTTTAATACAAGCAGATCGCAGATGAAATGAAGTATTTTTGCTATGGGGGAATCTAGGGTAGGCTATTGCAACTCTAGATTTATCCCATAGCCTAATTAAAATTAAAAAAAAATCCAGAGTTGCACAGTGGCTCCCTACTGCTGTTCAGTCTATAGGCATAGTAGGCTATCACGTGCAAAAAAAATCCTCAAAAAGTTACAATTTACACTTCTGCAGCTTTAATGTCGAACATGATTTCAATAGCTCCACGGTTAAAGGCTACGCTTAAAGATTCCAAAACAAAATCGGCTACTGCTGACTAGTACAGTCTACAGTCTTGAGTGATTCTCAATCTAGCCTACCCTGATTAAAGAGAAAGAAAGCTTGTTGCAGACAGTTCTCGACTTGCATACATGTGTTCAACCACACGTTTTGTGCATATTGGGTACGTTTCACATCACAAGCACCATTCAATAGAGCAGGGGTTTTCAACAGGTGGTCCTTTAGAGGGTTCCAGGTGGTCCCCAGCTAAGTTTGTTAACCAGATGTAACTCTTGAGAACGTAAGAGTTAAAATATTCATCATGTGAATTAGCCCCAAGTCTACACAACTAGAGAATGTCGGAGATTAATGGTCATTTTGATCTGTATAAAGCAATCTTTACTTTTGGGGTCTGTGGGGCTACAATGTCCTCAAATGGTGATCCGTGGCTGAAGTGCTGAATAAATGGTGGGCCCTGGCATCAAAAAGGTTGAAAACCACTGCACATAGAGACTACAGAGACGTTTCTGTGGAAGTGTCACTGTCAAAAAATAATATCATCGAGACACAGCTCCATTAGGCTATAGCAGGGGTTTTCAACAGGTGATCCGGGGATCAGTGGTCCTTGAGAGGGTTCCAGGTGGTCCCAGGAGGGTTCCAGGTGGTCCCCCAGATAAGTTGTTTAACCAGATGTAACTCTTGAGAACGTAAAAATGAAACCAAATGGACCCTTGCGGGTCCATTTGGTTTCATTTTTACACTCTCAAGAGTTAGAATATCCATCATGAGAATTAGTCCAAGTCTACACAACTAGAAGATTAATGGTCATGGACAGAGCAAATTGAATCTTTAGTTTTGGGGTCTGTGGTTCTAAAAATATCCTCAATTGGTGGTCCGCGGCTCAAATGCTGAATAAATGGTGGTCCCTGGAGTCAAAAAGGTTGAAAACCCCTGGCTATAGGCTGCAGCCTCTCATCTGAAATGCCTTACCTGAAATGAACCAACGCACTGTCCCTGTCAATTGTATCCCAAAACGTGCAGCGGCCACGACATCTCCCTGCAGGCAGCAGCTAGAAAGCTACGGTCGTTTAGTTCCATGGAGAAGTCCGAGTCAGACCGCTGTTAACGTGTTGTGTCCCAGTGCGGTGCCGTTCCCTGTCACTCCCATCCAGAAAGTGCATTATGGTTTTACGCGCAGGCGGTTCACTGCTTCACTGTCTCCCACGCAGACGCGCGTCCACTACGAAGTCAAAGTAATAAGTTTATCCATGGATCCATCCATCCGTCCGTCCAGGCTGTGAGGCAGCCTCAGTGTCTGGATGACTCTCACTGACTGTCACAGATATCTCTCTCCTCTCACTCTCTCGCTCAGTCCCAGTATCATAGTAGAAGAGTTGCGACATTGAGGGGTCGGAAACCGAGAGCTCGAGGAGCGTGGCGCAAAATGGGAGTTACTTTGGGACAGGCGTGCAACAACAACTAAAAGTTTCCGACTGACATGTTTATCTTGTAGGCCTACTACTACAACACGATCTGAAGGAGTTTAAAGCTGGCATGATTCCTTTGCATTTCGGATAACTTCAGGTCCAGGACGTGTCCCCTATTTGTTGTCCCCATTCTCAATACAATAATTCTCATTTCTATGTACCTGTAGAAGAGCCTCCATTGGACTGGCCCCGTGAAGTGAACGGAGTTGTCACATCTCTGTAAAGCGCTGGTATGGCCCGATGAACCTCCCACAATAAGAAAAAAGCTACTCGGCCGTAGGCTACTGCAGGCCTATGTAGGCTACAGTCCTGTTCTGTGTCTAGGCCTACTGGTCTAAGCCAGGGGTCGGCAACCCAACATGTTGAAAGAGCCATTTTCGAGCCAAAATTAAATTCAAAATCTGTCTGGAGCCGCATTTTATTTTTATTTTTTTCCTGAGAGTGTGCAAATGTGAACCAAATGGACCCTGGCGGGTCCATTTGGTTCCATTTGCACACTCTCAGAAAAAAAGGTCCTCAAAGAAAAATCATGGTGAAACACAACCTTTCTTCAGAAATGGAGTTTCTAAAAAAAAAAAAAAAAAAATAAAGGAGTGTAACAGAACTCCATTTCTAGTCCACACAACATCTCTAAGGTATATTAATGACATAGTAAACTGAAAACGTTTGAAAATGGATGCGGTTCAGATTGAAAGCTCCACCTCTGATAACTGCTGGGCTTTTTCGACATGGCCAAGTACTACTTTAAGTGGCAACTGTCAGACAGCGCAACGTGTTTTGGGTGACTGAAATGTTTATATTATTTTGGTGTCTGTATGTAATAATGCTACTGAGCCACTATAGGGCTGTGTTCTGAGCCGCAGGTTACTGACCCCTAAGCGGAACAAACAGGTTGCCAGTGGGATCCAATGGTAGCCTATAAATTAGGGGTGTAACGATATAGTAACTGTATTGAAATATCGATTTTAATTTTTAAAAATCGAAGTAGGCTACAGTAGACTTATATCGTTATGTAAACAGAAAATATTACATTGTATCTTTGAATTTGTATCGATTTGCAATGTAAGCTACAGAATCGGTAGGCTATAAGTATTTAGCAATTTTACATCTTGTCTTCAAATACATTGTCCACCTACAGTAGGCTATATGCCAGACCACTGTTTTTACTTATTTATAACCATTAAATCAGGCCTTGGCGCTAACACTTGCCCGCTTGCCCGGGCAAGTTAAAAAAATGGTCGGGCAAGTGAAGACTGCTACCTGGTTGCCCGATCGGGCAAGTGTGCAACTTAGTTAGCTCCTATCTCTCTCTCGGGTCCGTTTGGTTTCAAAGTCAAACTATCTTTTTTCCTGGCGTCACAGACCCCTGATCTGTGACCACATGTGGGAACCACTGGCCTTCGACTGCGATAGGAAATGTTTAAAGCACCCAAGTAGAAACTGCAAAATTTACAATATATTTTGGGGGCAAGTGACCATGACCTGAGGGCAATTAGAACCCGACTTGCACCTGCCTGATGGGCCAGTGCCTCGGAGACCTTAGTGTCAACCCCTGTCATTATAATACATTTTCCTTACAAAACATGCAGTATCCACATGTTTCACACACATGTCATGCATTTGCTAAATAGTTACTGTATCGATTTTAGAATCGAATCGTTTCGGCAGATACGATCGTACATAAATCGCCTTTTACGTAGCACCTTTATCCAAGGCACTGTGGCATTACATTCTCCCGTCCACACAAGCATTCATACACCTTTTTGCGGTGGTGAAAACCATGCAAGGCACAACCAGCGACCAGCAATTTGGGGTGGCTGTCTTGCCCAAGGACACTTCTTCAACATGTAGACACTAGACAGGAGGAGCCGGGATTCGAACCGCCGTCATTGGACGAATTGCTGCGATTTACCTCCTTCGCACCGCATTTGTTCCATTTGTACACTCTCAGTCTCAGAGATAAATGAACCTTTTTACCTTTTAAATGATGGAAAGTTGGTTAACCAGATGTAGCCTAACTCTTGAGTGGTTTCATTTTCACACTCTCAAGAGTTAAAATATTCATCATCTGAATTAGCACTATTTAATTAAAAAGTCTGTTTAGTTTGCAAAATCCAGCCTGGGATTGTGAGCAAAGCCAAAAGAATGTTTTAGTTTTAGGTCTTTGGAGCTAGAATGTCATCAAATGGTGGTCCGTGGCTCAAATGCTGAATAAATGGTGGGCCCTGGAGTCAAAAAGGTTGAAAACCACTGCAATAACAGGTTGAAAATCCCTGCTAGAGTCGTACAAACATCCTCTTATGGGAGTCCCTGTGCTGGTATGTGTTTTCAAATTGGGGTCCATATATGGGGCTGATTATAGTGTCAATCTGGGAGTCCCTGACATGAACATGTCTTTTTAAATCATTCTGTAGCCTATAGAAACGCCTGTTGGTGTTTTAAGTATTAGCTATTGAAAAATAGCAGATGTAGGCCTACAAGCTCATAGCTTGGGTTCCATGACCCAAATCTTTTTTTTTTTTTCTTCAGAAAAATGCAGATCTTCAAGCACACATGCCCATATGCAGCGGTCTAGTGCTATTTTTGTCGTTCTTTGTTGCACTGTTAAGTATAGAGCTTTGAGTGGTTGTGGAACTGTGTTTACAGGCCAACCCTCACATCCCTACACACACCACACAACACACACACCACACACACACACACACACAACACACACACACACACCAACACACACACACACACACACACACACCACAACACACATAACAACACAACACACAACACACAGACACGGGGGTATGTGCACATGCATGCTCAGAATGTGGTGCATTGTGAATTCACTGCGACTCGCAGAACAATGCGTGTGAGTGTTTATATGGAGAAAACAGAGGCAGCATTGTAAACACGCGCATGGCATTTTCCTTCTGTCAAACTATCTTTATAGTTATATCATTGTCTGTCTCGCCTGTGTGCATGCATATCTGTATGACATGTCTATTATGTATGTATGTATGTATGTATGTATGTATGTATGTATGTATGTATGTATGTATGTATGTATGTATGTATGTATGTATGTATGTATGTATGTATGTATGTATGTATGTATGTATGTATGTATGTATGTATGTATGTATGTATGTTAAAAGGGGAGCTTTTTGTTAAAATCTAGCCTCCAGTGCCTTTAAGGTGTAGTGATTGGAATAACTCATGCATTAGAAAAGATACATAAACTCAGCAATCATAGTTTGGAAAACCTTTGTCCGTTATTTCAAACTTTGATAATACCAATTGGTATTGTTGACGCTAACACGCTATTTTTGACGCTATCATTGAGCTTTGTCACCTGTACAACAAGGTAAAGATTGTAAGGATCAGAGATTTGTGGAATGAGCAATAGCCTACTGTGTGTGTGTGGTGGTGCTTCCATGAATGTGCTAACATGGAAAATGGTTGGTATTCAACCCTTGGTTTGTGTCGGATAGATGATTGTACTATATCATAGCATAATCTCTTCATGCTGGTTACTCACCTAGACACATTTTGAATTTAAAAGGTTCATACATGATCGGTGTTATTGCAAATACAGTATATAAAATATGACCTTAGCTTAAATGGACTCAGACAGACGTAACCCATGCACAAGGCCATTATGTCAAACATCAAAGCATGGTTTCCAGCTGGAAAAAAAAAAAAAAAAAAAAAAACCCTCATCGGGGTGGAGTGCCTTATTTCAGAGATGACAGTTATTCTACCCGAAGTAGGACACAGCCCATATGACTGAGCGCAACGTCAGCAAAACCTAAAAACATAAGGTCATTCCTAAGAAATGACCTCAGTAATACTATTCCTAAAAATTTAAGCTTATTATTATTTTTTTTAAATAAATAACCTTGGTAAAACTATGCCTAAATTATTAACCTCATTCCTCAACCTCATTATTAACCTTATTCCTAATATTAACCTCAGTAAAATTGCCTAAACCGAACTTCATTCCTAATATTAACCTCGGTTCAGTCGGAAAACCCAGAAAAAGATTTAACCACTATTTATTTACCCAATATGTATTATTGACGCAGAATACAAGTGTGCATTGTGATATTTTGCATTAACATTGGTTCTGCTACATTTCTCTCCCTGCTCAGCACAATGAAACGCCATCATTATTCATTAAAGGTATAGGGGAAGTGATTTCACTTTTGTCAGATATCACCCCAAAAAACATTTCTGTTAAAATGCTCTATTCTAAGGTGTGCAGACCATATATGGAGTTTCCCCCTCCCCCACGTTAGCAGAGGAGCTAATAAAAGTTCCCCAGGTGGAGGGTGAATTCTCCTCCAATCAGGATCGAGCAGCAGGTTCACATAGTGTAGCTACTCTTGGGCGCCCCTAGTGCACCAGGCTGGTACTACACCATGAATTTCAAATCACTTCCCCTACCTTTAAACATTAGGGAGATAGGTATAAAATAATAGCCCCCCGTTATTCAGGTCAGGGATATAGGGTTTAGTGAGTGACGAAAATGGAGCCCTAAACCTAAAATTATATCTAAACTTGTTTTATTTTTTTATTTTTTTAGGTGAATTGCACCAAAACTCATTCAGTAGATTTTCTGTGGTCTGTTTTTTTTCCCCATGCAGGCTCAAACGAGCTCGACAGAATGTTATTTTGCGTTCTGCAGAGCTCTTGTTTGTATGGCAATGGGATTTACCAGCAGATGTCATTTCATTGCAGCTCAAAAGCCTCCCCAAACGCCACAGAAAACTCCAGAACACAGAAAATCCAATCCATGTTCAGGTTGTTTGGGTGAAATTGAGATAATAAAACCTAAAAGATAATAATACTAATATACCGGCTGAAATGCCGCTGCGCCGTGCCAGGAATAAAAATCAAACCAAAATCAAAAATGAAACAAAATGGACCCGCAAGGGTCCATTTTGTTTCATTTTTACATTCTCAAGAGTTACATCTGGTTAACCAACTTTCCATCATTTAGCCCGGGGACCACCTGGAACTTTCTCAAGGACTACTGGTGGTCCCCGGACCACCTGTTGAAAACCACTGGTCTATGGCTGTGGGGACTAGAAAAACAGAATAATTGCACAATTCCTCTCCATGCACTCATTCACGCGCACGTGTGTGCGCACGTGCATGTGCGGGCATGTGTGTGGTGTGTGTGTGTGGTGTGTGTGTGTGTGTGCGTGCGTGCGTGCGTGCGTGCGTGTGTGTGTGTGTGTGTGTAAATGTTTAGACACACTGTAAATGTCCATACACTGTGCCGCACTTCAAGTTGAATGGAAGCATTTTAATCTGTTTTTTCTCAGTCTAACACTCTATAGCAGGGCTGGGCAATTATTTTTCCCAAGGGGCCAAATAAGATACATAAAATATTGTGGAGGACCAAGACTAAAGGCTGAACTAAAGTCTGCGTAGTATTAATTTAATTTCATGATAAAAGTAAGAGTAAGACCAACCATTTTGACACCAGGGCCCATTATTTATTCAGTATTTGAGCCGTGGAAGACAACCATTTTAGCCCCACAGATCCCAAAACTTTCTTCAAGATTTCTTTTGTTTTTGTCCACAAATCCAGGCTGGATTTGGGGAAACAAAATGGGATAACAAAAATGACCATTCTCTTACATTCTCTGATTGAATGTGTAGACTTTGGGCTAATTCAGATGATAAATACTTAACCTCTTGAAAGTGTATAAATGAAACCAAATGGACCCGCAAGGGTCCATTTGGTTTCATTTATACGCTCTCAAAGAGTTACATCTGGTTAACCAACTTTCCATATTTAACTTGGAACTCTCTCAAGGACCACTGGTGGTCCCCGGGCCCGTCACAGTCAGCCAAAGGGCCGCATTTGGCCCCCGGGCCGCATAATGCCCAAGTATGCTCTATAGAGTTGCTTATTATTACTACTTTGCTATACTATTACTATTAGTACAAAGTAATGCTGGTGGAATCGGCAGAACTGCAGCTGCACAGCTTGGAACTATAATATGGGCTCAAATTAGCGAACCACAGCATGGAGTTATATTCAGTTCTATGCGGACATTCCCTGTATAAAGTAACACATTCTACCAGATGGCTTCAGTATGTGACTCTGGGCCAAAACCACAGCATCCCCAGCCCCCACCGGCCCCCATCCCACAGCTCCTAACCACACACCCTGTCCCGTCCCGACCAAGACTGGACCCACCCACATCCAGCATGCATGACACACAACACACACACACACACACACACACACACACACCCACACACACACACACACACACACACACACACACCACACACACACACACACACACACACACACACACACACACACACACACACGTACGTTTCTGGACAAGACATTCTGTACCAGGCCAATAAAACGCCAAATTCCTTGCTAGCAAAAGAGTTTTTCTAGAGTTGCTAGCAAAAGAGTTCTAGAGTTTTTTTTTTTTTTTTTTTTGTCTCCACCAGGCCAAAAGTACACAGAGAGAGTACGTTTTGCACTCCACCTGTGTGCGTGTGTGTGTGTGTGTGTGTTGTGTGTGTGTGTGTGTGTGTGTGTCAGACAATTGCACGAGTCCCTCCGAGCCGAGTCTCAAGCAAGCGCAAGTCATTTGGTCCCAAGTCTCAAGCAAGTCAAGTTTTTTTTTAGGTTGTGGGCGAGTCAAGTCGAGTCGAGTCCACACAGTTGGGCGAGTCAAGTCGAGTCAAGTCGCATGGTTGTTTCGAGTCGCGTCGAGTCACAATGTTTCAAGTCGAGTCACTGGTTTTCAAGTCAAGTCACAGGTTACAACTTCCTACGGTCAAATGTAAAAAAAAATATCAGTTTTATCAGTTATCAGTTTTGTTGCAGTGTGCAACTTGAATTATATGAATGAAAGAAAAAATGTATTAATAGAGATGAGAGTTACAGTACAATTGTGCATATGTAGCATTTTGTAGAGCAGGCATACCTGCACGCACACGGATCATTAATTTAACATAGTGTTCATTTTTCATCAGGCACTAAGTTAGCTACCTACTCGTGAGTCGTGTACTACACTCAGTTGCCAACTGCCAAAATCCAAAATGCACTAGTGGCACTTCCAAAACGCACTACAAGGAGCTAGAGCAGTGTTTTTCAACCCAGCTCACTATAAAAGCACTAGTAGTGAATATCATCTTGAGTTTTTCAATCATTTTGGCGCTAGGGGGGTCTGGAAAAAAAGCTAAATATAGTCTCAAATGCGTGAAGTTGGCAACACTGAGTCTATGACTACACGTGCATTTGTTTTGGTGGGGTCCTTCGGAGAGCAGAGCTGGCGAAATAATAACTGGACTAAATAAAACTATTTAGCGAGAAGAACGTACCGGTGAAAAGGGAAGGAATGAATAACTATTTCAGGTGGAGGTTGCGTGGAGTGAGGTTTTAACCCCAACATGAGAAGTGAGAATTTTGGAAGATGGATTGCTGCCTTTCTAGTTTCTATTATGGATGAATGGATTATTTATGCAGCCAGTCACATACAGGAGCCCAAATCAGCGTTCGTGACAGTGGTGAGTGATATTGTTTTGTTTGGCCAATGTTCAAAACACGATCAACCGACACTGCAGTATCCCACACACACATGCTTCTACTACTATTAGCTTTAGTTTGATGTGGTTCCTTCCTTGTCGCTGATTTTAGCGTTGCATGTTTTACATGCAGCCATCCTCCGTTTCCCATCAGAATGGAAGTTTTTAAAAGCAAAGTTGACAACCTTTGGTGATTGTTGTGCAGACGAGGACGAGGTTGTCGAACGCTCAGGAGTAGCAGTGCTTGTTTGTTTCTGTGTGTGGTGTAGTGTGGCTGCTGTGGCGTATGGCCTGATCAGAGTCTTTTGTGCTTGCGCTCTACATGCCTGTCTCCAATCACTCAATCAATCTATCAATCAATAAACGCGTGAACCTATAGCGTGGCGTTCATTAGAATTACTGAAATAGACAGTTGGAGAGTTGTGGAAACTGGGAAGGCTGTTTTCTGACACCTCAATGTCGCAAGTCCTCTACTAGATCTAGATGGCAATAGCGTTCACCACCGCTCCGCTCCCGTCAGTGGTTCAGACCGTGGGTCAGACCCCCGCAAATAGGTGATCGTGTTAGCTCCCTGACTGGTTCATTTGGTTTCATTTGCACACCGTTGCCTCCCGGCAATGGTGACTCGGACGATGACTCGGACGAGTCGCCGAGTCAGGTTGTCTCAAGTCAAGTCCGAGTCTCAAGTATTTTACCTACAAGTCCCAAGCGAGTCAAGTCGCCGAAAAATGCGACTCGGACTTGATTCGAGTCGAGTCAATACGACTCGAGTCCAATTGTCTGGTGTGTGTGTGTGTGTGTGTGTGTGTGTGTCGCCCGGGATTCGAACTTGGGTCACCCGCGTGAAAGTCCAACTTCTTAACCACTAGACCAAAGGGACATCCCCTTGCTCCGTGGGCAGATACTAGACTTTGGATGCCGTCAGGACAGAGGCTGTAGCCACCTGCTACATTGAATATAGGTTGAAGAGGACTTGTAAATCAGTGTATTTTTGTTTTTATTTACATTTTTCACAGCCTTCCAACTTCAATGGGATTGGGTTTGTATAAGGCCACCAATATGTTTTTTTTTTTCCTCAACACATTCCGCATTGGTAAATATACCAGTCTAACCAGTGATCAGACACAGGGGTAAGGGGTTGACACTATGGTGAATATACCAGTCTAACCAGTGATCAGACACAGCGGTAAGGGGTTGACACTATGGTGAATATAGTCTAACCAGTGATCAGACACAGGGGTAAGGGGTTGACACTATGGTGAATATACCAGTCTAACCAGTGATCAGACACAGGGGTAAGGGGTTGACACTATGGTGAATATACCAGTCTAACCAGTGATCAGACACAGGGGTAAGGGGTTGACACTATGGTGAATATAGTCTAACCAGTGATCAGACACAGGGGTAAGGGGTTGACACTATGGTGAATATACCAGTCTAACCAGCGATCAGACACAGGGGTAAGGGGTTGACACTATGGCAGGGAAATAAAAGGTTGTGGAATTTTGCTTTGGAGTTGCCCAAGTGCACATTTGAGTGAGGAGTCTGCTATTCTGGACTTCATATAAGATCTTTTTTTTTTATATTTTGTATGATTGTACTGTATATATTTTCTTCTGGTATGGGAATTTGGTATCAGTATCGGCTGACACAGAAATTGTGATATCGGTATCGTACTCCGGACATCCTTAATTTAGTTATGCATATCTACTCAAAACATGTTGCAGTTTGAAGCGTTTTTGAACCATTTTGAGATTGTAGATTGTCTATTTAATTTGAAATATTATATTTTTTTGCCCAATCCTCGAAACACTTGTGAATACATAGCAGGGTGGACAGTGTGAATTCCAACAAAGATCAGGATTTGGAGAAACGAAAAAGGATCAGTGTGAACAAAGCAACGTGATCCCTGCTACACACAGGGGCATCCTGGAGGCTTTTCTGAGGCTCAAAGCAACGAAAGTGTGTAATTTTGGAGACATTCACAGGCTTGACACTATAATGACAGAGTCTGCATTGCAGGGTTGGGCTATATGATAATCCATGGTAATACTGTGGTGTGTGTGTGTGTGTGTGTGTGTGTGTGGTGTGTGTGTGTGTGTGTGTGTGTGTGTGTGTGTGTGTGTGTGTGTGTGTGCGTGCGTGCGTGCGCGTGCAATTAATCCCGTGACATTAGGGTTAGGGTCGGTCTGATGGGTAGGTTTAGCTGCACATTGATTGATTGATTTTATTTGATATATATGATACAGTTCATCGAGAGCAGTACATATTCATCTGGATAGCACATGAAAATTCATAGGACTTAATTCCATTGTGATCCAACAAAATACATTATAAAGGTGAAAACAACGGTACTACAGTACATCGTAATAATGACCAATTACAACAGAGATCAATAAATAGAATAGGATACATATGTAAGAAATATGGAACACTAACTTAACTTCCCCATTAACCAATTTTTTTTTCTTTTTTTTTTTTTTATGTTGAGAGACTGGGCAAATTTTATTTCCCTGGGAATTTTGTTCCAGTCCTCCACCCCTATGTATATTTGAAATACTGGACAGTCGGACAGAATGCATGCACCAACAAATACCCAACACAAAACTGGGCAGATTGCTGGGTGATGATCATAGCAGGTCATTTTGAAACACACACACACACACACACACACACATGCGCGCGCGCGCGCACGCACGCACGCACGCACGCACGCACGCACGCACGCACGCACGCACGCACGCACGCACGCACGCACGCACCACACACAACACACACACACACACACAACACACACACACGCGCGCACACACACAAAACACACACGCGCGCACGCGCGCGCAAACGCACACATGCACATGCACACACACACATGCCCGCACACACACAAACAGAATATACAGTATCTGACTGTAATCAAGGCACCTGTGTTTGTGGAAAACAATTCGGTTTAATTTCTATTGACTTAATATTGACATGGGCGTTGATGCGTCATCACGCAGCATGTTTGTCTTATCAGGAAGTAATTAAGACATCAAATTTTACAGAGTTTTTATTCAAAAATCCACAAAAGCTAAAATTTCCCCACTTTTTGGAAAGTATTGCTGGGATATGGCCGTATAGTCTGGTAGGAAGGTAGGGGTCCCATGCACCCGAAAGATATATTTTTCTAACCTACTTTTTTAGAATTCCTAAAGTGTCTAGTTAATGAATTTTGATGTTAACAATTCCAATTTTTGTCCCACATATGTTTTTTTTAATCATATGTTGCATCCATCCTGGATTTTCGGCTGTGACAAAAGAAAATTATAAAGCAGGATATCTCCAGAACTGTACATCTGACAGAAACCATTCACCCCATGTCATGTTCGTTTTTGCATGATGAATTGATTGATATGAAGTTTGCCATGGTTCCATCATGCATAGTGCATACAAAGCCAAATTAACACAGAATTTGTTATAATTCGTCTATACAGCAATGACAACAACTCCTCCCCCTGCACCCGATTGATATATTTTTTCAAACATTTGCATTTTTACAATCTTCAAGATGTATAGTAAACAACTGTTGATGTTACCCATTCACATTTCTGCCCCATATGTGTTTTTTCAAACCATGTGTGTATCCATTCCGGATCTTTAGCTGTGAAATATGAAAACTTTAACTCAGTATATCTCCAGAACTGTACATCTGACAGAAACCATTCACCCCATAGTATGTTCGTCTTTGGATGATGAATTGATTGATATGAAGTTTGACCATGGTTCCATCATGCATAGTGCATACAAACCCAAATTAACACAGAATTTGTTAGAATTCGTCTATACTGCAATGACAACAACTCCTCCCCCAATCCACCTGATTGATATATTTTTTCAAACCTTTGCATTTTTACAATCTTCAAGATGCATAGTAATCAACTGGTGATGTTACCCATTCACATTTCTGCCCCATATGTGTTTTTTCAAACCATATGTGTATCCATTGCGGATCTTCAGCTGTGAAATATGAAAACTTTAAATCAGTATATCTCCAGAACTGTACAACTGACAGAGACCATTCACCCCATGCCATGTTCGTCTTTGGATAATGAATTGATTGTTATGAAGTTTGATCATGGTTCCATCACTTCCTTGGCCTCCTACAGCTGATAGGCTGATCTGATATGGATAACCTCATCCCAACTGATCTCCTAAAGTTCCTGACCCTCATCATTACTGGTGATGCTGACGTGGAGAAGTGTGCTGCGATGGAGACGGTGAAGTCCAAGTTCCAATGCTCGAGGCTCAATCAGTTTCCGTGTAGGCTTGTTCAATCCTCGTCCACTATATTTATACAGGAACTTAATGCATCTTTAGTGTTTCGCAACACTTTCACGTCAAGCTTTCCACAAAAGATGCACTCTGGAGGAAACAACTGTTTGGTAGGGGCTTGTTTATGAGGTGATTGTGACACTACTAGAGGATGTACCACACTAGACCTCTTCTGTAAGCGTTTCTGGTTCATTGTAAACTTTTGGTAGCAGGCTTGATGATCACCAGTTGTTGCTAAATTGACACCAGCACGACTCTCTGGAATAAGATTACATAAATGCTCCATGCAAAAAAAGGGAATCAGCAGCTTTGTGGAGACATATATCACAGATACTGTGTAGCTGGGCAAGCTTGTCAGTTGCAGAACCCTGACAGAATGCTGTAAAGTTTCGATGCTCAAAGCCAGGCACGTGTAAAACGCATATTTCAGGAGCGTGTTGTTGGAATTTTCTACCGTTGTCTCTCTTGGATTTCTTTGTTGCTGGAGCATGATACAGGTGCTGATGATTCAGTTTGAATATAGGATACTGTACACAGTATGTAATTGGCTAGAGTCTCCACCCCCTACAAACTGCTGTTCTATATCAGCTTGTCCTCATGATGGTAATTGAGCTGGCCATTCTCTTTTTTGCTTTTGTGAAAATTCACTAGGCCCTATAGCAAACAATATCACTGAATAAACACACATGTGCCCATATTTGAAGTGGGTAACATCAGCAGCTGTTTACTATACATCTTGAAGATTGTAAAAATGCAAATGCTAGAAAAAAATATATCAATCGGGTGCAGGGGGAGGAGTTGTTGTCATTGCAGTATAGACGAATTATAACAAATTTTGTGTTAATTTGGGTTTGTATGCACTATGCATGATGGAACCATGGCAAACATCATATCAATCAATTCATCATCCAAAGACGGACATGGCATGGGGTGAATGGTTTCTGTCAGATGTACAGTTCTGGAGATATACTGATTTAAGGTTTTCATATTTCACAGCTGAAGATCCGCAATGGATACACATATGGTTTGAAAAAACACATATGGGGCAGAAATGTGAATGGGTAACATCAACAGTTGTTTGCTATATATCTTGAAGATTGTAAAAATGCAAAGGTTTGAAAAAATGGAGAATGGAAACGCTATTTCATCCCTGTATATGTCCTGACATACACTGGAGTGACAAATAAAAAACCTTGAACCTTGAACCTTGAACCTTGAAATATATCAATCAGGTGCAGGGGGGAGGAGTTTTTGTCATTGCAGTATAGACGAATTATAACAAATTCTGTGTTAATTTGGGTTTGTATGCACTATGCATGATGGAACCATGGTCAAACTTCATATCAATCAATTCATCATCCAAAAACGAACATGACAGGGGGTGAATGGTTTCTGTCAGATGTACAGTTCTGGAGATATCCTGCTTTAAAGTTTTCTTTTTTCACAGCTGAAAATCCAGGACGGATGCAACATATGATTAAAAAAAACATGTGGGACAAAAATTGGAATTGTTAACATCAAAATTCATTAACTAGACACTTTAGGGATTCTAAAAAAGTAGGTTAGAAAAATATATCTTTCGGGTGCATGGGACCCCTACCTTCCTACCAGACTAGTATAATGAGTAATGACTAGTCTAAAAGTGTGATTTTTTTCCCCCAATTCACTGGGGATTTAAGTTTTAAAAAAAGGCAGATCAGATGATGTCACTGTCCTCGGGGTCAGCAGTGTTACTTACAGCCACAGTGACAGATGTCCAGTGGTATAGTGTCACTGAATGCAGACCAACATGGATGGTGCATTGCTGCTTGGTTTGGACTTGCATTGGACCGCGGTGCTGCTTTAGATGGGCGGTGGTGGTGGTGGTGGTGGTGGTTGGGTGGGGTGGGGTGTGGTGGTGGTGTGCATGGGACAACCAAAACAGGCCTCCTAAAAAGCAAGGCCGGATTTAGCCAGCCCTACTAGGGTGGGCTGGAAGAATGGCAGGGTGGGCATCTCCAAAGTTTTTTATTTGAAGCAGTGGTTTTCATCCTTTTTGACACCAGGGACCACTATTTATTCGGCATTTGAGCCACAAAGGACCACCATTTGATGACATTGTAGCCCCACAGACCCCAAAACTAAAGATTTATTTTGCTTTTGTCCACAAAACCAGGCTGGATTTGGGAAAACCAAACAGTCCAACATACAGATCAAAATGACCATTAATCTTCTACATTCTCTAGTTGTGTAGACTTGAGTTAATTCAGATGATGAATATTTTAACTCTTGCGAGCTTAAAAATTAAACCAAATGGACCCGCAAGGCTCTCAAATAGATCTGGCTAACCAACGTTCCACCATTTAGCCTGGGGACCACCTGGAACTCTCTCAAGGACCACTGGTGGTCCCCAGACCACTGGTTGAAAATCACTGACATTACCTTTCATTGGGTGGGCATACAGGATGCACGTTTGAGTGGGCTATACCCACCCCTGCCCCCCTCTAGATCCGGCCCTGCTTAAAAGCCTCATTTACCAGAAATGCCCTGGATCAGGGGTGGGCAATTATTTTTCCCAAGGGGCCAAATGAGACACATAAAATATTGTGGAGGGCCAAGACTAAAGGCTGAACTAAATTCTGGGTAATATTAATTCATTTCAAGATAAAAAGTAAGAGTAAGACCAACCATTTTGACACCAGGGCCCATTTTAGCTCCACAGACCCCGAATCTAAAGATTTCTTTTGCTTTTGGCCACAATACCAGGCTGATTTCACAAACAAAACAGGCAAACATAGATAAAAAATGACCATTCTTTTACAACCTCTTGTTAAGACTTGGGCTAATCCAGATGATGAATATTTTAACTCTTGAGAGCATAAAAATGAAACCAAATGGACCCGCAAGGGTCCATTTGGTTTCATTTTTACGCTCTCAAAGAGTTACATCTGGTTATCCAACTTTCCATATTTAACTGGAACGCTCTCAAGGACCACTGGTGGTCCCCGGACCACAGGTTGAAAACCACTGTAGCCTACCCGTTCACGGGCCGGTCAGAGTCAGCCACATAATGCCCAGATACTGTATGCCCTGGATGGTCCCTGCACTGTATTCTCTTTTTTTCTCTCAAACCCTCCTATATAAGCACACATCTAATCATGGCCATGATGATGAAGAGTTCAAGTTCAAGCGAGGGCCGGAGGGAGGGGAGGAGGTAGAAGAGCAGTCAGTCTCTCCAGTGTATGGGCTGGCACGTTTCTTCACAGCACAGCTGCCTTGGACAGTCTTTGAACCTGGTGTCCCTCTGTGCTATTTGCAGCATAGGTGGGAAAACAGTTCGAGTTGAAGCAGGGGCGAATCTAGGCATGGGCATGGGGGGTAATGCCCCCATAAATGCAGTCCTGTCTGCCCACCAAACACGATGCCATGCAAAACAACTCAAGATATTTCAAATTAAACTGCTTAGGTATATTTAAAATGGATTTTAAACACTACTACTGCACCTAACAGAGAACACACTACAATTGTGGCATCACTAAACCAACAGCATTTCATCATTGAAAACAGAAAAACTCTCTGAGTCAGACCTTTAGCTTCATGCATGCTGCGTGTCTGTTGCAACTTCAACAAACAACTGATGTTATTATTGATGCTTAATTGTGTAATAAAAGTCCTGTAACCGAAAATGGTGCAGCTATACCATTTTCCATACCATTGACCGCACCCATACCATTTTCTCCTGCCCCCCCAATTGGGAAATGTTACATCACCTCTGAGGTAATGGGTGAATAACTTTTGGGGGAATTCAACTTTTTTTTTCTTTTTCTTTTTTTGCATTTTTGGTGCTCCCTTGTGTGTTTTCCATTCCCACAAATGATCTATTTTGGACAACCAGTCTTTCTTATTGTATAGTATGTACTGTTAATGGATCCATATTGCTCCATTGCTATGCATTCACTGTGCTTATTCAAATTGGGAGCAAGAACTAGATTTTTATGGCGCAGCTTAGAGTTCTCAAACTCTGCCCGAACCGAACAGGCCCGACCCGACATTTAGGGCGGGTAGGCCGAAAATCTATCCTAATCAATAGGGCTGGGTAGGGCATCGGGCCCCATGAAAAAAATAATATATATTGAATTATTTTAATATAGTAAGAATAATAGTTATTTTTCTGTATTTACTATTATGAAGATGGTGCTGATTGCCATTTCAATTTTAATCTGTGGCGAATTCTCAAATTTTGCCCAAACCCGACAGTTTAGGGCCGGGTAGGGCCTAAAATCTATTCCATTTAGTAGGACCGGTAGGGCCTAGGGCCTGAACTGTTAGGGCCGGGTAGGGCCGGGCCTTCATTTTCAGGCCCGTTGAGATCTTTAGCGCAGCTCACGTCCATACTCCTTGTTTTGACCCAGGACGAGACATCACGTCGGGGATCGAACATACTGTAGCTCCCGAGTCCTGAGTCACTGCTGTAAAGCATGGATGAATGAATGCACAGAATTCAAAATGAAAAAATACAGTTCTCCCTTATGAAGCAAAAGCAGAAATTTGGCATGATTCTTGCTATTTTGTCTTCAGAAGATTCCGCCTATAATTACAGGCCGAGAATAGCGACGCCAGGTTGAAAAGTGGCCGAATCTGTATTATTACACTCTCACGTTGTCACACACACACGCACACGCGCACACACACACACACACACACACACACACACACACACACACACACACACACACACACACACACACACACACACACACACACAACACACACACACACACACACACACACACACACAGAGCAGAGAGTTTGAAGTATAGCAGACATTATGCCCAGTGCGCTGGAATGTCAGAGTTTACATTGGCAAAGTCATGCAAAAAGAAAGGGCAGAATGCCTGTCATTCAGCTCTGTAGCCACATCCCTGAGAATGAACGCACGCACACACACACACACACACACACACACACACCACACACACACACACACACACACAACACACCACACACACACACACACACACACGCACACACACACACACACACAGGCCGACAAAAATCAGCCCAAACTTTGCCGACTGTACAGGCTCTACTGTACAGTAGGAGAATTAAGAAATGGACATCCTCAGATGTTCATATAGTTTGGGACTATAGAGCCGCGTTGCCCAGAAAGGAATTTCCCATTCATTTTCCACATAGATTTTCCAAAATCATTCATACAAAGACGATTACGCCGCAGACAAAGACAACTCGGACTCATGACAAATCATGACAACAAACACAGGAGTGTCTCAGGGGTAGAGTGTATGACGGACCGTAATCACAAGGTTGCTAGTTTGAACCCGGGCTCCACCAAAGTCAGTGTTGATGCATGTCTATGTTTCCTCAGCTCTATGTTCCCTCACGGATAGGTTTACGGTGTAGTTTTACTAGTTTTACTGAGGTTAAGTTGAGGGTTAGGGTTAGGCATAGTGAGGCATAGTGTATATACGTATACATTTTTATCTAATTAATTTGAAGCTTTTTAATTAATTAATCTCAATGAATCACATAATAGTTGACCCTACAGTATAAGCATCTTTTGTGTCAATTAAAACAGGTTGGTAGTGTGTGAGTGAGTTTTTATGAATCAAACTGTGTCCATACTGCGATGTGTTATGTTGAGGGTTAAAGATAGCGTTAGTAATTTCAGACCAATGGAAGGACGGAACAGTAGGAGTTCGGATCAATGGCAGCCCCTAATGGCTTCGTCTTCCTTTGCGTGCACTGGTATGACCGGTACCCATGAAATTGTCCAGTGAAAAAGGTTCTGTGGTGATTAAAATGAGTTAATTATTTAAATTGTGTTATATTACACAAAACTAAAGAATATTTTCATGGAAATTCCGTCCTGTAGCCGACTGATGTTATACCATCAAAGTAAACTCCTGCAAAATGTGTAGACCAGTGTTTTCAAACTTTTTCATACCATGGCCAACGATTTATTCAGAATCTGAGCCAAAGACCACCATTTTATGTCATTTTAGCCCACAGATCCACAAACTAAAGATTTATTTTGCTTATGTCCACAAATTCCAGGATGGATTTCGGAGAAACCAAAACAGTCAAACATACATAAAAAAATTGCCATTAATCTTCTACATTCTCTAGTTGTGTAGACTTGGGGCTAATTCACATGATGAATATTTTAACTTGAGAGTGTAAAATGAAACCAATTGGACCCACAAGGGTCCATCTGATGGTCCCTGGACCACCGGTTGAAAACCCTGGTGTAGACTTCTTGTAAATGAAGTGATACATGTTTAACCATGAAAATGAAATAAAATAAAATAGTCTTGAGAATGCACCCCTACTATACATAGAGTACCCAATACATACTGCAGCATCAGGCATTGGTTATACTTTTTCAAATGGTATAATTCAATATACTTTAATTAAAATCTAAAAGATTAGACATTTGTCCAAGAAGAAGAATGTTGTTAGAAACAGTAAAATGTTTCCAGATGTAGTTTTAACAACTTTAAATGAAGTGTTAGGGATAGGGATAGTAAGGCTACTGCAAGACAGAGACCAATTAAACGGTTGAATAATTGACCATTGTAGGAACATGTAAACAGTACAACAGCGCCCTCTAGTGTACAAAAGGCAATACAACAATGTAGTACAAAAAGGTATAAATGCATAATAAATACATTCATAAGTAAATCAAGTAAATCAAAACCATTTATTGCAGTAAATATTACAATGTGTGAATTAAAGGAGAAATCAGTTCAGAATTCCGCAAAATACGACGTAAATTAAACATCAAAACTTCAAAACTAATTTGGACCAGATCCATCTTCATCACAAGCTCTTTATTCATCTCTCTGTCTGTGATATTAAAATTAAATTCATTATTTTATTATATAAAAAAATAAAAAAAACAAGTTTCTTGTTTTTTATATTTCCCCCCACAGTTCCATCCACCTCTCCCCATCCACCTACAAACTTCCTCACAAGATCGAACAAACAGACAAACTATATACATTATGTATTATGGCTGTTGAAAATAACGACATTCATTAATTTTCTCATTGACAACTGTGTCTCCCTGTAACCATTGTAGCTCAAGGGATCTACAAGCATTGGGGGATTGTAGATCACCCATTGATGAACATAAAAAAAATAAAAAAAATAAACAGATCTTTTCCCAGACTATTTTTCTCTTTTTAAATTTTCAATTCCTGTAAAAACATAACATATTTTGGACAGTTCAAATGGTGATTAATCAATGAATCAAATTAATGGTTATGCTATGATTAATCTGATTAAAAAAACTTAATCATTATCATTGAACAGCCCTAATATAGTGGTATACAATTAAAAAGCACACAGAATTAATAAAATATGCTCAAAAGTAATCATAATAACAGTATAATTCATTCAGATTATTTTCATTTTTCATTCTTTTAGTATTTTCTTTACTTAGCTCATGTTAAATAACTTCCTATTATTACTATGCATTAGGCTTTACATCTTGCACAAAAATAGGAATTTGCACACTGACACCACATGTCAGTCCGGAGACAATGATTGTACTCATGTGTGCTTATACACACAACACAATCAGATGTTGTTTATGTTGTGCATTCAGCCTCTCTAAAGTTATTTAAATTGTTATGCCTTATAGCCTGTGTTTAATTGGACTTGCTTCCATGGAATACTGTAACTTTTGGTTGGGGAAATGATCATTTACTGGACCATACTTTTTATGTTATGGAGGTGATTGGAAGCTCAGGCTGCAGTCAGTGAATGATTATTGGTCATTGTTTCCACTTTCCAGTAAGAACAGATTTTGTTGGAAGAGATTAAAGCAGGTTATGTTACAGCAAGTTTAGAAGAACGCTTTGTGCACGTCACAGATGCACGCACACGTGCATGCGCACATGCACGCACGCACGCACGCACACACACACACACACACACACACACACACACACACACACACACACACACACACACACACACACACACACACACACAACACACAGAGAGAGAGATTGTGTGCATTACTGCCACCAGCTGCCACATAATTCTGTCCACTGTTGGCGTCTTGATTTCCACAGGATACATTTTAGTTATTTATTTTGATGACTTTATGACTTTATTTGATTGGAATTAAGTTGATACATTAAAAATTGTGAAAATAGCGGCCTCGTAGAGCAAAATAAGCCTAATTAAACTAGTGGGGAAAGGGTTAAGAATTCCCCTGAACACACATGCAAACGCATGCACACTTAGGGGTCCGTAACCCCAAGAGTGTAACACATGTAACCAAGTAGAACAGGGGTTTTCAACAGGTGGTCCGGGGACCACCTGTGGTCCTTGAGAGGGTTCCAGGTGGTCCCCAGCTAAGTTGGTTAACCAGATGTAACTCTTGAGAACGTAAAAATGATTTTTACACTCTCAAGAGTTAATCTGAATTAGCCATTTTGGAATGTATGTTTTGCTTGTTTTGTTTCCCAAATCCAGCCTGGAATTGTGGACAAAAGCAAAATAAATCTTTAGATTTGGGGTCTGTGGGGCTAAAATGTCCTCAAATGGTGGTCCGTGGGACAAATCCTGAATAAATGGTGCATGGGCCCTGGGATGAAAAGGGTTGAAAACCCCTGAAGTAGAACCTCACATGACTGTAACTCTGCTAGTAGACTTGGCCAGTGGCAGGCACACAGTAAAACGTCTTAGAAATGTTGTTTCTAGTATGAATTATCCTCTTGAACCCCAGCAGGACTATTCCAATCAGATCTACAAGCTCACAGCACATAAATAAATAAAATAAATAAATAAAATAAAATAACCCCCCCCCCCCCCCCCCCCCCCCCCCGCAGGCACCACAAAGGGTGCTGCACATTCACATAACTATTACTACTTGATGTGTAAATCTAGAAAACTATTTCACACATCCAATGGTGTGACCAATAGCATGGCATGTCGTTCCATTCTCTCCAAAAGCCAGCACAGTCTTCTCCTACACCAAAGTCATCAGGCTCACCATGCCGCCAGTGCCTGTAGAAGTAAAAACATTAATACATTACAATACCTTCACAACAATGTTGTTATGTGAATGCTTCTTTTTAACTATGACTTCAAATTAGATCCCATATATAGATATTTGCATCAATGAATCAATTGGTCAAAGATAACAAGATATGGAGTAGCTACTGTCTGTGTATGTGTTTCATTATAGTCTACAACATAATTACAGTTTAAAAATAATATGTTTGCTTTTCTTTAAATGTAGAGTAGAATAATGAAAGTAAAGTCTTACATTGGTGAGGTCAGTGGTGTTCCGTCGACCCACTTCCACTCTCCTTCTGCCTCTCTGTCGGTCAGTCCAATCCACACCGTTTGTCTCGGCTAACGACTCTGTTAACAAAGTCCTGGACAGAAAATCAGCTGATTACTGAGGTACAATGTGAAATGCGGAAATGCATACATTTTAAACAACCAAACAAATTCAAGAAATTCCCTGAAAAATATGAAAAATAATGCATATTGGAGGAATAGCTGATCTACAAGCTCGCAGAACGGCGTGAGGGTTCATGTTGTGAGCTTGTAGATCTGCTATTTTTTTGGCTTGAATGAATGAATGAATGATGAATGAATGAATTAATGTTTTTTTTTTTATTGACAGAGATGATAGTTACAGTACAAGTCAAGTACACACTGCTACAAAACTGATAACAGCTTGGAGAATTACAGTACAATTCAAGTACAACTACATCAAATCTGAAAAAGCTGATTGGACACACTAGTTAAGCATACACTTGTTTACAATAGTGGCCAAATTGTTCATTTCATTTAGGCATTCAAATACATACAAAACAACTACTTCAGTGAAGTCAGAAGCAGCAAATCATGGAGGTAAAATCATAGTGGAGGTAAAAAGGGAAAAGAAAAATGTACAAAGAGGAGAGGGGGGGTGGGGGTGGGGGGATTTTATATACAATTTTGTTTTACAGAGGCCAGTTTCGAATTGCAGCCATCTGTAGGTGCCCCTTGAGAGCGGTTTTGAAGGAGTCAAGGGATTCACAAGTCTTAATGACTGTTGGTAGGGCGTTCCACATTTTGGTTGCATATGAGAGGACCAGTCTTTTGGGTCTCGACCTGACTGTATGGGGAACAGGACGCAATGCTTTTCTGTTTTCCTCATGGTTACTGTACGTGGCTGTAGTAATGCCTAAACTATAAATTGACACACACACACACACACACACACACACACACACACACACACACACACACACACACACACACACACACACACACACACACACACACACACACACACACACACACACACACACCTGCTTCTCGCTGCTCTTTATGGTCACCAGATCAGATTGTCTGGCTGTACAGAATGCTCTGCTGTCATCCCAGGTCTTCTTCTCAGTAGAGATGTAATAACACACACCACCACCGAATGTAAATCCATGCAGGGATTCTAACACAATATAAATGGATATTACACACTGTTATTATGTGCTCAGATTAATGAACAAAGTAAGTGCTTTACAATGGTCCATTCATTCAGACAAATGGAATATAAGAATGGATATAAAACAGTGGGGCTTCACTGACCACAAAGAATCCTCTTCAGCTCAGTCATGTTGTTAAGTCTGGACTGCAACTCGTCAAAAATGGCATGCAACTGGTCAGTCATGTTGATACATATAGTCATTAACTGGTCTTTCTGTTCAGTCATGTTGATAAATATGCTCATTAACTGGTCTCTCTGTTTAGTCATGTTGTTAAATCTGGTCTCTAACTGGTCTCTCTGTTTAGTCATGTTGTTGAATCTGGAATGTAACTGGTCTCTCTGTTTAGTCATGTTGTTGAATCTGGTCTCTAACTGGTCTCTCTGTTTAGTCATGTTGTTGAATCTGGAATCTAACTGGTCTCTCTGTTTAGTCATGTTGTTGAATCTGGTCTCTAACTGGTCTCTCTGTTTAGTCATGTTGTTAAATCTGGTCTTCCACTGCTCTCCCTGTTTAGTCAGGTCCAAATCTGCAAGAAGGATAATCAAAAAAACTGATTTGTTTTAAATCCAACATTGTGATGGTAGTAAAAGGCTCATACATACTTCTTTGGGTTATAAAAGTATACTTTGATAGCTCAAAATATGTGGAGGAAACCAGGAAAGACCACCAGCTGTCTAAATAGCACAGGCATTATATGGAAAAAAAGGGGACAACCTTGAAGTAATTGCAAAAAAAGAAAAAAAAAGAAAAAAAGAAAAAAAGAAAACAGATTTCGAATCTTAAATATGTCCTGAATAACATACAAAAAAGTTGCCTGGAATTGTCTGAGGTGAAAGGGTTGACAGTAGTCTGTACTGTAAGAGATTTTTTTTGTCCCTTTTTGCTAGATTTCACCATGCTAAACCATATAACAATTTGATTCAATGGTTTACCAAACTTTTTTCAGTTGATCCATATGTGTATTTCTTCCTGTAGAATCCATTTCTGCAATGTACATTTCTGTAGTGTGCATGATTATTGGAATAATCAGCATATTTGACATGGGAAAATCATATAACCATTTTTAAAAGGGTTTACCAAACTTTTGTCAGTTGAGTATCTTTTTATCAGTGAGTATCTTTTACGTTTTACTCAATGGAGGACTTGCAGCCAACACTTCCTGGTTCAAGTCTATGATAAAGAAGAGGATAGTGAAAGATAGTGAAAGACAAGGGCAAGTAACCTACATTTACTGAATGGAAATGTTTTGTAAATTCTTCTTTTGTAGATTTTCCCTGTTCATGATGCTTGCTTTAATTACAGACAGTACATGTGTCAACTTTTATTTTTGTGAAATGACAAATAAACATGGATAGGCTACTGTTCATTCAAACAGTGGATGGATTATATAAAACGTTTGAAAAGGGAAGAGTGATGCTATTTAATTCACAACTACTCTGGATCTCATTATTTACATCACAAGTTATGGGATTTCTATCTAGTGCCTCTGCTGGAACATTCCACCATAGCAGTTCCTGTTTACACTGAGCATGTGCAAACCTCCGGCACCAGCCTGCGCCACGCCCCCGTGCACTATCCTCTTTATTTATCATAGCTGTCGTCCAAGTTGGAGTGCTCAATCCTTCCTGTCAGCAGTCTCTCATTCACTGTGAATGGGAATTTCTAATGAATGAAGTTCACTTCTTTAAAACACACTATTTCATTTAATAATACCATGGCCTAGTACTTCATAGTTTGTATTATTTGTGGAGTGCTATTGACATGATCACACATGAGTTAAAAATGTGTTTTTCATGGATTTCTCCGATGTTGCCATGTCCGCTTTTTATAAGCAACATTTTTCAGTTTCAAGTTGATTGAAAATAATTGTAGTTACTAGTTGCCGAATGCATGTTTTTGTTGACATAGCAGCCTCGTGGCAGGGTGAAGTTCCGGCTGTCCACAAGAATCATGGGGAATGGGGGAGTTACCGCCCAGCCACTAAGCCTGCACAAGACGTATTAGTTTTATCTACGCCTGTTCCCTAATGTTGTTTAAACCTGTGACCTCAAACATTTTCATAAAGGAGTCCAGGGACCCCCATGTACAGTAGCTGAACACACAGACCCCAACTGAAAAACAAATCTCAAGTATGTGCCTTAAAGAGCCTTTAAACAGTCTTAAAGAATAATATAGTAGCTCATTTGGTTTCATAGTCCAGGTATTTTCAACTGGTAGCTATTCCATTTGCTTTTCTTCTATAGAACAGCACACTAAAGCTTTGTGCAATGTAAGCAGGCCAATGTTGTCAGTTACTGAAAGTCTGATTGAGGATAAATCAGGTGGTGGTCCCTGCTTCAAAATCAGAATATATAATACTGCACAGGCTCATGGACAAGGTGTTAATTCATTTGCATGTCATTGTGTGAAATCTAATGTCTTCTCTAAGAATGTGGCTCCCTAGTAAATCTGCACCACCAAGTCATTAAAGTAGTAGCAGGGAAAATCACTCTCCACCATGGTCAATACTAGTGGTCTGTCTGTCTGTCTGTCTGTCTGTCTGTCTGTCTGTCTGTCTGTCTGTCTGTCTGTCTGTCTGTCTGTCTGTCTGTCTGTCTGTCTGTCTCTTTGCCCACAGCAGGGCTCTGGGGGGCTTGTAAGGTATGATCAGACTTGCAAAATATGTGATTTGTTATATACTGTAGTTGTTGAAGAAATAGTTCAAAATCAGCCATTTTGTTTTGCAAATTAGAAGGTCAAAACTCAATTTTTTTCTTGGGAACCATTTTTTCTGATTCAGCACCCTTGAATTGGGTAAGATGGCCTTGTTCCCCACTTTTACCCCCAAATGCCTCCAACACCATTTATTACAAATCTCACATGGTCTACATCAGTCTGTTCCACCATGAAAAGCTGCAACACTGCCAAGCTAGTCCGCCCACAGTTTTTACCGCACATACATGAGCCATATGTTAAATTGTGATTCATGTTCATTCCGGTGAGAGATCTGTACAATGTAATTGATATTAATTAATTATTGCATTAAATTTACCTTATTCATGTGAATGGGAAAACACGAAAACTCACATTCAACTATTTCTTCCTTTGAGATTGTAAGGGTGAAAGTGACAAGACTTGGAGTTGAGGTCTATAATAATTTCTAAAATTAATTAAGTTATTAATTATATTGGTCGGCATCATGGTGGCATCATGGTATGAAATGCTACTCACGGTGTATGACCAGGACAATGATGCCAGCCAATAGGAGCAGCCCCACACACGCTGCGACAGCTCTGAAGAAATACTTCTTAAATCCTGAAAGTGAACAGCAGACACATTTTCACTATCATTTTATATATTGATGCAGAGCACATGTATTGTGTTTCTACATTAATGTGAATGCACAAGAAAAAATGTTGATGCACCATTAAACACTAATCATAAAAACCCACAATCCAGAAGCGAAACATCCACTGGGCCACACAAAAAAGGGAGACCTTTGGCAAACAAACACAGCAAAACTGTTCTGTATACGTGAAACCATCTTCTAAATTCAATTCCACATCTAAAACAAACTGCAAACTGGTCAGGCTTTATAGCCCATTACCTATACAAGCCAATTCAAGTTCTAAACTCTATTCTGGAGTGGAAATTTAAAGAAAGTTCTACCTACTCACCAAAACAAACATGGCTTGTGTTATTGGAAAGCCAATTTCCTTAGTGGAAACACTGCGCCCTGCACCACACATAAAATCGACTTTTCAGTCAGAATGTGACTGTAACTGTTTTTTTGGGGTGAAAAACAATCGTGTTTTGGCCAAATATAGTCCCTATTCTGGCCAAAAATCTTGTACTGACTATAGCATAGGACTACTACAATACTGGAATAATGCTACTGACCATGGTATTACTGTGCTTAACTAACCAGCCAACTGTCCTGACTTTAACCCAACAGAGAATCTGGGTTGTATTGTCAAGAGGAAGGTGTGAGACATAAGACTGAACAATACAAATTCATTTACAGCCGTTATCAAAGCAAAACTGGGCTTCCATAACACCTCAACAGTGCCACAGGTTGATAACCTCCATGCCACGCCCCATTGATGAAATAATGTGTTCAAAAGTAATCCAGACCAAGTATTACCTGCATACATTAATATACTTTTCAGATGGTCGACATTTCTTGTTTAAAACATATTTTTAGTGATCTCGTAACAATATGCTTATTCATTGAGACAGCATAATCATCAGGATTAAAACAATTAAAGTTAATTCACAATTGATTGAGCATATATGAGAGTTTCACATTTGGTATTATATTATGGAAGAAAATTAACATCCAACCCGTACTAGGGCAGGTGCTGAGCAGTTAATAGTTGAAACAAGAATAATCAAGAAACAGCTCGCACACTGAGGGCTCAGATGCTGAAATGATGCCTTTATTGCATCATCAAGGTGACTGTGACATTTCGAGCACAATGCTCTTCCTCAGACTCAGCATTGTGGTAAAAAAAATCGAAGACTGAATCAGTTTTAGCAGTGATTAATCAAAATCGAATCGGAAAAGGCATTTTTCCAAGTAATATTAATAGTAGTAGTAGTAGTAGTAATAGTAGTAGTAGTATTCACATAGTTCTTTACCTCCATGCTGTGCTGTGTTCTCTACAGGGTCAGAAACTTGGAGGTTTTCATAATTGTGGTCGGTGGGAACACTGAGGATTTCATAAGTGTCCTTGGTCGGCTCTGGTGTGGTGTAGATGTCTTCAGACATTTTACGTTGAGCTGAGTTGACTTTCTGAGTTGAGTTGACTCCAGTTGAGGTGTAGCTACACGTCTTCAGATATCGCAGTGGGTTTTCAAACTGCAGGTCTCATTGGACATGGAGTCTGAGTGAACAGCAACATGGTGTTGTGTGGTAAATACTCTGCAGCAAGCAGGGGCGGATTGGCCATCTGGAGTACAGGGAGTTTTCCCGGTGGCCCGCGCCACCTAGTGGCCTGGACAAGATCCAAAATGCACTAGTGGCACTTCCAAAATGCACTAGAATGCGCTAGATGCTCGCCTGGAACATACAGATAAAAATGACCATTAATCTTCTACATTCTCTAGTTGTGTAGACTAAGTTGGGCAAATTCACATGATGAATATTTTAACTCTTGAGGGTGTAAAAATGAAACCAAATGGACCCACAAGGGTCCATTTGGTTTCATTTTTACATGCTCAAGAGTTACATCTGGTTAAGCAGTGCCAATCCGCCCATGGCAGCAAGCCAATCAGAAAGCCTGGCTGTTGGCACATCAATGCTGTCAGCTAATGGAAGTTGATATCAATACATTGTACAGAAAAGGGAATTACAGTTACAGAAAAGGGAATTTCAAGGGGAAGTGCAAGTCTACCAAACAATTGACTGGCTGAGTCACTATTATTACCTAACCTGGCAAAAAAATTCCACATACTGTAATCATGCAATCGATTGTGTCTGCTGTATGAGTTCATGGAAGGACAGAATGAAGGCAACCACGGCAAAGGAAGACATCAGTGGTTCTCAATCTTTTTTATTTTATTTTTCATTTATTTATTTTTTGAGCTTCAGAACATTAACGTGAGTCGTAACTGTTAAAAGCGTGATTTAAGAAAGCGAAGCCTTGCACGCACATCCACGAATTTCAACGGGTGCTGGATCCCATATAGTAACGGGGAGGAGAGAGAATAGATTCTGCACACTGTTTAAAAGCTCCAAAAATGTATTCACCGATTGCGGTAAAAAAATACAACGTTTCGTTTTGTACCTTCAGTATACTGAAGACAGAGCGATGAGTACCAGTATATTTGAGCTGACACCAAGTGGTGTTTCTCACATCAATCATGTGAGTGGAGCAACTTGCTCTGCCCTGAACAGAAAAGTTCATAGTTGATGTTAATCTTAGTCACTGGGTTTGCGGTATATAATATAACAGACACATCAAGAAAAATAATACTAGTATCCCTGAACTCAAGCTTAAATTCTGGTACCCTATTTCACATGTCCTGAATTTATATTTGTTACTTTTTTTTTCAACATGATAGACCAACACTTCGAAATGTCACCTAGAACTTCTCTGTCCCTGAATGAGGGCGGAGCAAGCTGCTTCACGTCGCGCTGTCGTCAGTATACCTGAAGAAAGCCACGTTGGATTATTATTATTATTTTTTTTTTTACTTTTAAAGCCGTGTGTGGACCTATTCTCCCAAAGACGTGATTTAAATAACCTCAAAATAACAAAGTAAATGTAGCCTTTAACACTCATTATCATTTAATTTTTAATTTTTTAGCTTTTCTCCCCCACCACACCATGCCCATATCTCCTCAGGCAACACAACAGTGGTTCACCAGGTTGATTCTTAGTCAGTGTGGTGGTCCCTGATTCATAATCAGTTCATGATCCCGTTTCCTAGATTATAACCCACAGTACATGTACCATGGGGTTATTAGTGGTATTCATGGTTGTCGTAAAGTGTCATATTTACAGCCTGTTAACACATGAATCGGAGCTGCACTACTCATAATGCTGCTCCAGCGGGTCTCGTCTGTCCCCTAGGACCCTCACTACACTACAGATACAGATGGACCCTTTTAACCAAGTGGACCCTTGCGGGTCCATTTGGTTTCATGTTTATGCTCTCAAGAGCTACAATTTGCATCATGTGAATTAGCCCCAAGTCTACACAACTAGAGAATGTAGAAGATTAATGGTAATTTTGATCTGTATGTTTGCCTGTTTTGTTTCCCAAATCCAGCCTGGAATTGTGGACAAAAGCAAAAGAAATCTTTAGTTTTGGGTCTGTGGGGCTAAAATGTCATCAAATGGTGTTCCATGGCTCAAATGCTGAATAAATGGGCCCTGGTATCAAAAAGGTTGAAAACCCCCGCTGTAGCCTATTGATGTTGTACCATATCATCAAAGTAACTCCAGCACAATGGTGTAGACTTCTTGTAAATTAAGTGATGCATGTTTAACACAAAATAAATAAATGAAAATAAAATAGTCTTGAGAACGCACCCCTAATATACATATTGTACCCAATACACACTGCAGCATCAGGCATTGGTCAATAATTAATTAAAATATGAAAAGATTAGACATTTGTCCAAGATTTGTTGTTAGAAATAGTAAAATGTTTCTAGATGTAGTTTTAACAACTTTAAATGAAGTGTTAGAGATAGGGATAGTAAGGCTGCTGCAAGACAGAGACCAATTAAACTGTTGGATCATTGACCATTGTAGGAACATGTAAACAGTACAACAGCGCCCTTTAGTGTACTAGCAGTACAACAATGTAGTAAAAATGTATAAATATACAATTAAATACATTCATATAAAATATATATAATAATAAATACGTACTTCAGCCAAATTAAGACAAACCATTTATTGCAGTAGATACTACAAGGATTCATCTTTTATCCTCCTACATGTTACAATATTTGTGTTTGTCAATTAAAGGAGAAATCACATTTGAATTCTGCAAAATACGAAATACAAAATCCAAGCACTTTATTCATCCATTTCTCTTTGGTATTGAAATGAAATTAATTATTTTATTATTATTATTATTTTAAATCACATTCTTTCCTACAGATTAGTAGATCCAATGAATGCACTAATGCACTAATCATCCACCTCTCCCCATCCCACTCCATCCACTCACCAACTTCCCCAAGACCAAACAAATAGACAAACTATATACAGTTGAAAATAACGACATTCATTAATTTAGTTGTTTAATCTGAATATATACAGTATATTAGAAAATGCTAATATATATATATATATATATATATATATATATATATATATATATATATATATATATATATATATATATATATATATATATATATATATATATATATATATATATATATATTAGCATTTTCTAATTGGAAAAAAAGAAAAAAAAGGGTATGGAGACTGTGTCTCCTTATAACCATTGTAGCTCAAGGGATCTACAAGCATTGGGGGATTGTAGATCATACCTATTTTGATGAATATATATAAAATATATATATATATATATATATATATATATATATATATATATATATATTTTTTTAATAAATAAACAGATCTTTTTTTTTTTTACACAGATTTGTTTTCTCCATTTAAATTTCTGAATTCTGTACAGAAAAACATGACATAAAAATGAATAAAATGCCCTTATAGATTTATGTCCATATATATATATATATATATATATATATATATATATATATATATATATATATATATATATATATATATATATATATATATATATATATATATATGTCATCATTTCCAATTTCCAGTAAGAACACTCTACATATTGGTAGAAGAGATTAAAGCAGGTTATGTTACATTACAGCAAGTTTAGAAGAACACTACTATAGCACACGCCATGCACACACACACACACACGCACGTGCGCACGCGCACACACGCACACACACACACACACACACACACAAACAGAGATTGTGTGCATTACTGCCACCAGTTGCCACATTATTCTGTCGACTGTTGGCATATATATTTCCACAGGATACATTTTATTTTGATGACTGTATTTGTTTGGGATTAAAGTTGTAAAAATAGCGGCCTGGCAGAGCAAAATAAGCCTAATTAAACTAGTGGGGAAAGGGTTAAGAATTCCCCTGCAGATTACGAGTTACAGAAGATAAGAGTCATCATAGAACACACACATGAGTGCACGCACGCTTACCGGTCACCCCAAGAGTGTAACACATGCAACCATGAAGTGGACCCTTACACGTCTGCAACTCTGCTAGTAGACTTGGCCAGTGGCAGTCACACAGTAAAAGTTCTTAGAAATGTTGTTTTCGGTATGAATTAACCCGAGCATGACTATTATACATAACATATCTACAAGATCTACAAGCTCACAGTACACCACAGTGCTCACATTACACCCCCCCCCCCCCCCCACCATAAAGGGTGCTGCACATACACATAACTATTACTAGTTGATGCTTAAATCTAGAAAACTATTTCACACATCCAATTGGATGATAACCCACATGCCGCGTCGTTCCATCCTCCATTTTGAATCAGACCACAGTCTTCTCCTCCACCAGCGTTATTAGGCTCAGGACGCAGCCAGTACCTGTAGAAGTAGAAACATTAATACATTATAATAACTTCACAACAATGGCTTTACGTGAACGTTTCTTTTTGACTATGACTTAAAATTACATTCCATTAAATATTTGCATACTATGAATTAACTGGACAAAGATAACAGATATGGAGTACTGTGAATGTGTTTCATTATAGTCTAATTACAGTTCAAAAATAAATATGAAGAGGAAATAATGTGAAATGTAGTCTGCTGGAAATAAATGTGGTTCAAAGGTTTTCTTTAAATGTAGAGTAGAATAATGAAGTGAAGTGAAGAGGAGGGCAGTGGAGGAGGTGCAGAAGGTGATTGGCAGGCTGCAACATGAGGAGGTTGTGGTAAAGGTAAAGTCTTACGTTGGTGAGGTCAGAGGTGTTCCGTCGATCCACTTCCACTCTCCTTCTGTCTCTCTGTCGGTCAGTCCAATCCACACCAGCTTGTCTCCAACAACACTCCTAATAACGTCCTGGAGAGAAAATCAACTGATTACGTGAAATGCTGAAATGCATCTATTTTAAACAACCAAACAAATTCAATCTGGGAAAAAAAATCATATTGGAAAATAGCTGATGTACAAGCTAGCAAGGTTCCATGTTACAAGTTTGTAGATCTGTTGTTTTTCACTATTTTGGTTCCTAGACAAACGTCTAATCTGTCTTTTGGGTCTCAATACCTGCGTCTTGTTGCTCTTTATAGTAATCAGGTCAGATTGTCTGGCTGTACAGAATGCTCTGCTGTCATCCCAGGTCTTCGTCTCAGTAGAGATGTAATAACACACACCATCGTCAAATGCAAATCCATGGGATTCTAACAACAAAATATAATGGAATATTAGACACTGTGCTCAGATTAATGACACATGATGAACAAATAAGTAAGTGCGTTACAATGGTCCATTCATTCAAACAATGGAATATAAGAATGGATATAAAACAGTGATGCTTCACTGACCACAAAGAATCCTCTTCAGCTCAGTCATGTTGTTAAGTCTGGAATGTAACTCATCAAAACTATTCTTCCACTGGTCTCTCTGTTTAGTCATATTGTTAAATCTGGTCTCTAACTGGTTTCTCTGCTCAGCCATGTTGTTAAATCTGGTCTTCCACTGGTCTCTCTGTTGAATCAGGTCCAAATCTGCAAGGAGGATAATCAACAAACATTAAATTGTTTTAATATGTTGTGATAGTAGTAAATAAAAGGCCCATACATACAGTTTGAGTTGATAGCGTAAAATAAATACATTTATAAATAAATTACCTATCTGGGTTATAAAAGGACTGTATACTTCCATAGCTCAAAATATGTGGAGGAAAAAGTAAATAGCACAGGCAACAACATGCAAAAAGTTGCCTGGAATTGTCTGGGCGAGGGCTTTGAAAAGAAAATAGTCTGCTAGATTTCACCGTGCTAAACCATATAACAATTTGATTCAATGGTTTACGAAACTTTTCTCAGTTGAACGACGTGCATTTCTTTCTGTAGGATCCATTTCTGCAATGCACATTTTTTTTAGTGTGCATAATTAATGAGACAGCCCAATTAGCATATTTGACACTTGGGCGGAAGTGACAGTGAGCGGAAAAATAAATAAATCAGACGTGAAAATATATTTTATTTTTTTGAATGGTGATGACGCCCATGGAGAAGACCTAGTGCATATTCTATACAGCAAATTGATTGTTGTTTGACGATCACACATGGTCCAGAATTGTCCAAGATATGATTTATCAAAAAGACTAGTGTTTTTGAAGAAAATTTCCCAATTTTTTTCAATTTCCTTAATTTCCTTTGTAGACTTGGGTTAAATGCACACGCCATATAGCATGTTTAATGGTAAAAAAAAAAAAGATTGAGAATTGACCAAGCTCTAATCGTTTGAAAAGTTTGCACGAGTGGGGAGAAAGCAAACAAGCCTCCAGTGAGGCTATGGGCTTTTAGTGCATTTAGGACGGCATAATGGCGAATGGTATGGGAGGAATTAAAGGCAATGGCAAGACCAACACGGATTGGATGAACGCTAAAAACGTCCAAACCACAAACCACAAACCACACCCATTCGGTCAGGATAGATTTTCTGTCATTTTGAATTTTCTTCAGTACATTTTTGACCACACAAAATGGCATATGATTTTGGCCCTTAAAACAGCACAGTCAGAAATGTGTTGTCTGTTTGGCCATCATCATCATCCGAAGTCCTTTTTATGAAGGATGCCACAAATAACAAATGGAATGTCCAATCCACCCCAAATTTGAATCACACTTCACACGGAGAAGTTCCCTGTATAGTTGCACCACTCACAAAAATATGAAACACAAATGAAGCAAAGATACAGTAGTGTTTATGTAGTGTACTAATGCTACTCACTATTGCTACTACAGTACTACAGTAGTGTTTATGTTGTGAAATGCTACTCACTGCCTATTACCAGGAAAATGACGCCAGCCAATAGGAGCAGCCCCACACACACTGCGACAGCTCTGAAGAAATACTTCTTAAATCCTGAAAGTAAACATACACATTTCCACCATGATTTCAGACATTCAGAGCTCATATATTGTGTTTCTACATTAACATGAATGCATGTGAATAAATGTAACCAGAGGCAAAAGCATCCCCTGGGCCACCCAAAAAAACAAAAAAACAAGAGAGACCTTTGGCATGTACATTTAGGTTAATACAGCAAAAAAAAAAAACAGCATAATTAAAGCCTTGGTTTTAAAAGGTCCCCCGCAGTGCAACGTTAATTTGCCCAGTTTATCATTTAATCCACATTACGGGCCTGCCAATTTGTTTTTCATTCAAAGTGTTATAGTCCTACAGTCTTTTTTATTTGTCTATTTAATGTCCTGTGATAGGTGAAACCATTTTCTCAATTCAATTCTACATCTAAAACATGACCCTCCTCGCAGCCTAAGGTCAGCTGGCAAGGGGCTCCTGAAGGTCCGTAGGGCGAAATATTTGTCCAAAGGTGAACGGGCCTTGGCCATTAGAGCCCCTAAGCTTTGGAATGCACTCCCCGACCAGATCCGCCTCACTGATTGTCTTTCCCGTTTTAAATCACTTAAAAACCCATTTGTTCCAAAAGGCATTCCTATAACTTATTTTTTATTTGTTTTGTAGCCCTGCTTTATCTTAATTTTATGCTTTGTGTCTGTTCTTATCTACATTTGTCTCTCCTGCTGTATAGTAGAATATCGATTATTATTATTATTATTTTTTTTATTCTCTCTGTGTTGTGAATGTAATGCCTTTTTTCTGTTGTACAGCACTTTGTGGCTTCGCCTAGAAAGGTGCTATATAAATAAAGTTATTATTATTATTATTATTATTATTATTATTATTATTATTATTATTAACTGCAAACTGGCCAGGCTTCATAGCCCATTAGGCAGGTTCTAGCTATAGCTCTGGTCAATAGCTCCAATGATTCTATGATTCTGCCTTGCAGTAGAGCTCTGTGACAGTCAATGTAATCTCTGGGATGGAACTCCGACCACCAGCCTATCTTCTGGAGTGGAAACACTCACTCACTTACCTACTCACGAAAACACGGCTTGCGTGATTAGAAAGTCCACATAAAGTGGACTTTTTGGTCAGAATCTTTTTCATCGGAGGAAAAAATATTCTCTATGAAGGTTTTCTCTTGGTAATTGGTATAGGGCAGGGGTCAGCAACCTGCGGCTCAGGAGCCGCATGCGGCTCCAGAACACAGCCCTAGTGGCTCAGTGGCTGTAGCATTATTACATACACACTGGGGCTCTAGAACACAGCCCTAGTGGCTCAGTGGCTGTAGCATTATTACATACACACTGGGCTCTAGAACACAGCCCTAGTGGCTCAGTGGCTGTAGCATTATTACATACACACTGGGGCTCTAGAACACAGCCCTAGTGGCTCAGTGGCTGTAGCATTATTACATACACACACTGGGGTGATCCACACCAAAATAATATAAACATTTCAGTCACCCAAAACGCGTTGCGCTGTCTGACAGTTGCCAGTTAAAGTAGCACTTGGCCATGTCAAAAAAAGCCCAGCAGTTATCAGAGGTGGAGCTTTCAATCTGAACCACCCATTTTCAACGGTTTACTCAGTTTACTATGTCATTAATATACCTTAGAGATGTTGTGTGGACTAGAAATGGAGTTGTGAAAAACTCCTTTATTTTATTTTTTTTTTAGAAACTCCATTTCTGAAGAAAGGTTGCGTTTAACCATGTTAATGATTTTTCTTTGAGGACCCTTTTTTCTGAGAGTGTGCAAATGTGAACCAAATGGACCCGCCAGGGTCCATTTGGTTCACATTTGCACACTCTCAGGAAAAAAAATAATTAAATGCGGCTCCAGACAGATTTTGAATTTAATTTTGGGTCGAAAATGGCTCTTTCAACATCTTGGGTTGCCGACCCCTGGTATAGGGCGCAAATCCCATTTTTTTTTCCTGGTGAAAAACAAATATAGGTCCTACTGACTATAGCATAGGACTACTACAATACTGGAATGAAACAGCTCCAGCTTCCAGTGATTTGACGGATATCTGGTATTGATATTTGGTAGGAGAAGTGACACAAAGACGGAGTAGTAGTAGCAAACTACTCCTGCCAAATCACTGTCACTTCTCCTACCAAACCACAACGTTTGCATGGATCTTACCATGCACATACCACCAGCGACCTATGTCCACACAGCATAGGCTATATTACATCCATTGATTCCATGGATTCCAGTTATTAAAATACACTAAACTCATATTTGCTAAACCACAGGAGTAATGAAGTTGATAGAGTGCTCCAGACTAACTTTTTTCACACGTACGTAGCACTGCTGCTGCTAAGTAGCCGCAATGCAACTCTACAGCGTACATTGTTTTTACAATGAATCTAGAGTTGCATTACCTCCATTGACTGAAATTTCAACTGCGATCTGCTTGTATTAAACAATGTTAAACTCACCAACATTGCAGCTGTATGGAAAGTTGGAATTACCACCTTCCTAATCCTATCTGCAAAGAGTTTGTTATGATAAAAATCCACCATTCTCTGCAGGTGATTCGTTTACTGTTCGGAAGCGCTCACACACCGGCAGACAGCGGCTCCAGGCTTGAAGCTCCCCCGCTGGTGGCCAAGTTTGGTACTGCAGGCGGGTGGAATTCATGCACGAACGCCCCGAGAGCACGCACGCTCGTTTGCTTTGTGCACGTGGACAGGGCAGTTTGTTTTTATGTTGTTTTCTGAATGAACCAGCGGTCCTCACATCATATACTACCTCTCAAAACACAACGGATGTATTATATGACAGATAATAAGCTCAATGCAAACCCACAAGCTTGTTTTTAATGCTTTTTGATGTTTTTTTCCTTTGCTCGTGCGCGACGGCGCTCGTTCATGGTTCCCATAATCCCTTGCTTCGGGCGCGTTCATGGAGAAATACTTCCGCATTTGTACACCAAATTTTGGTGTCCAAATGCGGAAATAGGCGCACTTCCGGCGGTCTTCCGGGTGCTTCAAAGCGCCAATGAGCAACTTGTATTGAAATGAATAACAAGCTGTCGCTCGAGTCCGTTCTCTGTGATTCGTTTACTGTTTGGAAGTGCTCATCATTAGTCACTGAACGCCCCTGTGTACCACCTAGTTAAAATGTCCACATAATGTAGGAGGCATCAGCCTGACCAGCTAATACAAACAATTACCTCCCAAGTACAGCAAATTTATTCACCGACACAAATTAGCTAATAGCATGTCTGTGGTGGATTTTTTTTTATCAGACGCTTTGCTGATAGAAAGACGATAAATCAACCTTTCCATACAGCTGTAACGTTGGTGAGTTTAATGTTGTTCAGATTTTTTTTGTTATGGGGGAGTCAATGGAGGTTATTGCAACTGTACTTGTACATTCACCCCAATATATATATATATATATATATATATATATATATATATATATATATATATATATATATATATATATATATATATATATATATATATATATATATATAAATCTAGAGGTTGCATTTCCACTAGATGGAACCAGTTCTACTTTGGAATCTAGCCGTTATCAGTAGCAATAGTAGTAGTAGTAGTAGTAGTAGTAGTAGTAGCAGTAGTAGTAGTAGTAGTAGTAGCAGTAGTAGTAGTAGTAGTAGCAATAGTAGTAGTAGCAGTAGCAATAGTAGTAGTATCAGTAGCAATAGTAGTAGTAGCAGTAGCAATAGTAGTAGTAGCAGTAGCAATAGTATTCACATAGTTCTTTACCCCCATGCTGTGCTGTGATCTCTACAGGGTCAGAAACTTGGAGGTTTTCATAATTGTGGTCGGTGGGAACACTGAGGGTTTCGTAAGTGTCCTCGGTCGGCTCTGGTGTGGTGTAGATGTCTTCAGACATTTTACGTTGAGCTGAGTTGAGTTGACTCCAGTTGAGGTGTAGCTACACGTCTTCAGATATCGCAGTGGGTTTTAAAACTGGTCTCCTTGTACATGAAGTCTGAGAGAACAGCAAAGTTGTGTTGTGTGGTAAATACTCTGCAGCCAGCCAATCAGAAAGCCTGGCTGTTGGCACATCAATGTTGTCAGTTACCGTATAACATCAATGTTGTATTGTTCTGCAGAAAAGGGAATTAGAATTTCAAGGTGATGTGCAAGCCTACCACACAGTAGACTGGTTGAGTCACTAGTATTAGCTAACCTGCCAGAATTGTCCACATACTGTAATCATGCAATCACATGTGTCTGCTGTATGAGTTAACTAGACATGCATGGGCCTCACGCCTAGAGTCCGCGCCGTTGTGGCGACAGGCAACTTGCGCTCACTCCAATTTGGAAAATGTTAAGTCAAGTATTTTAGTACGCTTTCCACACTGCATTTTTCCTCATAGGCAACTTCATTTTCCTAATGTGTACAAACTCCATATACAGTATACACTTACTGACAACAGACCACATCATGAGTGGTGCACTGGTGTTTTTTTCCTTTTTATATTCCTTTTCTTTTTATCCCCATGATTTTGTAACCCATTCCACCCAGTGCCAATTACCTAATGTGATCCTGGGCTCTACATTGCTGCCGGAGGATGACGACAGGCTACTTTATCATTTGTATATAGTAGATAGATAATGGGTTTGTATAGAAAGGGGGTGGGGCAGCTAAAATGAACATCAAATGTCTAAATAATTAATAGAGTAACTTATAAACTGTCTGGGGTGTTCACATGAGCCTGAAAAGACGATAAAATGACCATCTTTTTTGTTTTTGTGTTTATAAGTGGCATAAAGTCCCTTTAAAAACAGTCAAGGGTGCCCACATCCACACATGGCCCGATGAAATATCCTGTCTATGGCATCATTTTGAATAGGGCCGGCACTGGATGAAATACCGTATCCTGCCTGGGGCATCATTTTGAATAGGGCCAGTGTTGGATGAAATATCCTGCCTGGGGCAGCATTTTCAATAGGGCCAGCACTGGAAGAAATATCCTGCCTGGGCCAGCAACCAATACAGCAATTACAAACAGTATTGCTGGCCAAATCATTTGTGTGTGGGCCAAATCATTTGTGTGTGGGTCGTGAAATTTAAGTGTATATTTTCATTGGGTCTGTAATTCATGTTTAAATGTCTTTATCAAACAATATTGAGAGAGATAATGTTGCTCTGTTTAGGCATGCAGCCTAGAGCCGCATAATTAGTTAAAGGCATATTCCACTTTCAAAAAAACTTTTGGCCATTTTATGTTCTACTCAGTCTCATGTGAACACACCAGACAGTTTACAAGTTACTCCATTCAGTATTTAGATATTTGCAACCATATTGCCGAGGCAAGACGTTGTACAGTAACGTTTCTGGGGAAATCTGATCCGTTCTCCTTTAACGTTTTATGTAGTGAAAACGTTGTGTCTGGACGTTTGCTGGGCTGCATTCATTTCAATGGGATTCAGAAAGCGTTCGCATCTAACGTTTGGTGCGCACTGCATCCATTTCAATGTTATTAGGCAAAAAAAGGCTAAATATAGCGACAAATATAGCGACAAATGCGCCGCTGGCGAGGAGACAGAGCCATCAAGTACAAGAGTTGCAATATTAAGGGGTCAGAAACTGAGCGCTCAAGCCCCTAATTGCTGTTCATGCAGCCAGAATAGGGACAAACAGAGTTAGAAATACACTGTTTTCAATGAGGCGCAAATAAGACCAGTTTTAAGTCATACGTGCAACATCACAACTGTTTTAAAATAGCCTATTGAGTAACGACTGAAGACTCTGTAACCTAGTGTTTATGTTGTGTATATAAAATAAAGGGATTTAAGATCACTGAGGCTGGGCTGTGGCCTAAGTCCAATGCATTTCAGGTCAATGACTTGTCCCTATTTATTTTCCCCATTCTCTATTGAAATCTAAGTAGGTCAATTGGACTGACACCATGACATGAAGTGAACGGCAGTTGATGTAACTCTGTCTATACTCTACGGCTCTGTGAGGATTCCCTTCTGTGTAAGGAAAGGGGCGGGGTTTGATGACACACGTAACCATTTGGACATAATCTACAAACCGTTTCCATTTGGCATTTTGTTTGTTCCTTCGCTGTCTATCAATAATAATAATAATATACCCTGTTATTGCTGTAATGTTCTGTTATTCTGCTTATGATTTCTGACTGCTGTAGAGCCTATACTTCTTGTATGTATATCTGCTTGTTTTGGCTGCTGTTTGTCTCTTGACTGTCCATCATAATTTGCAATAGTGAATGATTTGGCAGTAGCGCCGAGATCGAAAAGTGGTATATGGTATACCGCTAGTGCCTCAGCGGCATATACCGGTGGCCCAGCGGCATATACCGGTGGCCCAGCGGCATATGCCGGTTCTAGAGTGGTATGCCGCTCGTGTTCCACCGGTACATACCATTTCCCAACGGCAAATGCCGCTCGTTTTCACCTGCACATAACACCCCTGTGTTGTGGCACGGTGTTTCGCGACATTGAAGGGTCAGAAACTGAGCGCTCCGAACATGTGCTGGAAATCCACTATCAGCTGCGACGTGCTTGCGGTTAGGGTTAGGGGTAGGTTTAGAGAAGGGTGTAGCAATGTTTGTAGCAAAACCCTAGACCCCTCCAACCGTAACCCTAATCCTAAACATCCGACCCTCAACCACCTCACAGACCGTTAGGTCTGTGAGGTTAGGTTGAGGGTCGTCTCGTAATTTCGGAACAATGGGAGGTCGCAACAATGGCAGTTCGGAATTGTGGAATGGCACCGGGCCACTGGCATATGCCGCTGAGCCACCGGCATATGCCGCTGGGCCACCGGTATATGCTGCTGAGGCACTAGCGGTATACCATATACCACTTTTCGATCTCGGCGTCACTCTGATTTGGTGATGAATGCCCCCCCCCCCCCCCCACACACACACACACACACACATATTTATCTGCTATGTTTCTTGTATGTCTTCATAAGTTACATGCTTTGATAAATTCAAAAATGAAATATATAAATCATGCATTATCGCATTGCTTGTCATTATCCATATTATGCCATGGTCTATGGTATTTTTTATATAGAAGTTTGTATTTTTCTAATAGCTATATCATGGTTCCCATGGTGCTTCATGTCAAGGACCCTGAATTGAGACTAGACTACAGACCCCTCATTTGAAAAGGTATGCCAGACCCAGTCACACATACAGAGCTTGGAACTAAAATCTGTAGTCTATGGACCCCTTGTAATGACACTCTGGGATCCCCAATTGATACTGGGCATTTCGGGAACCACCAATTTATATAGTTCCATTGACATGCAATTAAATAAGTGGAGTGTTTTTTTTTTTTCCAACTTGCCCACCCACCCCCTTTGTATATTTTCTTTTCGCTTTGATTGCCATTGAATAGTTAGCCAGTCCACTTTTCACAATCAGTCAGCCCAGCCTATCAGTGCTGATTGACAGTTGATTCACCTGTGTCCTGTTATTGCTGTGTCTATATAAGCTCCCCTGTCTGCTCTGTTTCACTCTGCCCTTCCTGTGTCAGCGTGTGGCTGTGTTAGACTGTGGAGCCTGTGTCAACCCCAAACTAACCATAACCTAAGTTTGATTTAGAAAACCCCTGCCATTATTTTGTTTAGTTTAGTTTTAGATGAGACAGATGTTGAACAATACAGAACATATAAATCTGTCAACATTATGTCAATGTTCTAAATCCAAGTGTATGTATCAGTCAAACTACTCGATTTGAGGTCCGAATGAATATTGTCACAAAGGCACAACTAAGCATAACAGATATTGATCATCATGGAACATACTACAATACCTGGCCCCTCAAGCACACACTTGGTTGCTTCAATGACAGGGGATGGTACCTTTAATCCAAGAGTAAGCATTATCTGTAAAGAAGATAACAAATTGCCTATAACTACTGAAAAAACAGGCCACGAGAGAATCAAACAAGCTTCTAAAAATCCGCAATGATATTGTTGCAAAGCGCATTGAAACTTTGATGGGGGGTGATGTGGATGAAAATGATAATGCAATGTTTGTGTACCATAACAACAACAACAAATGCTACAAGTCATACACCCATTCTGGCAAACTGAAAGCTATTGAGAAGAAAGCTGTTGAAGAATTTGCTGTGTGTGATAAAGAAGATGAGGCTTCTTCTACAGCTATTAAATTGAGGACCACCCGGAGAAGTGTTCCACCTCGCGCACCTCCTAGCTCTGACAGGGATCCAAAAACATTGCCCTGTGTTATATGTGGATACATGGAACACAAGAAACGTCGTGACAACCCTTAGCAAAAAATAGTATACTTCAAGTTAATATTTTAAGTATACTTAAGTATAAGTATAAGCATAGCAAGTATACTAATAACAATGTACTTGTAGTACACTATAAAGTATACTCTAAAGTATACTACTTAATACTTCTACGCACTAAATTGGAACAACTTTAAGTTTACTTGAGCATACTATCAATATACTAGTTCTGCACTTCTAGTACATTTAAAGTATATCTAAAGTAAACTACTAGTTTACTTGTTGTTATACTTATGTATACTATTCATATACTTAAAAGTATACTCATCTATATACTGCTAGTTTACTAGTTATATACTTCTAACCCACTTATTTAGTTCATTTTAGTACACTTTAAGTATATCTTTAGTAAACTACTTTCTATACTCAAGTATGCTATCCATATGTGATTATTTTTTGGGGTCATGGCCTGAAAAGATAAAAAAAAAAAGAGAATAACCCACTGATCTAGATAATTACCCTGATTTAAACAAGTTTTATAACTTCTCTCAGGTTCATTCCTTTGGTAGTCAATTTGCATGGAACATGTACTGTACTGTGATAACTGTACTGTATTATTAACTGTTTTTCTGTACAACCTACTAATAAAATTCTCAATCAATCAAACCTTTTTTGGTGGAACTTCCTCCTCCTCCGGTTCTACTTCCATCCACTTGCTGTTGGGCTTAACCTTCCTCTTGGCAGCTTCTTCCCAGATGTCTTCACCATTAATGAAAGCCTGTCTCTTCTTGCAGAGATCACTGTAGTTGTCTGTGAGAAACATGAAATCAAATTTAAAATTTAACTATGGAATATTGAAATCACAATGTTAAAATAGACCCTTATGGGCCAGTAACTGAGTGTGTACAAATGGAACCAACTTTGATTTTACTATGCAAATGTGTCCCAGAGATAAATGGATAATTAATATACACTTTTCATTAGTCAGAATCTCAAAGTGCTACAGTAAGCAAAAACAAGTCATCAAAAGACATCACAGAAACATCCAAGAAATCACATCACAGAATGATCTAACAAAACACAAACTTGAGGAATGTGCTTTTCACCCGTGCTCTCCCATATATTGACAAACAAAGTTACCTCTTGTTAACAAAGGTAACAAAGGTACCTCTTGACATGGCAAACAAAGTAGCCATGTCAAGAGGTACCTCCCCATGCCAAGCCAGTAGTTCGACCTGTCCTGCCTCCAGACATGTTGCTGCATCCTGAAAACACGAAAACAACATTACTCAACATGCCAACTGCCCGAAGTGTATCTGCAAAGAGAGAATTCTTGATCAGTTTGATCCGCTGTGGTGCTTCAGTAGATGGCCCGCTTATATGGGCTGCTGTGCACACACTTGTCTCATCCGTTATGGTGCCAATGATGATGAGTGTTGGATTCCTCCCTGTCATACCAAGAACAATCACTGATCGTGCTACCGTCAGGCATTGCCTCATCAACTTCCAGAGTGTCCGTAAACAACTAAATCAGGCATCAATGGCAATATGGTGCGATGAAGGCGTGTTTGCCCCAGCAGTAGATATTTATCTACATGAGACAGAAAAGTTTAAGGATCTTTTCCTTTGCATGGGCCCCTTTCATTGGACACGTGTTCTGCTCAGATGCCAGGGAAAATTGCTTAGAGGTTCTGGCCCGGATGACGCAATGGTTGAGTGTGCTGTGTTTGGGCCTGGTGTGATAGAGTCTGTGTTAAATGGCAGCCATTATGTCCGGGCTCTCACTGGGATGCTGATTGTAGAGGATGTGATCAGGTCTCTCCAGTGGGAGATGTTCTGGCAACACGAGGACAAAGCTGCATATCCAGTGCTAGCACAGGTACAGGCACTGCACACTGTGCTGGCTGCAAATCAACATTGCCCAGAGCAGTTTGAGGCACTAATGGGACAGGTAGAGAAATTAAATCAGGATTTTCTGGAGTTTGAGAAGGAATGTGAGGCCAAGTCAGAGCTCTGCCAATTCTTTGGAGTTTGGTTAGAGTTTGTGGCTGTAATAAAAAATGCTGTTGTCTCTCAGAGAGAAGGAAACTGGAATTTACACGTGGCTACTGTTGAGGACTCTATGGCCATCTTTGCAGAATGTGACTGCATAAACTACCTGCGTCATGGCTCATGGTATCTTGAGCAAATCAAGGTGCTAGAGTTCACCCATCCTAGGCTCTACCGGCGCTTCTCAATCGGTCAGTGGGTTGTTCAGGATCGTCAAGGCTGGTACTGTGCTGTAGGAGGTGACATGAAGGTCGAGCAGACCATTCAGCGGGTGTCAAAGGGTCCTGGAGGTCACTTTGTAGTAGGAGCCACACGTAATGCAAATGCTGTTGCAGAGTTTGAGATCCTGTTTCATGAGATTGGGTTGATCACCAATGTCCTCAACTCTCTCACCAACGACCACCCCAAAATCCACACAGAATGCCATCTCCAGCATGCACTGAACACCACTCGCCGCCTTACATTCAACAAGAATGTGACGAAGCTGCTGGACTTTGTGCGAGAGCACCAGAATCCATACTCCTTGACTGTCAATGTGCCTGTGCCACTGCACGATCTGCTCACAAAGCAGGCTGTAGACAGAGGGGTCGCTCTACGCCTGCTCAACTGTCTAAAAATGGGGAGCGTGCCTACTGCTCATACAGACAGGATTTTGTGTTATGTTATTTGTAAATATTTTTTGACTCTTAAACATTCCAGCACCTGCTTAAAATTGTTAAAAGGGAAATGTATTGGGAAATTGCTATATGCATTGTATATATATTTTGTTGTAAATAATGTTTTTTGAGTAAAAGTGATAGTAGTTTCTGTTATCGAGTTATTGAAAAAAAAAATATATATATAAAAAAATATAAAAAACAAAACAAAAAAATGGGGGAGGAGAAGACAGCCTCCACGTGGCCTCCCCTGCAAGTAGCTGAAGAGTAGTGGTTGCATGCCCTTTAAGCGAAACAAATGTCTTCACAACGTTCACCGACCCAAAATTATGCTTACCAGTAAATATCAATATCAGCAATATCACACAGGAATCATACATGTCAGAATTATTTGAATTAGACCTGTTGCACCAGTTTTTAATCATAACAATGGCCGAATTGTCTTCAGAATAGCAAAATGACCTGGAATGTGAGATTTCAAGGTCAAAATCAACCCCAAATGGTCATAACAATATCAGAAATGAATCCCCCACCCCAAAATTAGTCAGAATAGAGGTATTGCATGTGTATATACACAAAAGTTAGATTTTTGTCATATCTGATGGCGGCCATATTTGATTCGGCCATTGCGCCATTCGTGGCACTATGGCGGACAAGCACCTCGGTGATTTTTCATGCCAGGGACTCCTTGACTCAGTTCAAGTGAGAAAATCCCCTCACACAAATTGCGAGCAGGCATATATGGTAGGTCCTAAATGTCTTGAAGAAATGTACATAGTGGGCCACTCTTGGTTGTACTCATTGCGTCAGCACAAGCCAAAACAGCCACTCAGTGTCTGGGAGGTTAATTACAGCTAGTGGCTAAAACTATTTGCTGCCGTTATCTCGTATTTTAGGTCTGATCTCACCCATTCTACAACTCGAGGTAAGCCGTGTGTATATATAGTAGTGATACCATCAACCACGATCAGATTCTTCACATACTTACATACATTTGAGACTTATACCACTTGCAGACGAGGTAAATTGCCGATCAGAGATCGGTAAATTGCTAAACACTGATCAGAGGGAATATCTGTGGCAGATTATTGGAGCATCTCCAGCCAAAAGCAATCTCAACCCCCACCACCTTCAAACACCAGTAAAAACACTTAACTGTAAAGGACATTTTATTAAAACTTTTTTCCACAGCCAACAGCTATGTAAAATACATTTAAGAACACAAAATACATTTAGAAAACAGGGAAAACTTTTTTAAAGGGGGAAACTGGAACTGGTGGTGGGGTGAAGTCACTGGATGACGACGACCTAGAGAGAAATTTACAAATGTAAATAGTGTTAAATAGCAGATTTATGCAATCATTAACTATAGCAGTAGTTCAGCAAGTTTCCTCACGATAGAAACATCCCATGAGTGATGCTGTTGTGACCATGTAAATTTTCAGAATCTTTTATCTGTGGACACAACATTGGCCAACATACAATTTTCATCTCTGTATTGGCAAGTAGAGCTTAAAACAACTGGACTAGTTGTCATTAGGAATATCTTTTCCTTGAAGATGTTTTTTGTTCATTTGTCTGTGAACTAAAGTACTTACTTTAATAATTTAGTGATGAGTAAAGTACTATTACCTTTTCATATAACTACCTAACTATTAACTCCCTATGAACTCCTATGAATCCAATTACCAGTATGTAGTACAAATACAATTTACCTTATTTACCTTAGGGCTGTGCACCCCATTCTTTCCCATTTCGGGACAACCTCAGCACAAGCCTGTCCGGAGTTGATGACAGGTCCAAAGGCTCTGGAACCTCCTCCAGATAAAGAATAACTTCATCTGCAAGGTTATAACAGGATAATGTATGATTAATCAAATTCACTTACATGAACACATTAAACAAGGTTATTACAATAATGTATGATTAAATCAAATTCACTTACATGAACACATTAAGCATATCTGGCACACTTTTTTTTTTAGCATTCCTAAAATAAATAAGTGTTGCACACCGCACCAGCTTCAGCCTATATTACAAATTCAGGGATGTAAGTGAAGACACCATCTATATTAATTTTCTTGCTGCAAATGAGGACCATGGCATCTACTGTTACACACCTGTAGGGGCTCCTGTGGCTCCCATGTCATTCCTCCCATGTGGTTCCTCATTCGGTTCCTCCATGAAGGTCAAGGGTTCCTGTAAGACGGTGAAGTGCCCATTTTACTAGAGTAGTAAAAGTATTCATTACACAGTGTTCTGGATTCGGCGATGTTGTGCCGTCTCAATTCCAGAAGGACCAAGAATGAGCCGGACTTACACATGTAAAAATACTCTGCGGTATCTAATGCCTTCTATTAATGCCAAATATACAAGACTGTGTCTTTGTAGGTTTTATTATTTCATTAGAAATACACAAACAAACATACATTCACACATTGATCACTATCCCCTTTTACACACATAGGAACCTAATAAGCACTGCTTTAAGGCTTAACCCTCCTCTGGTTTTGTCCTATTTTAGGGTAATAGTTAATCACTACTCCTATACATTTGGTTATGTTAGGTTACTCAGCGGTTGGACTCCAATAATCTCCCTCCCGCCTTCACATCACTAGTAACTGGCAAATGAGGGTTCATTACTTCCCCAAGGGTCAGTTACTGTGGGTTACTCAGCAGTAGATACACATAAGCAAGCAAGCAAGCTATCGCAAGCTATCGCAAGCTGTCGCAAGCTATCGCAAGCTACCTATCGCAAGGTTTTTATACTACAAATGGTTAGTTGGGAGAAATGGGAAAAAACAGAACATAACATTCCATTACTACACAGTAATACAAACACAAATATTACATTCCCATATATTAACACATGTTGGATGCTCAACTACATACCAGTGGTGAGTCCGGCCCTTTCTTTAGCTGTTCACATTTTGTCAGATGGTGTGAGACTGACCACCCCTTGGTATGAGAGGAGAAGCACCCAGAGAGGGGTTGCTTAGCTAGACTCTCATTGGTGCACTATGAAACCAGAAGACCCCCCCATTGGGTCTTCACCAGGAAATGGTTTGGAACTAGGAAGTGTCCTGTCTACATGTGCCTCACTCAGTTGCACCTCAGAACATCCTTATCTCGACTTGCCATCTTGCCATGAGAGTGGGGGTAAAATTTATGGCTACCACAGGAATGTGTTGGTTTTCACCCTTAGTATTGAGGCTGACTCTACACCTCACACCACAACATGCAATTAGTTATTAAATTTGTGTCTAACACCGCTCTACCCCAAATAGAGCGCGACACACAGAAAATGCCCCATTTAACCTTTACACTTTTTAGTTCTGAATTATAACATGTGACCAATTACTTTATCTGTTTATAAGATTTCGTAAAAAGGACACCTACCAATAATTGATTATGCAGTGCAGTCTCCATCTGTTTCTGCCATTAACAAGAATGCAAAATAGCGTAATGATGGCCTTCCATTGAGTGCAACTTGAATTGTAGCAACATGGCATTTGAGTAATTGTATTACTATAACCACTACTTGTATAACTAACCCAGCAAACACGGTCAAATTAGTGGCATCTTGATTCTGGCCAGATCAAGGCAATAAAGACTTGTCAATCCTGTCCCAAAATCCTGGGCTCTAAACTGCCTCCCCCTGGCCAGCCGGGGCGCCTGATGGAGGGGACAGGAACTGGTTGGAATAACGTGTTCCTTCCACGCGCTACGTCCAACCAGGGAAACTCCCCCCTGTCAGGTGAAAAGAAGGCAGCTTGGACTCCTCATGCATTGAAGGAAGCATGAGGCCAGTCCGCTGCCTCCCCAGGTTGGTGGAGGGTGTGTAGAGCCCAGGATCACATAAGGAATTGGCACTAGGTGAAAAAATGGGTTACAAAATCGTGGGATAAAAAATTATTAAAAAAAAAAAAAAAAAAAAAATCCTGTCCCAAAATATCACCCGATTTCAACACACACAAATCCTGTTCACTAAAAACAGATGTGCCTGGATGAATTAGGAAGTCAGATTGAGGCCAGACTAAATCATAACTAGTCAGACCTGGCCCAGAGTAGTTACCTATAGCTTTATTATTTCATTTGGTGAAGACCTTCAGGAATGACAAATATCATCCCCATATGGGCTGTGATTTAAGCCTAGTCTTGATCACTGGAGTCCTCATTCTCTAGCGATTTCTCCTGGTCATGATCTGGTTTGCTGGGAAGGCCATCATTAATTCACAGAGATAGTCCAACTTATTTACCTTCTCCACCACAGTTTCAGGGCCCTTCCGTGGCCTCTTGGCCGGCTTTCCCCCTTTCCCATTCCGCTTTCCCCCTTTTCTTTGAACTGGATTCTCTGCAAAACAGATTTAAAAGAGAAAGAGTGAAAAGTGAACTTGATTGGCATGTACAAACGAATACAGACAAAGTAGTAGCACTTGCTTTTGTTTAATCAGTGCATCCTTGGTTGGATCACATTATCCATTTACATTTAAAAATGTCCTAAAAGTTTCTATACTCTTAAACACAGTCTTCACTTACATCTAGAAGTTTGTAATGTGGTAGTTTTCTTGCCGTCTGCCTAATCTTACCTGTATACGGTACTGTGGGTCCCACGCCATTTTGCGCTCCCATAGAGGTAGAGGGAAGTTCCTATATGGCAGGGGTGGGAGTAATGAAAGTAGCCTACTTATTACATAAAATACCCCATTAAACCTTTTATTTTTAGACCTGCATTTTAAAATGTGGCCAACAACGTTCTGTAGTAAGATTTTCTAAAAAGGCCACCTTCTACTAATTGATTATACAGTGCAGTCTCCATCTGTTTCTGCCATTAACAAGAATGCAAAATAGCGTAATGATGGCCTTCAATTGAGTGCAACTTGAATCGTATAGCAACATGGCATTTGAGTAATTGTATTACTATATACACTTAGCTAATACTTGTATAACTAACCCAGCAAACACGGTCAAATTAGTGGCATCTTGATTCTGGCCAGATCAAGGCAATAAAGACTTGTCAATCCTGTCCCAAAATATCACCCGATTTCAACCAAAACAAATCCTGTTCACTAAAAACCGATGTGCCTGGATGAACTAGAAAGTCAGATTGAGGCCAGACTAACTTAAACTTAAAATCATAACAAGCCAGACCTGGCCCAGAGTAGTTACCTATAGCTTTATCATTTCATTTGGTGAAGAGCTTCAGGAATGACAAATATCATCCCCATATGGGCTGTGATTTGGCCTAGTCTTGATCTAGTCTTGATCATCCTCTAGCGATTTCTCCTGGTCATGATCTGGTTTGCTGGGAAGGCCATCATTAATTCACAGAGATAGTCCAACTTATTTACCTTCTCCAGCACAGTTTCAGGGCCCTTCCGTGGCCTCTTGGCCGGCTTTCCCCCTTTCCCATTCCGCTTTCCCCCTTTTCTTTGAACTGGATTCTCTGTAAAACAGATTTAAAAAAGAGAAAGACAGATTGGACTTGATTGGCATGTACAAACGGATACAAAGTAGTAGCACTTTGGTTGATTACATTTTCTATTTCTATTTAAAAAGAAAACAGGGGAGGAAATGGTGCGGTGCTCACCGAAATTCTAAAGATCTCAACGGGCCTGAAAATTAAGGCCCGGCCCTACCCGGCCCTAACAGTTCAGTCCCTAGGCCCTACCCGGCCCTACTAAATGGAATACATTTTAGGCCCTACCCGGCCCTAAACTGTCGGGTTTGGGCAAAATTTGAGAATTCACCACAGATTAAAATTGAAATGCAATCAGCACCATCTTCATAATGGGTAAATACAGAAAATAACTATTATTCTTACTATATTAAAATAATTCAATATATATTATGTTTTCATGCGGCCCTAGGCCCTACCCGGCCCTATTGATTAGGATAGATTTTCGGCCCTACCCGGCCCTAAATGTCGGGTCGGGCCTGTTCGGGTTCGGTCCTGGTCGGGTTCGGGCAGAGTTTGAGAACTCTAGTGTGGTGCTCACCGAAATTCTAAACTCTGAATGAGCCTTTGCACACCTGTACACAATAATGTGGATCCCACTCCATTTTGTGTTCCCATGGAGGTCCAGGGAAGTTATGCTTATAATAGGCAGACCTAGCATTGCTGCAAACCTGTAGGCTACTTGCCATGTCCTGTAGGCGTCCTGTAGGCTGCTTGCCATGTCCTGTAGGCGTCCTGTAGGCTACTTGCCATGTCCTGTAGGCGTCCTGTAGGCTACTTGCCATGTCCTGTAGGCGTCCTGTAGGCTACTTGCCATGCGTAAAATCAATGTTTCATGGGCTGACTGGTTTGTACTAAAATAAATGTTGAACTCTGTTGAGTTGGACACATTTGGCATAGACTCAATTACATGTATTTCTTTTGCAAAAGATATTTTCCTTTTTAGTTTAAAAAAAAAAATCCTGCTCATGCAACAAAGATACGTGTCCACACATACAGTGAACAACCCAAATAAATATTTTGGGCTCCGACACATATGCCAGGCCATAATGAATATGTACCACAACAGAAAAAATGAGCTGTGTGAGCTGGTTTCCACGGTTACCCTATGGGTTACTCCCTTCACCTCGGAAGTTGTGCATGAGCTCAATATGTGAGCTCATGCACATGTGGTATGACAGCCATGCGCGGCTATGATGGTTAAGTCATTGTTTCCGTCAAAGATCCATTTCACAGGTCTACTGCTCCAGATATTTTGGAGGCAGAGGCAGGTGTGATGGAGGAGGAGGTGGAGGCAGGAACTGTGCTGATGGAGGGCTCTTCAACCAGCTCAATGGTCACTGGCGTGCACAGAGTGTTTCAAGGGCAGGTGCTCAAATGTAACCAGGAGGGCACTCTAGCCGCCCGGCGGAAAATTGAGTTTTGGGGGGTTAAAAACGCATAGAAAACCGCATTTCAGCATCTTTTTGCTCTTTTAAAAAGGGCATGTTGGTCCAGAGAGGGCCACTAGGGGGTGCTCAAACCCCCCTTGACGTCTATGTATGCACGCCTATGTCAATGGTTCGATAATGCTCGGGTCTTCTGGTGTCGATTGGTGTCGAGCTGTGGTGGGAACCTCTTTTTTTTACCTGTAGTTGTGATTAGTCAATATAACATGCTTACTTGCATTAGTAGTGTGTACAAAAAATCCATTCAAATAATCTCACAAGATTTAAAAAAATGTTTTTTTTTTTTTCTTCTTACGGTTCAAGAAAAACTCATATCCTTGCTTGATTCTTGTTATCATGTTGTCCAATTGTGGACAACACTCCATCTGGTGAACAATATGGGCTGTCCACCTCTGTCCCATCTGCTGCCCGTATACAAGTATTGGCTGACAGCCCACACCTGCCAGTCTGGCCACCTGAAATGAACAAAACACACATAAGCTAAACACGCTGTAAAAAGGCTATAATTGAGATGATCACACGTGTGTAGAGCATAGCAGCAGCAATAGATGTAAGAAGATGGGTTTAGCCTGAACCTCAACAGTCCACTCATTCACTTCGCGCCTGTCTCATAGTTTGCTTATACAATGTTTTTCTCTCAGATGTGAGCAACTCCAGTGGCACCCGCTGGCCAAGTGGTCCAGGTCCATGCCACAAATAGGCTTTGGCCTGACAACATGTTACATGTTCAAGTCCCGTTCATGATGACCTTTGCTGCATGTCTCTCCTTTACAATTTCCTGTCTATCAATAAAGGCAAAAGCCCAAAATAAATCTTAAGAAAAATAAATAAATAAATAAAATAAAATCTGAAACAGTGGCGTCACGTCACTTGCGTCCTCCCGTCCTCGGAAGAATTGAGTCACGAGGACAACTGGCAAGTCTGAACTCACAAGGAAGCAAGTCTGAACTTGACAACTTGGGAGTATTGAGAACCTCGCTGTATGCAATTGACTGCATCTTGTCATTTGCCTCTGTGAACACAATATTATGGCCGGTTCTCAATACTCCCCCAAGTTGTCAAGTTGTCAGACTTGCTTCCTTGTGCGTTCAGACTTGCCAGTTGTCCTCGTGGCTCAATTCTTCCAAGGACGGGAGGACGCAAGTGACGTCTGCCTCCCACCTAAAGCTAGAGGCAGCTATGATGCTGGGATGCGTTTTTACATCTTTTCATCTGCCCAGGTGAAAGTATGATAAGTGGCCAGCAACAGTATGTCCAAAAACCTAAACATGCAGTTTCTACAGTACACTCGATACTTACAGTAGCTCTTGCAAGGGAAAATTCCCCCGACATGTTGTTGTTGTTGTTTTTTTTTTTTTACTTTTGCACGCCATTCCTCCTGCTTGAATTTTTCTAAGCGGGACATGGTCTTAAATTTATTTTTGGAGACCAAAGTGGTGCCACATGTACCACAGGTATCCCTGTCCTCTCCTCTCTCCTCTTTACACGAGGGACACATTTTGACTTTCGTCATGTTGGGACAGACAGGACAGACGGGACGGACAGACAGATGTAGGTAGACAGACAGACAATGAACGTGGCTCTTAAAAGTGCCTTTGGGGTTATATTTGTGGGACTATGGGGGAAAGGTGGCTAGAAAGGTTTGAGGAATTATCTGCAAGAGAAACAAACAGATAATTCATGCAAAAATCTACAGGGTACATTCAGAGGCGGATCTAGGCATGGGCATGGGGGGGGGGGGGGGGGATGCCCCCCTAAATGCCCAGTCTGCCCCACCAAACACGATGGCATGCAAAACAGCCCAAGATATTTCAAATTAAAGTGCCTATATTTAAAAGGATTTGAAACACTACTACTGCTACTAACTAACTAACAGCTGTGTCACCACTAAACCAACAGCATTTCATCATTGAAAACAGAAAACTCTCTGAGTCAGACCTTTAGCTTTATGCATGCTGCGTGTCTGTTGCAACTTCAACAACAACTGATGTTATTATTGATGCTTTCCTTGCCTAATAAAAGAAAATGGTATGGGTGCGGCTTCATCGCCTGTGGCGCGAAGCGACTGCGATACCATACCATTTTCTTTTGCCCCCCCCCCCCCCCTCCCCCCCAAATGGTACATCCGCCCCTGGGCACATTGTACATCACTCATTTAATAATGTTGAATAGTAAGTAAGTAAGTAAACTTTATTTATATAGCACTTCTCTCAGAGAGAACTCACAAAGTGCTTTACAACAGGATAAATTAAATTAAAACAATAAAACAATAAATGCGAAAAAGATGGTGACAAGGCAAAATACATGAAAATACATGGAAATACATGGACAACATAAAAACAAAAACAAACTAATAATAATAATAATAAAAATAATCATTAGATCTCTGGAAAAGCCTGTCGGAAGAGGAAGGTTTTGAGATTGTTTTTAAAAATATCAACAGAGTTTGCAGAACGCAAAACCTGTGGTAGAGTGTTCCAGAGGGTGGGGGCTACAACCTGAAAGGCTCTGTCACCTTTAGTCTTTAGTTTGGAGCAGGGAACAGTTAGTAGTCCCTGTTCTGCAGACCTAAGGGCCCTCTCTGGGGAGTAGGGCTGGATTAGGTCGGTCAGGTAGCTTGGGGCCTGCTGGTGAAGAGCCCTATAGGTCAGCACGAGGATCTTAAAATGCACTCTGAATTTAATGGGGAGCCAATGTAAAGAATGAAGGACGGGAGAGATGTGGGATTGTCTACTGGTCCTGGTCAGCAATCTGGCGGCGGCATTTTGAATGAGCTGGATACGGCCTATGGATTTTTTTAATAGAGAGAATAGAGAGTCAATTGAGAGGGTATTGCAAATGTAGATTCATAACATCATATACAGTATGTGAAAAATCTATAGTTGCAAATTGTGCCTATTTGGAACCAAATGGACCCTTACGGGTCTGTAACTCTGAGAGTGTAAATGGAACCAAATGGACCCTTACACCACCACCACATCTGAAAGTGCTAGCCTGTTAGCTGTCACTTGTTAGCTAGCCTGGTCTAGCCCTCAATGATTTTGGCCTTGGGGGGGCGGGGTGTCGTGGGATCCACACGGCGGAAGTGCTGCGCTCTGATTTGATCTCACTAACGTGTCGTCATCTCCGGCCCCTCCCCCTCCCGTCCACTGCTGTTCTACGTCACATCATTTAGATCAACACCCACCCCGGAAAGTTCACTCCCCCCTCAAGGCCACTTTCCAACGTGTGTTAGTCCAGGCTTTCCGTTTTCGCGCAAGCGAATGAAAATGAAAGCCTGGGTGTCGAGGCTACTTGTTAGCTGACCATAGCTAAATGTCATTTGAGAATAATATTGTCTTAAAAAAAGGTTTACACACTTTTACAACAAGTTTACAACAAACATTGGAATGTACAAACTCCAAGATGGTTATAATGCCAACTTGCCAAGGTGGTTGTGTCATGTTATGGAGCAGTTTAAACAGCAGATTAAACATTTAACTATAAAAACATGCGAGAGAAAAAAGAATGATGTGGCACCTGGAAAGGGTTCAGGTCGCAATGAATGAATTATTGGAGGGGGGGCAAGACAGCCACAGACAGGGAGTGACGTCATACACCTTGTCGAATATTGTAAAATAATAATAATGGCAAATACACATTAAACGTACATTAGGTAAATAAAGGAATTAGGAACTGTCTATATGGTCCAAAAAAAATTAACAAGTTAATTTAACAGATACGGAAATGGTCTCTTTACGTTCTGTTCCAGATATCTGGAAGCAGGACGCAAGAACATAATAGTCACTAGACTGTATTGTATTGAAGTGGATCGACGGACGGACGGTTAGCTAGCAGTCATGGAGTCAGCAAGATTAATCAAAACTCTCGATCTCAAATGACGTTGTCCTAATATTCCCTGGATTGAGAGGTGAGTAATGGTATGATTTATGTTGCGTTTAAACCCCTGTTTGGTAACGCTTCCTTTTACGGTACTGTTATTACCATGTATTTACATGGCAATTACAAGGTAAGTACCATGTAATAAGGGAGTAATAACTGCAAAATTACCATGTAATTACAAGGTAACTATATAGGTAATTACCTTGTACTTTTAAAGTAATTACCAAGTCAATTGCAGGCAAATACCAAGTAACTACCTGGTAATAAGTATTAATTACCAATTAACTATTTTGTTAATTGCCAAGTACTTACTAGGTAATTGCCAAGTAATTCCTTAAAAAGTACCTGGTAACAGCCAGGTAATAAGAAGTAATTCCTTAGTATATATAAAGTATGTATATGGTAACTATGTGATTAATTACTAGGCACTCACTAAGTAATTATTATATTTCCTTAAAAAGTACCTGGTAACAGCCAGGTAATAAGAAGTAATTCCTCAGTATATATAAAGTATGTATATGGTAACTATGTGATTAATTACTCACTAAGTAATTATTATATTATTTCCTAACAACCACATATAATAATTAGTAATTACTGGGTAATTACTGGGAGTAATTAGAAGGTAATTGCATAGTAATTAATAATGTACTTGTAACTACCCTTTAATTGTACCTGACAACTACAGAGGAAGGCTATGTAAATACAAAATTTTAATCAAATTCTTATAAAACAATCTCAGAAACAGTGCAAATTTTTAACTTAACAGTCGGCACTTAAAAAAAAAAAGAAAATCAGAATATGCTTCTTTTTCAATAAATAAATAAAAATAAAATAAAAACATCAGTGATAAATAATAACTATATGTAGCCTGGGTTTGGCAACTAGGGTTAAATTAATCCTTTACATTCAAACTTGAACTAATGAAAAAACGGAGTGTGGTTTTATGTTGTGTGAATGTGAGGATGAATGAGGGTTTACGATTGGACAAAGGGGGTGCGAGGAGGAAACCCCAAAGATCATTGGCTGGGAGAAGAAGAAGAAGAAGAGAGAGAAGGGAAAAAGAGAGAGAGAACAAGATTGTTTTCGGGGAGAGAATAAACTGAATGTTACTCACGTTTTCATTGAAAATATCCGTCCATATCAGTCTGTGTGGACACTGTAAGTGTTGGGGATATAGACTGTAGTGAGACGGGGTGCAAACGTAAGGACAAGACAATAAAGTCGGGAGTTGGCGGCAGGAGCGTGGAGTGAACCGGGCAGAACGACGGGAGTCGCCATTGCCGAGACGTCGGAGTGGAGGAGACTGTTCTGCACCGGCAGCCCGGCTCTGTACGTTGGTGCCGTTAGTAACGTTTGCTGTTTCTATCATATCCACAATATGATCACTGTTTTATTCCTACTGTATATGGATGATCCACAGAGTCTACAGCGAACTGTGAGTTGAACTGAGCCTTTTTGAACCGCGGGGACCGCATCCACCGCATCGTGGGACGAAGCACAGGCCTGCAACGTAGGGTGTGAGTGTGCGCGTGCATGAGTGTGTGGGCCCACGTGTGTGTTTTTTTTTCATATAAAATTAAGTTCAAGGTTGTGGTTTATGTTCAAGGTTTAACCTAGTTTGTGCATTGATTTAAATGTGACGTCTTTTAGTAGTTTTAAAAGTTTAAAGCTTAATACAAAACAAAAGTTAGGGACATTTTAATACAAAACAAAAGTTAGGGACATTTTAATACAAAACAAAAGTTAGGGACAATTTAGTTTTATTTACAATCGTTTGAAGTGAACCATTTTCTCAGTTTAATTGTGCCGTAGGGAGATAATTAACTAATTCTTATAATTATAATCGTTTGGTATATTTCTGACTTCAGCAAACACGTTAGTTTAACACAAATACATTTTGGGGTGGCAATAACCTCTGGGTTTTGCCAGGTATTTTGTTTAACCTTTTTTAAAGGGATTTCCAAGCTGTAATCCTAGTGTGAGAAATTATAGGCTAATCTTGCTGTTTGCAATTTCATCTTTTCTTTTCTTTTATTGTTCCTGTTATTCATTATTATTATAATTTTGTTTGATTCTTATATTTCTTTCTACTATTTCAAAGGGAATATTTTTATTTCATTTTAAACAACAACATTCTAAAACCTTCACTAAAGTTTATTCCCTTATTTGGAAACGTTGTCTGGGTCTATTATTTACTAGTAAGCTGTTTTATATATATGAAGTGTCACACTACACTGGTAACCGTTCTTGTTGGTAGTTACGAACTCAACATCACCCCAGTGAGTCAGGCTTTGGGGTGCTACATATAAATAATAATTACTAAGTAAACAGTCCCAGTCTTGGGAATTCACATCAACATGTGTCTCTGAAAAGTGTAACATGTAAAATCCCTCCTGTAAAGCAAAGGCTCCAATGGTTAAACTTTATGATAAAAAGAACAGGTATTTGGCATTTGTCCGGGACACAAAACTAGGCAAAACAACAATGTATTAACTCTAACTGTGTGTGTGTGTGTGTGTGTGTGTGTGTGTGTGTGTGTGTGTGTGTGTGTGTGTGTGTGTGTGTGTGTGTGTGTGTGTGTGTGTGTGTGTGTGTGTGTGTGTGTGTGTGCGTGCGTGCGTGCGTGCGTGCGTGCGTGCGTGCGTGCGTGCGTGCGTGCGTGCGTGCGTGCGTGCGTGCGTGCGTGTGTGTGTGTGTGAATTCACATCATCATGTGTTTCCTGCAGACTGGTCTGGCTCTAAGCACTGGGGTGGGCATTTTTCAAAAACCAAAAGGTGCTGTGTCTGTCAAGACTTTAAGACAGTGCAGACACTGGTTGATTCTTCACTTTTTGGTTTCTGAAAACACCCACCTAGCACAAGCACCCACATGGGCCAGACCAGTCTGCAGAAGACACATGATAATGTGATATCACATGGCTGGTGCTTCACCAGGCCCCCTCATTTCGGCTTACACTTTGTGACATGCTCTTATGTCTTTAAACAAGCGACCTAAGATGCCCTCCCTGTGCTCTTTCCCCAGCCACTGGTTCCACTCAATGAACTTCAAGTTCATCTTGAGAGCACTTTCGGATAGGTTCCCCCTGTAGCGGTATATGTTCTCCTTACAGCTCCTCCATGCACGCTCAATGTGTTGTGTATGAGCACCATTCCCAGGGTGAACAAAGTACCGCTGCTGATTCACCTGGTAGTGGATATATCCATCCCTGGGCAACCTGTCGTATGCACGCCAACAATCACTGATTATTTGGCTTCCAGGTCTAACGTATTTGTGAAATATCGGGTGCAAGATTCTCCTATTCTGATTTTTTTCTTTCTTTTTCTTTCTTTTTTTTTTGTGCCTGACTGTTAAAAATTTGCACTGTTTCTGAGATTGTTTTATAAGAATTTGATTAAAATGTTTATCTTTGGCAGCTCACTTGTTTTTGCATATCTGTCACAGCGAGGTGTTTTGAGTGAGGAAGTGTCAAAGTAATGCATTCATCTTAATGTAGTTTGATGGCTGGTGATGGTGGTTTTTGATGGGAACTCTTATCTCCTGACAGATACAGTGTGCTGTTCAGGGGGAGAATCAGACTCTGTAACTGTATCAGTGTACTCTGACACTGTATCATAGACACTGGTCGGTTTTGCGGCATTTCCAGTCCAAGTGTCTTGGGTAATGTGATAGTTTCCTAGTTACGGGCTAAATACTGAGTAATTCCCAGGTAATAAAATGGAAACAGACCTCACTTCCTTTTACAGTACAAATCCACTTTAATAACTAGGTACTTTCCAGGTAGATATTTTTCTATTTACTGGGTAACAAATGAGTTACCCAGTAGGCCTCACTTCCTTTTACAGTACAAATCCACTTTAATAACTAGGTACTTTCTAGGTAGGTATTTCTGTAGTTTCTGGGTAACAAATGAGTAATTACCAGATACTAGCATGGAAACAGGCCTCACTTCCTTTTGCAGTACAGTTCCACTGTAATTACCAGGTAAATGTTGTAGTTACTGGGTAAATACTAAGAAGTTACCAGGTAAGTAGTAAAAACCAGTTGACTGCTAGGAAAATACATGGCGTAAATACTCTTCATTTCCTAGTAATTACATGGTAAGTATCTAATAGAAACTTATGATGTCTTGGTAATTACACCTTTTAGTCAAGTAATTGCTAGTGTCATAATAATTTCTTTGTTAATTTCACAGTACTTACTGTGTATTTACATAGCCTTCCTCTGTAGTTGTCAGGTACAATTAAAGGGTAGTTACAAGTACATTATTAATTACTATGCAATTACCTTCTAATTACTCCCAGTAATTACCCAGTAATTACTGATTATCATATGTGGTTGTTGTCTCCACCGTAAGGTGGTGACTATGGATCGTACCCCGTCATTCCGCCCGTGTCTGTCCGCCATCATGTCCGTGCATAGGATGATGTCATGATGACGTCATAAATCTCATACCCTCTCCATCCGAAAAATTTTAAAATGTTAAAAACATATTTATATAGTGACTAAGATACCTTTATACATAGTCATGTTTATTCTATCATTACGCTCACAGTAAACACGTTCAAACCTGAGCCGGACGGTGGAGACCTGTGCCCCGTAGGGGCACAACTCTTGTTTACAGGAAATTGTCATGTATGTTATCTTGAACCCAGTTACAGACAGACACAGTAGGCAGAGTTGCAGTTTAGAATATTTAATATAAGTATACTTCAGGCAGGGGCAGAGCAGAGCAGAGCATACGGTTCGGAGGCAGATGAGGCAGGCATCCAGGTCCAGGTCACTGTAAGCAGGAGGAGAGGTATGTGAAAATCCAGTATGACAGAATGAAAGCAATAATGGCAGCCCGGGTGGAACAGAACTGACTACTGACTTGAAGTGACTGTGACTGAAGATCTAGCAGAGCATGAAGGGCTGGACCAGGCTTTATACTAGGGCTAATTGGTTGCTCCGCCTCGCCTCCGCCTCGCCTCCGCCTCGCCTCCCGCACCTCTGTCACCACTCCTGCAATAAAGGAAAAGATTAGAAAGAAGGGGAGGGAGTCCGGGTAGAAGTGGCAGGCGTGACAGGAAATAATATAATAATTACTTAGTGAGTGCCTAGTAATTAATCACATAGTTACCATATAAATACTTTATATATACTGAGGAATTACTTCTTATTACCTGGCTGTTACCAGGTACTTTTTAAGGAATTACTTGGCAATTACCTAGTAAGTACTTGGCAATTAACAAAATAGTTGGCATATAATTACAAATTATCCAGTAATTAATACTTATTACCAGGTAGTTACTTGGTATTTGCCTGGAATTGACTTGGTAATTACTTTAAAAGTACAAGGTAATTACCTATATAGTTACCTTGTAATTACATGGTTATTACTCCCTTATTACATGGTACTTACCTTGCCATGTAAATACATGGTAATTACAGTGCCGTAAAAGGAAGCGTTACCCAGTGGGGTAAACTGTTTTAATATGATTTTTGGTTTAACATTGGCAGGGCAAAGGAAAAACAGCGCCCCCTTACGGAAGTCACTATTTGACTTTGGAAAGTCAAATGTTGACTTTATGTGGTCTGGAATAAAGTCACAGTTTTACTTTGACGGTGAGGACGTGTTGAATCCTCACAGAGCCGGAGAGTATAGACAGAGTTACGCCAACTGCCTTTACTTGGCATGGCGTCAGTCCAATACTAACAGAGAATGGGGACAATAAATAGTGATACGTCCTGGACCTGAAATGCATTGGACTTAGGCCACAGCCCAGCTTCAATGATCTTAAATCCCTTTATTTTATATACACAAGATAAACACTAGGCTACAGAGTCTTCAGTCGTCACTCTACAATAGTCTATTTAAAAACAGTTGTGATGTTGCACTTATGCCTTAAAAATTGGTGTTATTTGCGCCACCCTCACTGAAAACAGTGTATTTTTAACTCCAGTTTGTCCGCTGCGGTGCGGTGGTTAGTAAAATCCGAGAGGAGGCCTAGAAAGTGCGGTGGTTGCGGTGGTATGACATCATATTGTAGGCAACGGTGGTCGCGGTGGGCACCAAAAATCCATCTCTGAATAGGCCTTTACTGTACAACGTCTTGCCTCAGCGACAGGGTTGATATTTGATGTTCATTTTAGGTATCTGCCTCCTTCCTACAGACTACAGATTATTCAAAAATATTATTTCTGGTGACTGATATTGTCCTCCTAATACGTGAGAGGGCTGTGGAATTTCATTTACAGTACAGTTTTCATTTATTTCTAAAATATTGTTTTGGAAAATGTAGCCGCCACACTTCTCACACTAAAATAATTACCAAATGGTTTCATATGTAATATCATGAAAACCACACCCATGTGAAGTGAGGGGTGCTCTTATTCATCTTTGCACATTGACTACAACGTCATGTTTGTTTAGGTAACAGGCGACAATGTTTGTTTTCAGCCTCAAAACAAAAACTCAAGGATCAAGGTTGAAGCTCGTCTGTATTGGTCTCCCTGATACAGCCTATGTCTTGGAGACAAAGACGAAATCTGCATACATGTAACATAAACACACAAAAAGAAAATAAACCCCATAGGCTAATTGGGAGAAAAATGTTCATGACATCAGTCATGACTTAAAATGATCCCTGGATAATGAGACAAATATGGATAAATACATCATACTTGCCCTCTATAACTAGAATTGAACATTTAAAACACATAGAATGAGCGGTTATAAGCTGTACGTCAACTGTTGACGTAACAGCAACTGTTACGTCTACTGTTACGTGACCCTCACAGGGTGACTTAACAGTTGCCTGCACCGAAGATCACTCCGCAGTAGAAGTAATGAATGCATCAAGCAACAAGAGTTGTGCCCCTATGGGGCACAGGTCTCCACCGTCCGGGCTCAGTTTTGAACGTGTGCACATTGCAAAGTAGGGTCCCACTACTTTGATGTCACCTCAGAGTTTCCAGGGGTCCTTCTAACTCAGGTCTCCTCCTACTATTACGTCATCATGACGTCATCACATGCGAACTCTCTACATCCCCACTCAGTATACATTTTTTATATATGGGGATATACTGACTTCTGGTCTCCTACTATCTCTGAGCACCTCCTACCTATGACCTCATCATGACATCATCTCAACCTTCTCCTAGCTCAAACTCTGCCTACCTCAGGACTGCTACTATCTATGACGTCATCTCACTCTTTATGATGTCATCTCAAAGCTCATTCTACCTCCGGCTCCTAACCTTCTCATCATCTAACGAATTCTCCTAACTCAGGGCTTCCCTATCTCACTCTTTATGACATCATCTCAAGGCTCACTCTAGCTCAGGGGTCCTCCTAGCTCAGGCCCCCCTAGCTCGACGTCATCTCAGGAGCCTCAAGGGTCCTCCTAGCTCAAAGCCCTCCTAGCTCAACTATGACGTCATCATGACGTCATAGTTGGGAGGACAGACAGATCGAGGGCACAGACGGGCTACATGCACGGACAGAGGGCGTTTTATAGTCACCACCTACGGTGGAGACAATGAAGTAGCAACCATCTACAAAACCGGCGACCGTCACGCTGTAATAACCCTACAGTAATACCCCTACAGTAATACCCTTACTCTGTCATAGTTGTCATAGCTTTATGCTAGTATAGTAGTGCTTAGTTGTAGTATGCTATAGCATGTTAGAATGTATAGTTTAGTTGTAATATTCCATAGTTGTCATCATCTAATGAATCCTCCTAACTCAGGGCTTCCCTATCTCACTCTTTATGACATCATCTCAAGGCTCATTCTAGCTCAGGGGTCCTCCTAGCTCAGGCCCCCCCTAGCTTGATGTCATCTCAGGGTCCTCAAGGGTCCTCCTAGTGTGTCAACTATGACATCATATGACGTCATAGTTGGGAGGACAGACAGATCGAGGTACAGACGGGCTATGTGCAGGGACAGAGGGCGTTTTATAGTCACCACCTACGGTGGAGACAACTACATATTTTCTCCTTCTATAGTTCATCCTCTCTCTTTTACCGTCCTTTATTTCACCAGTGGGGGTCGCCGTTGTCATTGCAAATAGAGCCGTGTATGTTTTACGTTGCAATGCTGGGTAATTATAGAGCGTTCCATACTATGTTCTATATTACAGATCTTCTGTGACGTCATAGTCACAGAAGAAGGCAGGTATAATGTATTTATCCATATTTGTGTCATCATCCATGGATACTTTTAATTATTTCACCATTACATCATCATTTGAACCAGCCAATCGCGATACTTAGAGGGACGGCCACCGACGACCGCGAACCAATCGAATAACTTGTGTTTGCCCTGCTCATGCAAATAACTACAACGTGACATATCCACCCCAGACCACAACGGGTCTGGAGTCCGACAATATCTTAAAGGGATAGTTCCGATTTTTTTGTAGTTAACTTGCATGAGATACTTGCCATTAATATAGTGTTTTGTACAACTGTATTAATTGATGTCCAGAGTCCCGTAGTGGGAGTTCTTCTCTGGTGTTGGTGAAATATGAAGTAGTTCTGGTCATTCTGTTGGCGGTCACTGAGGGCAACGCAGTAAAAAATAAACGAATAAAAAGGAAACAAAGATAATTAGCATTTTTGATCATCGACCCCTCTATCACTGTTTTTTGTGTCCATATCACTACGTCCAAAAGTTACTTCCCTGTGACAGGGGGGTCAAAAATGAAAGAAAGACGTGCAATATAATATTGCAAATAATATTATTCAATACAAATTACGTTTGTTTTTTGGATTAATTTATGTTTACTGCGTGGCCCCAGTAACCCCCACAAAATGACTAGAACTACTTAATATTCACCAAAACCAGAGCAGAACTCCCACCATGGGACTCTGGCAATCATACACCTAAAAGGGAGAGCCACCATGGGAACCCATTGGGAGAATAAAAAAGGATAAAAATGAGGGCAGTTCTAGTTCACTTTGTATAGGACTCAGTTTCCCAGTTGCCCTGTGACGTCATCATAACGCGTCAGTCTTGTCATAATGACCGTGGTGAATCCAGATCTCCAACATAATAATTAAGAACGAAACACTATAAAGCAAATGTCGGTTTCGCTGTGTTGCGCAGCGACGCCACGCCAGTCAACGCGTCAAACGTCGGGGAGCACAGGTTGTGTAGCAAACCTGCTGATAGCTGAGTGACAGAGTAGCCTCGGTCTCCAGGCCTACCTCATCTCCGCTGGAAAAAGGAAAGCCTGGGCACCATCTAAAGTAGAGAGTCTATCAGCGGAAGTGTCCGTTTCAACTTCCGTCAGATGTATTTCCCCTGGATATGTGGTTTTCCTGACCAAGCACAGCGCTTGTTTCTTTCGCGGAGAATGCAAACTGATTTGTAAGAATTTTGCTGGAGTCAACGTCATCTCCTTAGGTGGTGGTCCTGCACCCAAATACCGCAATTTCTGCTGATAGACTCTACAGCGCATGCCCTGCCCAAAGTGTGCCCTGCCCAGCGTGTGCCCAGCGACATTGAGGGGTCAGAAAACGGCCTGGTCACATTGTTCATGTACTCGCGTCATACATCAGCATGGATCAGATTCCGTGCTCAGCCAATTCGCCGCCTATACGGACTCATGCTGTACACACAAACATGTGCATAGGTGTGATTATAGCGCCGCTCAAACAAAACAGAATCACACTATTGGTCCGGACACACTGACGTCATACTTGACGACACAGGATTACGAGACAAGCGCTTTTATAAAAACCTTGGGCGGCCGCGGCGAGGCGCCAGACCCAAATCAGCCCGTGAAGAACATCATGGCCGACTTGGAAGCGAACGAGGACGATGAGGTCACGCTCACCGAGGACGACCTGGTCGTGGCCAGCGCCTCTGACACCGAGAGGATGCCGGGCCACGTGTCCGTGGACATGGGGTCGGGGTCGGAGGCGGAAGTAGAGAAAAAGACAAAGAAAAAGAAGAAGAAAAAGAGAAAAGACAAAGAAAAAGAGAAAGACAAAGAAAAGAAGCCAAAGAAGCAGAAGCAGAAGACAAAGACGAAGAAGACGAAAAAGAAGAAAGGCGGCAAGCGCCAGAAGAAAGAGAAGACAAAAAAGGGGCGGAAGACGAAAAAGGGGCGGAAGAAGAAGAAGCTCGCAAAGAAAGCGTCCATCTACAAAAAGGTACTAAAAGAAAAGTGCGTCAACTTGTGCTGCTACTGGAGCTTCTGGAAGAGTTTGTCTGTGGTTTTAGTGTTCCTTATCATCGCTGTGTTAGCGTCGATCTTGGCCATAATCGTTGAAATTGACAAAGCCAAAAAATTCCAAGACGATCACCTCCAAGAGCTGAGAAGCAAGGAAAAGGCAAAAGGCAATGCTTCTATGACAGCGAGCGTAAAGTCCTCAACATACATCCTAGGTCGCCATGTCAGAGAAATAAGCGATCCGCCGTGATGTGTCGTGAGCTTAGGGACTGTCTATAGATCCCCAAATTCCCATTAGTCCGAACATTGCATTGCGAGGTTTTAAACTGCCAGCACTATCGGGAACCCACTATGTCAGCACGCCTGCCATCAGGACCGGGTTTCAGACGCCGATGGCGTCACCGGGCTTCATAGGAGATGTGGCTAAGACCAGCCAAAGCAAAGAACAAAGATGGGGAACAAGGGAAGGTCATATACTATCTACCGTGACCAGCGATGGGGCCGCCATGGGCGCTTAACAGTTTTATACGGTTTGATTTGGATCAGGAAGTTATTAGCACTCAAGCTTTTTTCTCTCCGTCGACTATCATGGACAACTTTGGATGACGGATCTGCCGATTTCTGTCGCGGACCAGGCGACATCATACAGCAGCCTCCGGAGATCTGTTTTCAATTAATTAATATCCGTATTTTTGATCAATCTTAATGCATGTCCGTTCTTGCAGCCAATAGTGTTAAGGTTAAGGCAAACAAGTGCTGCTCTCATGCTTTGCGGTTATGGTTAGTCTATGGTTAGGAGATAAAATTAGTAATCTTTGAAAAACAATCGCATGCTGCCGTGTGCTTGCAAATTGGCTACTTTGGACACGTCTTTCCTACATACACCTCCCCAATGGGCTTTGTGCCCATCGCCCTTTGTACACTTCTATCATCCCCCCCCACCACTGTGAGGTCATGTTGCTGACATCACAGTAAAAAGGCACCGCTCACTTCACACAAGTGTGATTTTTACGCCCTCACAAATTCATTTATTGCGCGTCTTTGACACATTTTAACGGTAGAACTCGGTATCCGTGCTTTTTAGGTTAGTTAGGCTTGGTTTCTGTGATGGCATCGGGAGGAATGTCCATATCAATGCGTCCCTAGTTTAGGCATAGTTTTACTGATGTTACGTTTAGGAATACGGCTAGGTTTATGCATATTTTCGGGAAGGTTAAAGTTCATGGTTTAAGCTCCACCGAAGGAAGAGGGCCATAGTAATAATCGCGTGTATGAGACAAAGGAAAAGTTAGCCGAAGCTTTGCTAGCCAGCGGGAAGCTGTTTTTGTATGCGTTTTTGTTCAGTGGTTAGAAAATAAAAACTAGAACTGCACTCACAAATGCCAACTTGCGAGTTGTGCCCAAGCAGGCACCAGAGGGAAAGTATGCCTGACACCTCTAGAGAATACCATGATAATACCCATAAATATCATAATTACATCACCATTACGTCGTCAACTAAACCAGTCAGAGTATTTAAAGCGAAAATAACATGGATTCCTAAAATTGTTTTTAGTACATATGTGACTGTGTTTCGCCCCCTGTCTGCCCACATGTCTGTTACGTCACCCACAGGGTGACGTAACAGTTCCCTGCAGGGGTGAAACATAGTCACCGCCAGTGACTGTTACGTCAACCCACAGGGTGACGTAACAGTTCCCTGCAGGGGTGAAACATAGTCACCACCAGTGACTGTTACGTCAACCCGCAGGGTGATGTAACAGTTCCCTGCAGGGGTGAAACATAGTCACCGCCAGTGACTGTTACGTCAACCCGCAGGGTGACGTAACAGTTCCCTGCAGGGGTGAAACATAGTCACCGCCAGTGACTGTTACGTCAACCCGCAGGGTGACGTAACAGTTCCCTGCAGGGGTGAAACATAGTCACCGCCAGTGACTGTTACGTCAACCCGCAGGGTGATGTAACAGTTCCCTGCAGGGGTGAAACATAGTCACCGCCAGTGACTGTTACGTCAACCTGCAGGGTGACGTAACAGTTCCCTGCAGGGGTGAAACATAGTCACCGCCAGTGACTGTTACGTCAACCCGCAGGGTGACGTAACAGTCTTCACCCTGACCCGAGACCTGTGCGGACCGGTGACCTGTGCCCCTTTAGGTCACCGCCTTACGGTAGTCACCATCTTACGGTGGTGACTCACCATACTTGTGAGTCACCACCAGTGGCTGTAACGTCACCCTCACAAGGTGACGTAACAGTCACCCTATGGGGGTGACTGTTGCCCTCACAGGGTGACGTGACCCGAGCTGGTGGAAACCTGCGCCCCAAAGGGGCGCAGATCTAGTTTCTAATGGTTTGAGCCTCAATCACTGATGTAACCAGTCCTTGTCATTTCTTTACGCACAGTTTAGCTGCAGTACCACAATGTCCTGAGGTGGTGGGGGCGCTGATATGGGAGATATTTGTCTCCACCGTAAGGTGGTGACTATGGATCGTACCCCGTCATTCCACCCGTGTCTGTCCGCCATCATGTCCGTGCGTAGGATGATGTCATGATGACGTCATAAATCCGGATGACGTCATGAGCCGGGCGGTGGAGGCCTGTGCCCCGTAGGGGCACAAATATGGTTTATGGTAGTCATTATAATACTGATGCTAGATAAATCCAGGGTTGTTTAAATTCCTGTCAACTTGGAAAATCAACAATGGACATTATAAACAAAGTAAAAAGCAAATGCAAATTTGGAACTGAAGACTGAAGGAGGAGGAATTATACAAAGCAGGGTGCACTGATGACATCATTATGAGGCCAAAATCAAACAAGCTGTTCCTGAGAGCAATTTCTATTAAAGCTCCTCTATGATATGAAATACTGATTGTTCAAACTAGATAATTTGTGGGGATAGAAAACACACACACACACACACACCGACTAATGAATAGTTTGTTTTATGTACAGTCTCTAAGGCGTCTAGCTATGTACAGCATAGGGCCGATTCATTAGAATAAAAGTACTTGCCAAATTAAACAAAAATGATTCATTGTCTCCACCGTAAGGTGGCGACTATAAAACCCCCTGCGTCCGTCCGTCTGTATCCCCACGTCCATCTGTCCGTACGCACCCGTTACGTCACAGGGGTTGTCTGCAGGGGTGAAACATAGTCACCGCCAGTGACTGTTACGTCAACCGCAGGGTGACGTAACAGTCTTCACCCTGACACAAGATGGTGGAGACCTGTGCGATGATGGTAGCTATGATAGCTATGATAAATAAAGAGGATAGTGCACGGGGGCGTGGCACAGGCTGGTGCCGGAGGTTTGCACATGCTCAGTGTAAACAGGAACTGCTATGGTGGAATGTTCCAGCAGAGGCGCTAGAGTTACCGAACCTGAATTGAAATAATAAAAAAATTAATATAAAAAGGGCAAGTAGCCTACATTTACTGAATGGAAATGTTTTGTACATTGTTCTTTTGTAGATTTTCCCTGTTCGGGATGCTTGCTTTAATTACAGACAGTACATGTGTCAACTTTTATTTTTGTGAACTGACAAAGAAACATGGATACTGCTCATTTGAACAGTGGATGGATTATATAAAATGTTTGAAAAGGGAATCGTGATGCTGTTTGATTCACAACTACGCTGGATGTCATTATTTACATCACAAGTTATGGGATTTCTATCTAGCGCCTCTGCTGGAACATTCCACCATAGCAGTTCCTGTTTACACTGAGCATGTGCAAACCTCCGGCACCAGCCTGTGCCACGCCCCCTGTGCACTATCCTCTTTATTTATCATAGTATGGAAGTCACCACCAGTGACCCTCACAGGGTGACGTAACAGTCACGGTGGAGACATGCGGCCCGAAGGGGTCTAGTTTGCACATAATTTGCACATTGTTTTATTAACATTTAGTTATTAATATTAGTAAACTATCTAAACAGATAAAAGCTGTTCACCGGAGAGCAAATTCCTTACAAAATGGAATGCTCAAAAAATATCTCTTCATTATGACCTCATGGGACATATTGGATGCAAGTGTTTGAGTGTTTGAGCCAGTGTTGCCAACCTCCAAAATCAAAAATGCACTAGTGCCACTTCCAAAATTCACTAGAATGTACGAGAGCATTGGGTTTTCAACCATTTTCATACCAGGGCCCACTATTTATTCTGCATTTTTAGCCACGAAGGGCCACCATTTGATGTTGAGTTTAGTCTCTCAGACTAATTTAGGAGAAATAACTGGCAAAATGTTGGTCAAAATAGCAATTCTTCTACATTTTCTAAATGAGTACATTCTTGAAAATTAGGTAATTCAGAATTAATAAATAATAAAATGAAACCAAACGGGTCCGTTTGGTTTCATTTTACACTCCATCCATCCATCTTCTTCCGCTTATCCGAGGTCGGGTCGCGGGGGCAACAGCTCCACCAGGGAGCTCCAGACTTCCCTGTCCCGAGCAACATTGGCGACCTCCTCCTGGGGGATCCCGAGGCGATCCAAAGCCAGAGAGTCGATGTAATCCCTCCATCTGGTCCTTGGTCTGCCCCGGGGTCTTCTCCCAGTGGGACGTGCCCCGAGGACCTCCCTAGGGAGGCGCTCGAGTGGCATCCTAACCAGATGCCCGAACCACCTCAGCTGGCTCCTTTCCAGGTGAAGGAGCAGCGGCTCTACTCCGAGTCTCTCCCGAGTGACTGAACTTCTCACTCTATCTCTAAGGGAGATGCCAGCCACCCGCCGGAGAAAACTCATTTCGGCCGCTTGTATCCGCGACCTCGTTCTTTCGGTCATGACCCACACTTCATGACCATAGGTGAGGGTAGGGATGAAGATAGCTCGGTAGACAGAGAGCTTTGCCTTCTGGCTCAGCTCTCTTTTCGTCACAACAGTGCGGTATAACGACTGTTATTTCTATATATTTGTTTGTTTTGTATTTTTGTTCTTCCTCTGTATTTATGATTGTCATTGTACAGCACCTTGTGACAAGTGTCTTGAAAGGTGCTTTATAAATAAAATTACCTTACCTTACCTTACCTGTAGTACCGCCCCTGCTGCTCCGATTCTCCGGCTGATCTCCCTCTCCATCCTCCCCTCACTCGTGAACAAGACCCCGAGATACTTAAACTCCTTCACTTGGGGTAATACCTCATTCCCTACCCGGACTGTACAATCCACCGGTTTCCGGCTGAGAACCATGGCCTCAGATTTGGAGACGCTGATTCTCATCCCAGCCGCCGTACACTCGGCATCGAACTGGTCCAGTGAGAGTTGTAGGTCTCCGACTGATGGAGCCAATAGGACCACATCATCCGCAAAAAGCAGTGATGCAACCCTAAGCTCCCCCAACCGAACGCCTTCTCCACCACGACTTCGCCTCGAGATCCTGTCCATGAAAATCACAAACAGGATAGGAGACAATGCACAGCCCTGACGGAGACCAACCCCCACTGGAAACGAATCCGACTTGCCCCCGAGCACACGGACACAGCTCTCGCTTTGGGAGTACAGAGATTGGATGGCCCTCAACAGGGACCCCCTAACTCCATACTCCCTCAGCACCTCCCACAGGACCTCCCGGGGGACCCGGTCATATGCCTTCTCCAAATCCACAAAGCACATGTAGACTGGATAGAGAACTGGTTTCATTTTACACTCTCAATTATATTTAAACATCTGAATTACGTAATTTCAAGAGTACACACAATTAGAAAATGGAGAATAATTATTATTTTAGCCAACGTTTTGCCAGTTCTCTTTTGCAGTTGTGAAAAAATGATCAGCTTTGGGTGCAAGAGAGTAAATTCAACATCACGGAACTATCAACTCAAACTCCAAATACTGTTTTCAAACGTCAATAGTAGCATATATAAGAAAAACTTCCAATTCTCCGCCTCCATTTTTCATTATAAGTGCATTATTCTTAAACACTATAGCAGTAAGTAACACCACCACTTTTTTATGTGTAGATCTTGTTGAGCCGGTCATTTTGAAAGTAGCTCTCAAGTCAAAAAAGTGTGGGCAACCCGGTCCCAGAGCAATACTGATGGCCAATGTGGAGGTTTTGACGCTATTTGAATGGGAATAACTTCATAAATAAACAATACGCGAATGTGCCCCTACGGGGCACAGGTCTCCACCGTCCGAGCTAAAGAATTGATGATATTATTGTAATATATATAAAACACTAATGTCTTTTCTCCGATTCAGCTATGGGATCTATGACGTCATCATTACATCACACATGGGACGGAATGACGATATTGATGGGGCCTGTGTTTCTAACGTCCAAGCGATCAGCAATTGATGATATTATTCTAATATATATAAAATATGAATGTCTTTTCTGAATCTGAAAATTTTATTTCATTTCAGTTGGAAATAAAAAATCATTCAAATGCTATGGAAGAGTTAACTTAAGAGTTAAGAGTTAACTTCACTAATAAGAAGACATCAATTCTCATCAATTGATGTCTTCTTATTAAGAATTTTTTCCGTTTCTTTTCCAGGTTCGTAATTCTCACATTTATATTTCACAACCGTTTCTCTGTAAAGCAAGCGTTCACAACAGAAGCATATATAATTGGGTCCACTTTCCGCGATTTTCTTTAAGAATGCAAGTCCTGATTCATCAATTGTTGTCACATGTTCCCGTTTTACCCTATTCTCTTTCTCTCGCTTTTTCTTTCTTTCTCTTTCATTCTTCCGTCGTAGATTCTTGTCATCTTCTTTCTCTTCCTCCCGTTTTCTTTTCATTCTTGTTCTATTTTTCTCCCTTTGACTTATGAGTGTTGCTCCTCTCTGTCCTAAGTTCTTTCCGTTTTTTCTCCTCTTGCCTCTTTCTTCTACATTAGACTGCTGAATTCTCTTTTCTCCATTTTTCACTTCTCTTCTTTTTTCTGCTCTCGCTTCCCTGTCTCGTCTCTGTCGAAGTTTCTTCCTTTCTTCCGTTTCCTTCTCCCGATACTTTTTCTGTCTGTTTCTCTTCCTACTTAGATTCTGTTGGTTCTTTTCATCATCTTCCTCTTCCTCCCGTTTCCTTTTCATTCTTTGTCTATTCTTCTCCTTTTGATCTTCTTGACCCGACTCACAACTTCTCCTTTCTTTCTTCTTTCCAGTTCCACCATTCTCCATCCTCTGATATCTTTCTTCCTCACCTTTGACTCCCCAAAGATGAATTATGCTGTTCTTTCTTGTCTTCCGTCTTTCTTCTTCAGTAGACTGCTGAATTCTCTTTTTCCCTTTTTTTATTTCTTTTCTTTTTTCCGCTTTCGCTTCCCTCTCTCGTCTCTGTCTAAGTTTCTTCCTTTCTTCTATTTCCTTCTCCCGATACTTTCTCTTTCTGTTTCTCTCCCTAATTTTTCTCTCATGTCTTTGTTCCTCAAACTGACGAGTTATGCTTTCATTCTCCTTTCCTATTTGAAATAGCAATGACTCCTGATATTCTACCCCATAGCTTTCTTCAGCATTCATGGATAAGTCTTTGCCCCAAGATTGCGAAGTCAATTTTCCTCTCTTCTCATGAACTTTGCTTTCATTCCTTTCTCCTTTATGAAATACTAATAATTGCTGAGATTCTTCCCCTGTGCACTCTCGAGCATATATGCTCAAATCATTCTTATTTCCATCTACTGTATGAGAAGACAACATTCTTCTAACTACCTATTGATTTTTATTAAACAATATTTTTTAGAATCTCATCTTTCTTTCTTATATAATGCTATGTATTACATCATCTTCTTTTCATTACGTACAAAAATCTCCATCTCACACTTCTATCTCCACCGTATCTCTTACCTATGACCTCATGATGACGTCATCTCAACCTTCTCAAGCTCAGGTCTCCTCCTAGAGACCTCTACCCAGGTCTCCACCCTCCGCCTCATGTTTGAACCTGCATTGGTACTAGTATATCAACTATAACGTCATCATTCTGTAATCATGGGACAGACAGATTCAGGACAGATAGTCGTGCGACAGACAGACTTAGGACGTGCACGGACAGAGGGCGTTTTATAGTCTTTCTTATATAATGCTATGTATTACATCATCTTCTTTTCATTACGTACAAAAATCTCCATCTCACACTTCTATCTCCACCGTATCTCTTACCTATGACCTCATCATGACGTCATCTCAATCTTCTCTAGCTCAGGTCTCCTCCTAGAGACCTCTACCCAGCTCTCCACCCTCTGGGCTCATGTTTGAACGTGCACTGGTAGTAGTATATCAACTATAACGTCATCATGCTGTAATCATGGGACGGACAGATAGTCGTGCCACAGACAGACTTAGGACGTGCACGGACAGAGGGCGTTTTATAGTCCCCACCTTCGGTGGAGACAACAACAACAAGATTGTGCCCCTACGGGGCACAGGTCTCCACCGTCCGGGCTCAAGAATTGATGATATTATTCTAATATATATAAAATACTAATGTCTTTTCTGAATTTGAAATTTCTATTTCATTTCAGTTGGAAATAAAAAAATCATTCAAATTCTATGGAAGAGTTCTCAGGTTTGAATGTGTACTAGTACTAGTGTATCAACTATAATGTCGTCATGACCTCATGACGGACGGCCTGCGTGCACGGACAGACAGTCGGGGGACAGACAGATTCGGGGGACGGACGGGCTGCGTGCACGAACAGAGAGCGTTTTATACCCATGACCTATGACCTTCATACCTATGACCTCATCATGACGTCATCTCAAGCTTCTCAAGCTCAGGGGTCCTCCTAGAGACCTGTACCCAGGTCTCCACCGTCTGGGCTCAGGTTTGAACGTGCACTGGTACTAGTGTATCAACTATAACGTCGTCATGACGTCATGACGAACGGGCTGCGTGCACGGACAGACAGTCGTGGGACGGACAGATCTGTCTGTCCGTGGTGCATGAACAGACAGTCGTGGGACGGACAGACTCAGGACGTGCACGGACAGAGGGCGTTTTATAGTCCCCACCTTCGGTGGAGACAAAAATACGCAAATCACTAGTAAGCAATGACCAGTACATCCGATGTAACTTTTTTTTTTGACAAAAATCAAAATAGATTTTTCCTTTTTCTGCAGCAGTTTCCCTGCAGACAGACACTTGCTTTGTCCTGCAGATGATCCAGAACTTTGTCGTCATCAACAAATCATCAACACAAAACATTCGTCAGGCTCTGGACAAGAGCTAATTTCAGAGGGGGAGGGGCTTGTATGGGGTAAGGCAGTGTTTTAGCCAATCACGGCACAGCAGTCTCCAGCAGTTTCATAATGAGCCAATAGAGTGGAGGTGAGGTGGAGTTAGATTCTGGTTTTAAACAAACCTGTTCACAGTGTTTGTACACACTGAGGTTGCCTCTATTATTATAAAACTAGAGAGAAATTGAGTTAACTGAAACTAATAAAAACTAGTCAATTCAAAAAAGCGATAATTAAACTTAATCTGAACTAAAACTAACTGAAACTCATAAAACACAATGCCAACTGGTATCCACAAACGTCACCTGCTGCGTGTCATGTGGCTTTTGCAGCCAGCCAATCACAGCCCGGGCATTGCTAGAACTGCAGTTGGATCCATAATAGTCGGGACAATCCATGAACTGCGGTGGGATCCATTAAAATCGCCACAAATACAAACTGCAAAAACTGCACAGTCGTCGTTATGAATGTCGGATGTGTGTCTTTTTGACCTAGACTTGCGTGCCCTCTATGCAGAATGCATGCAGGTTGGCAGGATTGCATTAATCACCATTTCTGGGTTCTGTAGAATTTCCAGTAGACTAAAGGCCCTGATACACTAGCAATATTTTGATCAATATCAACTAGCAATGTCAACATGATGAGACACATGGCAACAGGCAACATTAAAAGGGGAATTCCACCCATTTTCATTTTTTCCTGAGAGTGTATTTGTACACTCAGAAACAAAGAAGCCTTAGTTTGCAATTAATCATTTTCACCCAACTGCCACCCAACTCAAAATGTTCATTTAGCAGAATAAAAGTTACGAAATCCTTGTTTTTGTCCACAGTGAAGCGGCAGCAGCAGCAGCCATGGTTTCAAAAAAGCTTATCTGCGGGAGTCTAGGAGAAAGGATCAGGTGACGCCAAGGAGGGCTGTGTTTGGAGGATTCCAAAATGTTGACCACTAGAGGGCGCTGATGATCTGACTTTTCTGAACAACCAGGAGTTGATCATTTTCTATAGAAAAGTGAAAAGTCAACATTGATAATTGACGTTGCTTGTTGATGTTGATCAAAACATTGCTAGGTGTATCAGGGCCCTAAAAGACTGAATGTTCACACACACCACGAGCAACGGTCAGAAATGGAAGGGGTATTTATTAACAGTGTGTCCTGACCCTCGATTCGAGTTTCTGACACCAGATTATACAGTAGTTCCTTACACCAGATTATAGTTGCAGCAAGATTCTAGCTTTTGACGCTAGATTCTACAGTAGTTTCCGACACTAGATTCTAGTTATTGACACTAAATGATAGTTTCTGATGCTAGGATCTACTTTTTGACAATAGAATCTACTTTCTGACGCTAGAATCGAGTTTTTGACACTAGATTCTATAGTTTCTGACACTAGATACTAGTTTTTCTGAAAAACCTGTGCTTCTGTGTCAGTGATGCTAACATATTTCAAGCCAAGGACCACCAGAATTATCCATATTTGGCTGCAGACCGCCATCTGAAAACATGTTGTTCTAGGGATTCCCCAGATGCAAAAAAATTGAGTTAAAAATGTTTGCTTAAAAAAAAAAACACATTCAGAGATTTGCAGCACATTTTCACATTTTTTCAAAAATAGCAGAACAACAAGCTCATGTCGCGCCACTCGGTGGCGCGACATGAGCTTGTTGATCTGCTATTTTTCAACAGATAAAACACCAAAACGCGTTTGTGGAGGTTCTTTAACTCATTGACCGCTAGGGGGACCTTCTTTGTTTCCTCTCCATTGCCGCGGCTCAAACCAGTTCGATCGGTAAAAAAGCCCTTATTTTGAAGCTCAGATCTCCTAAACAGGATGTGCTGTTTCTGTTATGCTGTGTCTGTTGTCTTGCCTAATCGGTCATCTGGCGATCTGCCCATATACATCCGGGTCACAAGTCAGGAAGAGCCGTGTAGCGCTAGTTGATTCACCAGTGCGACAACCCCATTCAGAGCGAAAACACAGGAGAGCCGTTTGAATGCATTGGATTGAATGGAAGTGAATGGGACAAAAAAAAAAGAGTTGTCGCTCAATTCTGTTCCAAATGAAAGTTAGCAACGGGATGATCATCAGACGATGCGCACGGACTAATAGTTGGATTAAAGAATGAAATCTACATCTCGTCGTGATACGAGCCGTCCGCGTTACCGGCAGTGGGGTTCTAACGGGATGTCCACGAGCCCCGCGTTATCGGCGCGAAGAGATTTAATAAAACAATGCAGTGAACTCCAGCTACGTTCCTTACTAGAAAAAAACAACAAAAACGTCTTTATGCCACAGTCTGTTTTTACTATCAAACAATAGACCTTGTTGTTATAAATTGTCATTCATAAATCTTGGTTATAAATTCATAAAACGATTGTTGAGAAAATGAGATGAAAAAGGTGATATTATGCAAAATAGAAGCTTACAAAAATACACTGTTTTTCACGAATAACTTTTTTTTTGTTGTTGAAAAATGCAGTCAAATATTGACCAATATGATTTTCTTTACATACTAAGATAAAATGTGGTCTAATGTCTAAAAAAATGTTTTTTTTTTCTTTTTCTTTTTAAAGCTTAGTTCTACACAGCCTTAAAAAAACATGTATAAAAAGGAAGATAATTTCACCCGTTCGCATATCATTTCGGGATGAGACGGTTTCCTCACAACGTCATCGGCATATAAAGCATGACTTATGCCTGTCGTCTTCTACCTAAAAAACAAAAAACAAAAAAAAAAAGAACACAAAAACAAACAAACAGCCAATTTAAAAGTTCAAAACATCCACTCCCCCGAGCTTTGCATATCGGCGAATTCGACGCACGTGATGCCGACTTACGACGAGAGCATACAAGGGTCTGTTGTCCACACAAAGTGTTTTGTATGCCGAGGAAAGGGTGGAGGGGTTCTTTGGACAATCCTACAAGTAGTGTTTGTTGACGGCTACAACCCATCGACTCCGAGTTGCTCTGAGTTACAATCCTCTTCCACCACGGTGGTGATTTTTCAGCCAGCGGCCCTTGAGGCGCAGCTGAATGATGAGAGAGTTGGTATAACCCTCAAAAGGTCTTTAACTCTTGAGTTAAGAAAATGTGGAAGGATGGTCATTTTGATCCAAGCTTGCCTGCATCGTCTCTCCTAACCACACCACCACCACCACCAGATCAGCACAGTGCATGGAAGTTGTGAGCGAAATCTTTTCATCGGCGACCCACAAAATGTCCTTTTAGTCTTTTGGGTCCGTGAGGTTACCTCTAATCGAATGGCGGTCCGTGGTGGTCTAATTGGCGAGTTGAATAGCGGGGTTGTGGCGGCACGAAAAGGGGTCGAAGAAGACCCACTGTTCCACGATGTTATGCCGCTATGAACAGCGGCTAAACAATTAACGTGGTCTTCAGACACCCGTGCGACACCCGTGGCTCCTTTCCGAAGAGTTCATCCATCGTTTACTTCAAGCACCCAGGAGGTCCGACAGAAGGAGAAAAATATATATATACCTGGGTGCCAAATCTGCATGCTCGGTCCGGTAGGGAAAGGAACAAATGACAAAGAAAATCAGAAAATAGTCCATTTGCCAGAATATATGAACTCCCGCATGAGTTGAGCACAACAAGGTTATGTTAGAGCAAGGTTAACCCTTTGTGTCCTGAACGCGTTTTGGTGTTTTATCTGTCGAAAAATAGCAGATCAACAAGCTCATGTCGCGCCACCGAGTGGCGCGACAGGAGCTTGTTGTTCTGCTATTTTTGAAAAATTGTGAAAATGTGCTGCAAATCTCTGAATACATTATTTTGGAAGCAAACATTTTTTAACGCAAGTTTTGCTTCTGGGGGATTCCTAGAACAACATGTTTTCAGGTGGGGGGGTCTGCAGCCAAATATGGACAATTCTGGTGGTCCTTGGCATGAAACATGTTAAGCATCACTGACACAGGAACATAGATTTTTCAGAGAAACTAGAATCTGTCAGAATCTAGCATCAGAAAGTAGAAACTAGTCACAAACTAGAATTTACTGTCAGAAAGTACAATCAGGTGTCAAATAGAATATATTCTTAGATTTGCGCATTATTTTTCACAATTTTTCAAAAATAGCAGATCAACAGATAAAACACCAAAACGCGTTCAGGACACTAACGGTTAACATATTTGGTGACGTATTATGCCGAGCACTTATGCTCAACATACGCAAGTTGCCATCGGGGGGGCAGGTTCTAGACGCTGGGGGAGCCCCTACTCGACATTTCCAACATAAAACCTTGGTGTACTCAAACATGTCCGCCTTCTCCATGGGGTTCTGTGGGCTGGCTAGCAGACTAAAAGTGTCCAGCTCCAATAATATTAATAATAATAAAAAAGAGGACAGGCATTAAAAAAAAGAAGGAACAAAGTATGGTGTGCAATACCAGTACACACGCAGTATAGAAAGACACCTCGGCACTTTTTATGCGTGTGTTTTTTCCTCTCAACCCCATTATGTACGGGGTGTTTTAAGTTTTACTGAAAGAATACCAGGGGTTCACAACTCCGTGGCGCTATGAGCTGTGAACACCTGCTATTTTTCAATATGAGACGTGAACACCTGCAATCTTGGGGCGCAAATCTTTGAATATTACATGTTCTTTTTTTTTTTTAAGAGTGAGCGTTTCTTTTTTTTTTTTGCACGATCCGTAGTGTCAAAGAAGTCAAAGGAAACGGGTTAGTGAGTGGTTCTGGTCACTAGCGACAGCGGCTGGGACTGCTGCTGGGTTAAGGCGTGGTGGTGGTGATGGTGGTGGGAGCCGGCGCTCACCGACGTTTGGTTCACGGAGGCAGAAGAGGGAGGAGGAGGGAGGGGAGGAGGAGGAGGGAACGTAGGAGGGCGATAGGAGGAGTGTGCTTCCGGTGGGGAGGAGGAGGGAGACCTCCGGCCGCCGCCGGATCGAGCGAGAAGAGGAGGAGGAGGTGGCGGCCCTGAGATCTTGGCGTTGGCAGCGCTGGCCGACATGAAGGAGGAATGCGAGTGACCCTGGTGGTGGTGGTCTCTGTGGGGCTTGGTGGTGAGGGACAGGGGCTGCACCTGTTCCGTCGCCGTCGTCGTTGTTGTGTAGTCGCCGTGGTGTTGGGTGGTGCCTGCGCTGCTGCTAGTAGTACTGGCAGCGGCGGCGGCGTTGGCGGCGTTGGTGGTGGTGGTGTGCTCGGTGTGCGTGGGCGCCGGAGCGGCCGGCGAGGCGAGCGCCGTGGTGGGAGTGGCCGGGGAGTCGAGGGACGAGGCGGGGCTGGCCTGGGACAGGTGCGTGTGCGTCAGGTGAGGATGGTGGTGGTGTTGGTGCTGGTGCTGCTGCTGGTGATGTTGTTGTTGAGGCCGGTCTTGAGGCACGCACGGCCTCTTGGGTTGTGGCGGGAAGGCCTCTGGAGACACTGCGACAAAAAAAAAAAAGGTGTCGGGATTAGGGAGGTGCTGTATTTGTATCGAACAGGGGCGGATCTAAGCATGGACATTGAGGGGTGGTGGGGCAATGCCCCCTCCCCTAAATGGCCAGACTGCCCCACCAAACATGATGGCATGCAAAACAACCCAAAATGTTTCAGTGCTCATATTTAAAAGTATTTGAAAACACTACTACTGCTACCAACTAACTACAGCTGTGTCACCACTAAACCAACAGCGTTTCATCATTGAAAACAGAAAACTCTCTGAGTCAGACCTTTAGCTTTATGCATGTCTGCGTGTCTGTTGCAACTTCAACAACAACTGATATTATTGGTGCTTATACTTGCCTAATAAAAGCCCTGTAAGTGAAAATGGTATGGGTGCGACTTCATAACGATGAAGTCGCACCGTTTTCTCCTGCCTCCCCCAATTGGAAAATGTTACATCCGCGCCTGGTATCGAAAAAGTATCGGATCGGCCCTTTTCGCCAGGACGGGCGAAATCCTGTGACGTACAGGAAGTCGTGGGGATTTTATAACCATCGCAACCGCTTTGCACAACAGTCACAGCTGTTTTGCACGACGGCCGCGACCGCTTTGCATAACGGCTGAGACAGTTCGCATGACGGCCGAGGGTTACGCTTAGGTTTAAGGACTTTACAGACGATCGGTAACAGATCGTGCGTTCTAGTTCATTTTCAACGAGACCAGCGTTTCGTGCTCAGAAAACGGCATGCCTTAGAGTGTGTGACGCCGGCCGCTATTGTGTTAGTGCAGCCTCGCACGCAATAACCAACACGGTTATTGCGTGCATGCTTGTTTCGTGCACACGCCGGCGATTTATTTTAGACATCAATCCTGTGAGATTTTTTTCCTCGCTGCGCGATTCCCGTCTGGCAGCACTGAGTGGCACGGTGGAATCGCTGCGATAATGTGTGCGTTTCAGGCTTGCCGTGTGTAACGCCCATGTCAAGGGGTTGACACTACGTTGAATATACCAGTCTAACCAGTGATCAGACACAGGGGTAAGGGGTTGACACTATGGTGAATATACCAGTCTAACCAGTGATCAGACACAGGGGTAAGGGGTTGACACTATGGTGAATATACCAGTCTAACCAGTGATCAGACACAGGGGTAAGGGGTTGACACTATGGTGAATATACCAGTCTAACCAGTGATCAGACACAGGGGTAAGGGGTTGACACTATGGTGAATATACCAGTCTAACCAGCGATCAGACACAGGGGTAAGGGGTTGACACTATGGTGAATATACCAGTCTAACCAGACACGGGGGTTGACACTATGCAAGTAAATAAAATGTTGGGTCGTGTGGAATTCGCTTTGGAGTTGCCCAAGTGTGCGTTTGAGTGAGGAGTCTGCTATTCCCTGGTTGGTGGACTTAGTATAACATCCCCGGCTAACACTGACACTATGGCCATCAGGATCAGGTTGGTAAAAAAGTGTAATCGGGATATACCAAGTTGGGATGAGTTTATTTTTGGCCTCATGCTATTTCGACTCTTGATTATTTGTTTAAATGTGTTCTCAACGGTATGGGTAATGCAATCTTACCTTCTGGAATCATGTCAGTCTTCACATTAATGTCCCTCTTTCTCTTCTTCCTCTTACCCTGCACAAAATAAAAACATGTTAAATTTGACGTTGAAATGAACCAGGAGAGAAAAACAAACAAACAAAAAAAAAACTTGTGTGGGACACAGAGAGAGAGAGAAAAGACATGGAGAGAGCAGGAGAGGTGTGACGCAGATGTTTCTCAAGGAGAGACATACTGATATCTTCCCAGATCCCAAAGCTACCGTATAATCCAATCTAGTGTATGCACGTACGCTCGTTAATAAGGTATTACACTACCTGGAATCCGGAGGGGTTATTATTATTATTACTACTAGGGCTGTGGGATGATTAAAAATTCTAAGCACATTAAATCACAGCTTCAAAATTAATTTAACCATGATTAATCACTATTCGAAATAAATAAATAAATAAATAAATAAATAAATAAATAAATAAATAAATAAATAAAAATAAAATAAAATAAAATAAAATAAAATAAAATAAAATAAAATAAAATAAAATCGGAAAATATGCCATGTTTTCTTGTACAGGAGTTGAACATTTTAACCCTTAGTGTACTGAACGCGTTTTGGTGTTCTAAGCATTATGTTTTAACTATTGAAAAATAGCAGATCTACAAGCTCATGGCGCGCCACTCGGTGGCGCGCCATGAGCTTGTATCTCTGCTATTTTTGAAAAATCGTGAAAACGTGGTGCAAATCTTTGAATATTATGTTATTCAGAAACTAGAAATCTAGACAGGACACAATGGGTTTTGGTGTTCTAAGCATTATGTTTTAACTATTGAAAAATAGCAGATCTACAAGCTCATAGCGCGCCACCGAGTGGCGCGCTATGAGCTTGTATCTCTGCTATTTTTGAAAAATCGTGAAAACGTGGTGCAAATCTTTGAATATAATGTTATTCAGAAACTAGAAATCTAGACAGGACACAATGGGTTTTGGTGTTCTAAGCATTATGTTTTAACTATTGAAAAATAGCAGATCTACAAGCTCATGGCGCGCCACCGAGTGGCGCGCCATGAGCTTGTATCTCTGCTATTTTTGAAAAATCGTGAAAACGTGGTGCAAATCTTTGAATATTATGTTATTCAGAAACTAGAAATCTAGACAGGACACAATGGGTTTTGGTGTTCTAAGCATTATGTTTTAACTATTGAAAAATAGCAGATCTACAAGCTCATGGCGCGCCACCGAGTGGCGCGCTATGAGCTTGTAGATCTGCTATTTTTGAAAAATCGTGAAAACGTGGTGCAAATCTTTGAATATTATGTTATTCAGAAACTAGAAATCTAGACAGGACACAATGGGTTTTGGTGTTCTAAGCATTATGTTTTAAGTAACTAATGAAAAATAGCAGATCTACAAGCTCATGGCGCGCCACCGAGTGGCGCGCCATGAGCTTGTATCTCTGCTATTTTTGAAAAATCGTGAAAACGTGGCGCAAACCTTTGAATATTATGTTATTCAGAAACTAGAAATCTAGACAAAAATAGGAAAAAAAAAATAAATAATAATAATGGGAAAAAAAACTCCACCCCTGCTAACAGTTGTTAGAAAAGTGGACTCACGTAGTTGTCTCTGGCTGACCAGCCTGGGTAGAGCTGGGAGTGCAGCTGTCTCTCCTTACGGGCCATGTCATAGTACTTAGCCTGCTCCTCGCGGGTCAGAGAATGCCACTGGAACAGAATAAACAGGAATGACACCGTCAGTTATCACAGTCCCAGAAAGGAACCCGATTCACAATGACAGGGGTCTTCAACCTTTTAGATGCCAGGGCCCATTCAGAGTTCGAGCCACGGACCACCACTTGAGGACATTTTAGCCCCGGAGATCCCAAAACTAAAGATTTCTTTTGCTTTTGTCCGTCTTCTAGGTGTGTATAGACTTGGGGCTAATTCAGATGATGAATATTTTAACTCTTGAGAGTGTAAAAATGAAACCAAATGGACCCGCAAGGGTCCATTTGGTTTCGTTTTTTACGTTCTCAAGAGTTACATCTGGTTAACCAACTTAGCCGGGGACCACCTGGAACCCTCTCAGGGACCACTGGTGGTCCCCGGACCACCTGTTGAAAACCCGTGCACAATGACATTGTCACAAAGCACCAAATATGGCTGTTGCACCAACGCTTTGTGAAGCTGCTAATAGTCTATTTCTGTTGTGTATCACTGGAACATTGCACAAGTATTATAATGCCTAGGGATGGGCGGATCGGTCCTACCAATTTTGTTGGATGATAAAGGCTTTAAAAAATAATGTCAGAAAATATCGGTATTGGAAAAGAAATATTATATATTATTTTTTTTTTTAAATGGTACAACACTGTTCATAGAGATTTATTGAGCCACACAATCGGGATAAAATATAATGGTGGCTTTCCTCCAATTATGATGGAGTGGTGGTAGGCCTTGGAGCACGTGCTTTTGGTCTGTCGAGGGCTTTCCAAAAGCCCTAAAAAGCCTGTATATATTCTTATCGGTTGATATCGCTATCAGAAATGTGTACAATATCGAATATCAGTAAAAAGACAAAAAAAAAAATATCCGAGATATCTGGTGTTGGTGATAGACAATAAATGAATAAGCTTGATTATTATGTTTCTCCATGTGTGTGCGCGCGCGCACACACACACACACACACACACACACACACACAGATTAGATGTAACATTTCCCTTCCGCGCCACGGGCGATGAAGTCGCACCCATACCATTTTTGCTTACAGGACAAGTAAAGTAAAGCATGAATAATAACATCAGTTGTTGTTGAAGTTGCAACAGACACGCAGCATGCATAAAGCTAAAGGTCTGACTCAGAGAGTTTTCTGTTTTCAATGATGAAATGCTGTTGGTTTAGTGGTGACAACTGTAGTTAGTTAGTAGCAGTAGTAGTGTTTTCAAATCATTTTAAATATAAGCACTTTAATTTGAAATATCTTGGGTTGTTTTGCATGCCATCGTGTTTGGTGGGGCAGTCAGGGCATTTAGGGGGGCATTGCCCCCCTCCATGCACATGACTAGACCCATGACTAGATCCACCCGACGCACACAGCTAAGTTGTTTAACCAGATGTAACTCTTGAGAACGTAAAAATTTTCACACTCTCAAGAGTTAAAATATTCATCATGTGAACACACACACACACAGTACTGACCCTGCGTCCCAGTATCTGGTTGATGGCGGCGCTCTCCTTCAGGGTGCATTCGGACACCACCTTGGCTCTCTGCTCCTTCATGTACAGCATGAAGGCGTTCAGAGGTTTCTTCACGTGAGGCTTCTTGTCCTCCTCCTTCTCCTTGGCCGCGGGCGGAGGAGGAGGTGGAGCCTTCCTGCAAATTAAAAACACACATACAGTACATCGACAGGTGGAGCTAAATGATGGGACAGTTGGTAGCCAAACGGACCGACTCCCTTATAGTTTTAAGATAGATGTTATAGATGTTAAAACAAAACCAAATAGACCCGGTTAAAATATATTTATTTGAATTACTTAATTTATATTAAGATATTTTTGGGGAAAAAAGTGAAAATGATGCGCAAGTCTTTGAATATATTCCTTCTGAGCAAACATTTTTTTGAACTCAAATCTATACTTCTGGGCGATCCCTGGAACAGTATATATTTTTTTTTTTTTTCAGATAGGAGGTTGCAACCAAGTATACATAGAATTCTGGGGGTCCATGAAATATGTTGAGCATCACTGACACAAACAAAAACCTATAATCTAGTGCCAGAAAGTAGCATCTGCTGTCAGAAACTATAATCTAGTGCCAGAAAGTAGCATATACTGTCAGAAACTAGAATCTAGTGTCAGAAACTAGAATCTAGTGTCAGAAACTAGAATCTAGTAGTGTCAGAAACTAAAATCTAGCAACATGGGTTGAATTAAATACTGGTTCATTTTTTGGACCCAAAAACCTTTAAAATCTCTTCTAAGTCTGTCAACATCAAGTCCTGTCAGATGCACTGGGATAATATGAGCATAACATTTATTTTATTTTTTTATGAAAAAAATGTTTTAGCCTAATATAGGAGAACTTTGGGTGAAGGTTTGTCCTCCTCCCTAGCTGTGATGGAGCAGGTCTCTGCTGCCACCCAGTGGTTGGTTTGTGGGAATGACCTGAATCTAGATCAACATGTTGGGCCTGTACAGGGTAACATGGGTAACATGCATGCCATCATGCCTGTAGTGTGTTACTGATGGACCAAATATTTGGTTGCAAATAGCCACAAAAGGTTTTTTTGGGGGGGACCAATATCACTGATTAGTGTATTCAATTCATTTAAAAAGTGCTGAGAATATGTTTTACGGACCCATAATAGTGATCATTATTCAGGTTTTGTCATAGTCATGTCTTTTGTCTTTTTAATTACTTCCTAAGAACGTCCTGCATAGTGACCCTCAGTTCTGCATATTTAGTATTCAATTTCCGCCAATAATTTTCCACTTCCGGTGCAACCCAAGTGTGAGTGCATAAAAAGACAGCTTATATAAGTGGATAATGACAATTAAACAAATGGAGAAAGACAGAGGACAAAATGGATTAAACAAATGGAGAAAGAAAGTGGACAAAATGGATTAAACAAATGGAGAAAGAAAGAGGACAAAATGGATTAAACAAATGGAGAAAGAAAGAGGACAAAATGGATTAAACAAATGGAGAAAGAAAGTGGACAAAATGGATTAAACAAATGGAGAAAGAAAGAGGACAAAATGGATTAAACAAATGGAGAAAGAAAGAGGACAAAATGGATTAAACAAATGGAGAAAGAAAGAGGACAAAATGGATTAAACAAATGGAGAAAGAAAGAGAAAATGGATTAAACAAATGGAGAAAGAAAGTGGACAAAATGGATTAAACAAATGGAGAAAGAAAGAGAAAATGGATTAAACAAAGAAAGAAAGAAAGAAAGAAAAGAAAAAGAAAGAAAGAAAGAAAGAAAGAAAGAAAGAAAGAAAAGAAAGAAAGAAAGAAAGAAAGAAAGAAAGAAAGAAAGAAAGAAAGAAAGGAAGCAGTGTTTCGTACCCATACTGGCTGCATTCTCTGGGCTCCTGCTTGACTGGCGTGTGAACGATGGCAGGATGGGGGATGGACGACTGCTGGGCCGGACTCAGGTGAGGAGAGAAACTACCAGACACCAGGCTGACCCAAAAAACAAAAACACAAAAGGGTTTGAAAACCATGTCAGGAGGAGTGAAAGCAAAGCCTCGACCGCAAGGGTTTTATATAACCGCTGCGGACGTTTTGCATTTTGCAACAGTCTTTTCCCTTTTGCATAACAGTAGCGACAGTTTGCATAGTGGTCGGGGGTTAAGGTTAGGCATAGTTTTTTTTACTGAGATTATGGTTATGGGGTTCGGTTCTGGTTAACTCTATGAGTGCCATTTTGCCAGCCCCCTTGAGGTCCAGAGTGCCAGTTATATGCATTAAGTAATTGATTGATTATCTCAAAAACAAAAAAAATCACAAACAGCAGTTGTATACATTTTTTTCCCACACATCCCACTCTTCCACCATTACACACCCACAGGAGAGATGCTAGGATGTTATTATGCCAAAATTAATCATATTGAAGTGAAAGTGAAAGTTAAGGGACCATTGATTGCCACAATAGGCTCAGATATGGACCTAAATACACCCCCTGTCACCTAATTATGCACCCCGCGGGTGCACCCCCCGCGGTACTTGGCTCGTTTTTGTAAACAAATACTCATCTTAACGTCCCTGGTACTTAAACCGCTAAAGGACCTCAGTGTTGTGTGTCCTGCAACTGTGTGTATGAGTACAATACAAAGAATGTTTGCATTCGCCATCTTTGTTGAAGAAGTGTCCCCCTATAGGTGTCAACACCTATTAGAAACTATAGAAACCCAAAAACAAAGAAACATTCCGAGTCAAAACAAGCTGATGACCCCAAAATTTGCATCTATCTGAGAGAACTAATCTTACTTATCTTTCATATTGGTTTAAACCCTGTGGAAAGTAAGTCTACACACACCTACACACAAAAATAAAACTAAATGCTGGCAGAGTACGCATTAGTTCCACCACATTAGGCAGGCATACACACCTGGACATGGAAGCGTTCATGGCCAGAGCAGCAGGATATGAGGGTCTGAAGCCTCCTGCCGTGATCGGGTACATGGACTGGCCTTGCCTGGAGAAGGTTGGGAGATGGAGGAACAAGAATTTCAACCCATTGTGTCCCGTCTATATTTCTAGTTTCTGAACATAATATTCAAAGATTTGCACCACGTTTTCACGATTTTTCAAAAAATAGCAGAGATACAAGCTCATAGCGCGCCACTCGGTGGCGCGCTATGAGCTTGTAGATCTGCTATTTTTCAATAGTTAAAACACAGCAACACAACCATTGTGTCCTGTCTAGATTTCTAGTTTCTGAATAACATAATATTCAAAGATTTGCACCACGTTTTCACCATTTTTCAAAAATAGCAGAGATACAAGCTCATAGCGCGCCACTCGGTGGCGCGCTATGAGCTTGTAGATCTGCTATTTTTCAATAGTTAAAACACAGCAACACAACCATTGTGTCCTGTCTAGATTTCTAGTTTCTGAATAACATAATATTCGAAGATTTGCACCACGTTTTCACCATTTTTCAAAAATAGCAGAGATACAAGCTCATAGCGCGCCACTCGGTGGCGCGCTATGAGCTTGTAGATCTGCTATTTTTCAATAGTTAAAACATAATGCTTAGAACACCAAAACGCGTTCAGTACACTAAGGGTTAAAAGGATGGTCAAAATGTGTGTGTGTGTGTGTGTGTGTGTGTATGTGTCTGTGTTTGTGTGTCTGATTTCATTGACACTAATTCCTGGACTACAATTCCCACAGTCCTTGTGGATAGTTGGAGAGCTGTCTTACTCAGAGAAGTCTAGCAAGAGAGTGGCGCCCTTCATTGTCTGAAAAGAGTTGA
>CM076985.1:2457042-2472042 GCA_039105355.1 Benthosema pterotum | reverse complement strand
GGAGAGAGAGGGGGAGAGAGAGAGAGAGAGAGAGAGAGAGACAGAGAGAGAGACAGAGAGAGAGAGAGAGAGAGAGAGAGAGAGAGAGAGAGAGAGAGAGAGAGAGAGAGAGAGAGAGAGAGAGAGAAACAGACAGGCAGAGAGAGACAGAGAGACTTTATTATTAGACTTTTTAAGAATATAACAGAAAATGCATTTCAGTACAAACTCAAAGATGATTGCAAGTAGGGATGCGCCCGATCCGATGTTTTATCGGTATCGGATCCCGATTTCAAAAGAAATAAAGTATCGGAGATCGGCATTCACGTCACCGATACCCCATCCGAACCATTACATAGGCCATTTAATGTTTACTGCGCTCAATCAGTCCTGTGCAGTACAATAGAACAGGGGTTTTCACCTGCAAGGGTCCATTTGGTTTCATTTTTACACTCTCAAGAGTTAAAATATTCATCATGTGAATTAGCCCAACTCTACACAACTAGAGAATGTAGAAGATTAATGGTCATTTTGATCTGTATGTTTTGACTGTTTTGTTTCCCCAAATCCAGCCTGGAATCGTGGACAAAAGCAAAAGAAATATTTAGTTTTTGGGGTCTGTGGGGCGAAAATGGCATCAAACTCTGGTCCTCAGTGGCTCAAATGCCGAATAAATAGTGAGTTGCCCATACACCCTGCCATTTTTCCAGCCTAGCCTACCCTAGTAGGGCTGGTTAAATCTGGCCCTGCGACAACCTCCGGTTTGGTTGGTATAAACCAGGGGTCAGCAACCTGCGGCTCCAGAACACAGCCCTAGTGGCTCCCTGGATGTAGCATTATTACATACACACTGGGCTCTAGAACACAGCCCTAGTGGCTCCCTGAATGTAGCATTATTACATACACACTGGGCTCTAGAACACAGCCCTAGTGGCTCCCTGAATGTAGCATTATTACATACACACTGGGCTCTAGAACACAGCCCTAGTGGCTCAGTGACTGTAGCATTATTACATACACACTGGGCTCTAGAACACAGCCCTAGTGGCTCCCTGGATGTAGCATTATTACATACACACTGGGCTCTAGAACACAGCCCTAGTGGCTCCCTGAATGTAGCATTATTACATACACACTGGGCTCTAGAACACAGCCCTAGTGGCTCAGTGGCTGTAGCATTATTACATACACACTGGGGTGATCCGCACCAAAATAATATAAACATTTCAGTCACCCAAAACGCGTTTCGCTGTCTGACCGTTGCCAGTTAAAGTAGCACTTGGCCATGTCAAAAAAGCCCAGCAGTTATCAGAGGTGGAGCTTTCAATCTGAACCACACATTTTCAAAGGTTTACTCAGTTTACTATGTCATTAATATACCTTAGAGATGTTGTGTGGACTAGAAATGGAGTTCTGTAAAACTCCTTTATTTTTTTTTAGAAACTCCATTTCTGAAGAAAGGTTGTGTTTCACCATGTTAATGATTTTTCTTTGACAACCTTTTTTTCTGAGAGTGTGCAAATGGAACCAAATGGACCCGCCACGGTCCATTTGGTTCATATTTGCACACTCTCAGGAAAAAAAAAAATATATATATATATATATATATATATATATATATATATATATATATATATATATATATATATGAAATGCGGCTCCAGACAGATTTTGAATTTAATTTTGGGTTGAAAATGGCTCTTTCAACATCTTGGGTTGCCGACCCCTGGTATAAACCAAAACCCCTCCATCACCCAGACAGCGGACAATGTCAGACTTCAGCTTTAGGACAGGGGTTTTCAACCTTTTTGACTCCAGGGACCGCCATGTATTCAGCATTTGAGGCCACGGACCACCATTTGATCACATTAGCACACCAAAGTCCAAAAATTAAAAGATTTCTTTTGGTTTTGTCCACAATTCCAGGCTGGATTTTTGCAAACAAAGCGGTGCAAACGTCTTAATTAAGTGCCGCTAATTCAGATGATGAATATTTTAACTCTTGAGAGCGTAAAAATGAAACCAAATGGACCCGCCAGGGTCCATTTGGTTTCATTTTTACGCTCTCAAGAGTTACATCTGGTTAACCAACTTAGCTGGGGACCACCTGGAACCCTCTCAGGGACCACTGGTGGTCCCCGGACCACCTGTTGAAAACCGCTGGTGTACTGTATGTAAGAGTTGTAAGAGCACTCACCAGGTGGGTAGGGGGAGGGGAGCGAGGGTCTGTGAGCGCTGCAGTGCCCGGGACGTCCAGTAGAGGCCACTGCATCTGCAGGTACTGTAGCAGAAGGAGAGGAGACACGAATTGATCGATTCATTAATGAAAGAAAGAAAATGACAGATGGGAGTAAGTTTTTTTTTTTTTTTTTTTAAATGATCCCTGTCTAATAAGATAAACATTGCTTAAAACATTATACTTTCGCTCTATAACTAAAATAAACAAATTAAAACACTATCGGCATCTTATTTCTTTCATGAATAGAGAATATTTCACTCCACAGGAACTGCTCCTGGCGCAGGATGATGATGTCACGTGTGATCTAGCTCTATGGAATACATGGACGAGCATGCTCTGTGACATCATCATCCTGCGACCGGAGCACCTCCTATTGAGTGAAAGATTCTCTATTTATGAAAGAAATAAAGCATTGAAGGTGTTTTTATCTGCATGTTTTAGTTATAGAAGGCAAGTATAGTGTTTTAAGGCATATTTGTCTTATTAGCCAGGGATCCTTTTAACCCTTTCTGTACGGAACACGTATTGGTGTTTGAGGCATCATGTTATACTTTAGCAGTTGAGAAATGTCAGATCTACAAGCTCATATCGCGCCACTCGGTGGCACGCTATGAGCTTGTAGGTTTGATTTTTTTTTTTTTTAATTGCGGGGCAAATCTTTGAATATATGATTTCGGAAGCAAACACTTTCAAGTCAAACCTCTGCTTCTGGTGGATCCCTAGAACAACATGTTTTCACATAACACGAACCTAGCATTAGGAACTAGAATTTAGCTGGAATTCCCATTTTAAGCCCCGTGATACTGGATTTCCAGTGCTTGTTCAGGAATAACATATTACAATACTAAGGCCCCCAACAATAGCTATTTGGGGTTGGGATCCGGGAACCATTTTTTTAATCCCTACTGTCAGAGCTGGTATGTAAACCTCACCGTCTGGTATACAATTACAATACCACTGGTTGTCATAACCATAAGCTCTGAGTTACGGATCTGCGAGATTCCATTCGGAACCTCTTCCAGTTCATATTAAAGGGGAATTCCACCCATTTAACATTTTTTTTCTGAGAGCGTACAAATGCAACCAAATGAGCCCTAACGGGTTCATTTGGTTCCATTTGTACGCTCTCAGAAAAAAAAGAAGCGTCTAAAGAAATCCATTAAGATGGTGAAAATACATCTTGATGATGTCATGAAGATGTTTCATCATGTTAGTGGCTTTCTTCAGACCTCCATTTCTTGGGAACACAGAATTGGGGGGACTTCCCCTTTAATACGCTCTTTGAATGAAGACATTGGTCTTCATGTTAACCACGACTTCACCACTCCAACAAGTCTGTAGAATGTGTAGTAACCAAGGACCAGAAATTAGTACCATCTGATTCACTCAGCTGACAATGGGCCCATCTTATAAAATGGGCGTGAGTGTGTGTGTGTGTGTGTGTGTGTGTGTGTGTGTGTGTGTGTGTGTGTGTGTGTGTGTGTGTGTGTGTGTGCACATGTTAATATGGTTATAATCACAAGCCTGATGTCTAGAATTGTACTGAATCTTTGTTTTCCGTCTGAGTATTTGGCACTCTGCAACACGACTTGATTTTTTTGCACAGAAAAGAAAAAGGACACTGCTAGACAAGTCAGAAACCACACCAGTGGAATAACGCCTTCCTGCAGTTACATACACACATGTCCAAAGAAGCCATTTCAGATGACAAAAAATCCTTGACATGAAATACTTGGACGAAACCACTGACAGAATATAATATGGGTTTAGCGGCCATTGTTGAGTGCAATCACTCCGGCCTATGGGTTTAGCGGCCATTGTTGAGTGGGAATCATGCGACGCCCGTGAATGAATCGAGTCATACGAACGGCTCTTTTCTTTGAAATAAACGGTTGGAACCAGTTCACGGTATGGAGCCGTTCCTTTTTGCCAGAACGAACAGATCGCATGGCGGATTTACCACACATTTTATGAATGGGGTAACTATAACAAATATAAATTCTTCAAACGGTTAATAAAATCAATCAAAACCACACAAAATCTCGCTGTCAAGAGAAATGTGGAATGTGGTGCCACCATGCAATTTGGAAGGCTTACAACAATTACTGGATATTGGATAATGCTGTAGAGGTAGGCGGTGGCATGGAGAACAGCTGCTTTAGTCTCATGTTCCACAAATTATGCAATTGCCCCCGAGTGCAGCAAGTTGCAGTTGTAGCGTTTTTTTATTTTATTTAATCATCTCCGCACCTCATAACAACAGCAACATTTCTCTGAGTATAATATCTCCCACACTTTGGCAATAAAGCATCACTGATAACTTGGCAGTGACGCAACACCCTGTGTGTGTGTGTGTCAGGGGCGGATCTAGGCATGGGCATGGGGGGGGGGGGCAATGCCCCCCTAAATGCCCAGTCTGCCCCACCAAACACGATGGCATGCAAAACAACCTAAGATATTTCAAATTAAAGTGCTTATATTTAAAACGATTTAAAACACTACTACTGCTACTAACTAACTACAGCTGTGTCACCACTAAACCAACAGCATTTCATCATTGCAAACAGAAAACTCTCTGAGTCAGACCTTTAGCTTTATGCATGCTGTGTGTCTGTTGCAACTTCAACAACAACTGATGTTATTATTGATTCTTTACTTGACTAATAAAAGTCCTGGAACTGAAAATGGTATGGATGCGACTTCATGGTAGAGGGGGGCGGCGGCTTCATCGCCCGTGTCGCTTTGCCCCACGGGCGATGAAGTCCCCCCCCCCCAATTGTGGAAAGTTACATCCGCCCCTGGTGTGTGTGTGTGTGTGCACGCGCGCACACGCATACACGTGCATACACAACACACACAGCCCCCCATTCAGAGGCCCAGGGAAGCTCTGCTGTGAGTGTTAACTGGAAACAGCTGTGAGAAATACCATATAGATGAATGCGCACACGCACACGCACACGCACACACACACACACACACACACACACACACACACACACACACACACACACACACGCACACACGCACACACACGCACACACACACACGCACACGCACACGCACACACACACAGAATGAAGTCACTACTGTGTCCTAGCTCGGGAGCTAGGGATTAGGAGACATCACTGGGGAGGTTAGGAGATAGGGGAAATAAAAAAGCGCCTCCTACCACGACAAACTCTTCCACAAATGATCAACATCTGCCCCATGTTACCAAGGACTATCTAATAAGGACAGGACGCCAAGACATGCTTCCTGTCCTCATGGGAGGAAACAGACATGCGCAGTGCAGACAAGGAAGTTTGACGCTTGGCAAACCATCCAAGAGACCAATGGCATGCATGGTTTGCTAGAGTCAAACTTCCTGGAATGCACTGCGCATGTCTGTTTCCTCCCATGAGGACAGGAAGCCATGTCTTGGCGTCCTGTCCTTTTTTAGATAGTCCTTGCATGTTACCCCCCCCCCAACATGCTGTGGGACACTTAGAGATGTTGTGTGGACATGATGAAAAAGGTTCCCCCAATTCTGTATTTCCTAAAAAAAAAATGGAGGTCTGAAAAAAATCATTAACATTGTGAAATACATCTGATGACATCATCAAGATGTATTTTTTCTTTCAGATCCCCTTTTTCCTGAGAGGCAATTTGTACCCAATTTGTACACATTTGTACAATACTAAACATGCTTTTAGTATTGTAAAGCTTGGACTTGTAACAGCTGCCAGGAGGTTCCTTCACAACTGGGAAGGTGTCTGTCTTAGGGCCCCGATACACCTAGCAATGTTTTGATCAATATCAACAAGCAACGTCAATTATCAACGTTGACTTTTCACTTTTCTATAGAATATGATCAACTCCAGGTCGTTCAGAAAAGTCGGGTCATTAGCGCCCTCTACTGGTCGACATTTCAGAATCCTCCAATCGCAGCCCTCCTTGGCGTCACCTGATCCTTTCTCTCAAATTCCTACAGATGAACTTTTCTGAAAGCACCTTTTTATCTCAGGAAAAAAAATGAAAATGGGTGGAATTCCCATTTAATGGAAGGTATTGCCTGTTGCCATGTGTCTCATCATGTTGCCCATTGATGTTGACATTGTTAGTTGATATTGATCAAAATAGTGTAGTGTAGTGTTGCTAGTGTATCGGGGCCATTAGAAAAAATTAGCAAAATTACATCATAAATACATGCTGGGCAGAGTAAATGGACCTTATATGAACACTGACTTGGAGATAGCTGAATGGATTCCTTTTTTTGTTTTGTTTTTATTCTTCCATTTTGTGCTGATTATTTTTGGAAAAGAAAAAAAAAAGCACCAACTTTGCGCTTACGCAAGTCTGTAATCCACATAACTCCAGAACCGTTCGTCCCACCAACTTCAACCAACATCAAATTTGATGCACCCATCCCACACCCCGCAGAGAGTCGAACAGTGCCCAGTGTTGAGTCAGCCGCTGGTTGTATACGGAGCTTGCCCCAGGCTTGTCTGAACCTGAACACCCCTATAGTAATTCTATAGTATATTGGAATGGGAGGCAACGGCTATAGGTGACGCTTGATTTGGGCAGTGTTGCCAACTTGGCGCATTTGTCGCTATATTTAGCTGTTTTTTCCAGACCCTCCTAGTGTCAAAATTAGTGAAAAACTCCTGGCGGAAAAATCTGGTGCTTTTTTGCTGGTGAGTTGGGGCGAAATTGGTTGACAGGCGACAGAGATAAAACCCTTGTTTTTCACCATTTTCAAGAATCTACACATTTAGAAAATGTAGAAGAATTGCTATTTTGACCAACATTTTGTCAGTTATTTCTCCCAAATTAGGCTGAGAGACTAATCTCAACATCAAATGGTGGTCCACCGTGGCTAAAATGCAGAATAAACAGTGGGCCCTGGTATGAAAATGGTTGAAAACCCACTGCTCTGCCGCATTCTAGTGCATTTTGGAAGTGCCATTAGTGCATTTTTGGATTTTGGCTGTTGGCAACACTGGATTTGGGAACGCGCTGGGTGTAAAAGCGTTGCATGGGGCCTAAATCTGCAGCAGCTGATTGGAGAAGTAGTTCTGGGTGCGGTTTACGTTCTAAATCAAGCACAGGCGACAGGCGAAAAATGTAAAATTCATGGTGGAGCCTCTATAAGAACTCATTCAAACCGACTGCTCTGAGACATCTGGGAAAGATATGAGATGACACATTACTTTCGTAAGCTAAGTCATCATAATAAGTACTTCATGTTCCTTTCTTTCGAACATTTATTCGAGTGCAGGACGCTTGTCAGAACTGTTGACTGTCAATAGTTTCTCGACTATCTGCGCGCCTGTCTCTGTAGGTCTGTCTGCGACACAGGGAAGGAGGGGATTGCTTTTCTATTTGATTTGTTTGTTTCTTCAGCCTGCCTGTCGCACAAGTGGGTGTTGGGTTGCAGACTACTTTACAATCCATGTTAGCATTAGGCAACATGTCCCCAAGTTCCTAACAGATATATGGCTCTATAGAAGGCTCTATTTTTACCAACCTTTACTTTGACAATGTAAAGGTTTGTTGTCTCATGTCAATAAAGTTTCTTTGAATTGAGAGAGAGAGAGAGAGAGAGAGAGAGAGAGAGAGAGAGAGAGAGAGAGAGAGAGAGAGAGAGAGAGAGAGAGAGAGAGAGAGAGAGAGAGAGACAGAGACAGAGACAGAGACAGAGACAGAGACAGAGACAGAGAGAGAGAATTATGAAACAAAGACATAATGAGATGAGTGATTGATGCTTCATTGCGTCATTTGAGCGCTGACACCAGTCACGTCCACAGCAGTGTTAAGGCGTCAGTTTGTACGTTCATGTTGCTGGTGTACGTTGAACATGACTGATTCCTAAAATTCTCATGGAAAGTATTCAGCAAAAAAAATGGCTAGAAAAATGCATTTTCGGCCAATTCAGTTTCGGCCCGAATTGGCAGAAAATATATCGGCGAATATAGTGTATGAAAGGAAACGGTTTCGGATAAATTCCCTTTCAGGAGAAATCAGTAATTTCGAGGACAACTGGAGGAGGTCCCCGGACCACCTCAAGCTTTCCTTCTGCTAACATGCCTATTGGACGAGGACGGGATTGGGGAGGGGCTAATTATGTGCATTATAAGCCATTATCATACATTCTCGGTTAGTGGGACAACTAACAGTTGTTGACATTTCTCATTTAGCTGGGGACCCCCCTCCTGTCCCTTGTCACACAGCCTCAAGGACCCCTGTGGCGCATAGGGGTGGGGGTGGGGTGGGGTGCTGAGGACCCCCTGTCACAGCCTTAAGGACCCCCTGTGGGAGGAGCATTGTGGTCCTTGTAATTGTTGATGGCCTGTGTAAATTGTGTTAATGGCATTGACGTCAATTAGCATGATGAATTGAATACATAGGACCACAATGGAAACAGCCCCCCCCCCCCCCCCACAGGTCTTATTGTGAGTGTAAGCAAAACAAAAGTTTACATTTACTGACTAATTGAGCATTCAATGGTTCCACCAAACGTTTGTGAACCATTGACTGCAATGGGTTTGTGTTGGTAAAATATTCGTCATCTTAATTAGTCTACACAACTAGAGAATGTAGAAGATTAATGGTCATTGTGTTCTGTATGTTTTGCCTGTTTTGTTTCCCAAATCCGCCTGATATTGTGGACAAAAACAAGAGAAATCTTTAGTTTTGGGGTCTGTGGGGCTAAAATGTCCTCAAATGGTGGTCCCTGACTCAAATGCTGAATAAATGGTGGTCCCTGGAGTCAAAAAGGTTGAAAACCCCTGAGGTACATGGTCCTTTGATGTACGTCTCTCTGGATTAAGAGTGTCTGCTAAATGCCTAAATTATAAATTGTACTGGAATATTCAAATGACTCCCTGTGTGTGTGTGTGTGTGTGTGTCGGGGGGGGGAGTGGAATTCTGACACGTCAAGGAGCCTCTGTCACCAACTACTAGTTAACAAACAGTTCATACTAGACATGACCTCAGTCTGTCTGTCAACTTGTCAGTTACTTATAGCTTGTATATAGTAATTCATTTATATAATAATTATAGTCAGTATTTTTTTTATAGTTTTTATCCCACGATTTTGTAACCCATTTTTTCACGCAGTGCCAATTCCTAATGTGATCCTGGGCTCTACACATCCTCCACCAACCTGGGGAGGCAGCGGACTGGCCTCATGCTTCCTTCAATGCATGAGGAGTCCAAGCTGCCTTCTTTTCACCTGACAGGGGGGAGTTTCCCTGGTTGGAAGGAACACGTTATTCTAACCAGTTCCTGTCCCCTCCATCAGGCGCCCCGGCTGGCCAGGGGGAGGCAGTTTAGAGACCATGATTAGTGCACAGGGCTTGACACTAACACTTGCCCGCTTGCCCAGGGCAAGTAAAAAAAAATGGTGGGGCAAGTGAAGACTGCTACCTGGTTGCCCGATCGGCAAGTGTGCAACTTAGTGCGCTATAACACAACACAAGATAAATTTGTCTTGAAGGTGGTCATTGCGACCTGGGCTAATTAAGATGATGAATTTTAACTCTTGAGAGTGTAAAAATGAAACCAAATGGACCCGCAAGGGTCCATTTGGTTTCATTTTTACATTCTCAAGAGTTACATCTGGTTAACCAACTTAGCTGGGGACCACCTGGAACCCTCTCAGGGACCACGTGTTGAAAACCCCTGGTTTAAAGCACCCAAGTAGGAAGTAAACTTAAATGCAAAATTTACAATATATTTTTGGAGGGCAAATGACCATGACCTGAGGGCAAGTAGAACCTGACTTGCACTTGCCCGATGGGCAAGTGCCTCGGAGACCTTAGTGTCAACCCCTGGTTGCATGTTTTTGTGAGGGTATCTACCCTAAAGGACACGGGAGAACATGCAAACTCCACACAGAAAGGCCCTTAGAAACATGGGACAATGACCAAAAGTTTTCTTTTTGTTTTTGAAAGTGGAATATCCCTTTAAATAGTTTGCCTCTGGGTTTTAATTGTCGGCTGTGTAAGAGGTGGATTCTTGAATAGTCATCACTCAACAGACACCCTTCAAAATCCACACTGAGCTCAGGCTAAGCCTTTAAGGCCAGGGGAGTTGGGCAACGTGGCCGAGTGGACGTTTGCAAGGCAAGCGGAGCCGGCCTCAGGGGCGGATCTAAGGCATGGGCATGGGGGGGGGGGTGCCCAGTCTGCCCCACCAAACATGATGGCATACAACCCATACCCATTGAGAAATGTTACATCCGCCCCTGGCCGGCGTCCTTCTACAACGCTACAAGACGAGCGAGAAAGAAACAGACAGAGCCAGCATGCTCCATTCCTACAATAGGAAATCGAGAAGACTAGCAGGTTCACCGGGGGGCGGGCTGTCTGTCTGTCTGTCTGTCTGTCTGTCTGCCTGCCTGCCTGCCTGCCTGCCTGCCTGCCTGTCTGTCTGTCTGTCTGTCTGTCTGTCTGTCTGTCTGTCTGTCTGCCTGCCTGTCTGCCTGCCTGCCTGCCTGCCTGCCTGCCTGGCTGCCTGTGTCAGGGCCTGTCCTGACACACACCTGATCATTTATAAGAGAAGAGAAAGACAACCATTACATCTAGACAATGGTGTTGGGTCTTGCAGTCCCATGTCTTGGTGGTGCTTTATTATATTTGGTATGGTATAGTATGGTTTATTCTTTAATTCCCGAGGGGAAACAAGTTTTGCCACCAGAGCGTCACAGAAACAAATGACAGATAACAACAGCATACAGTACGAAAACAAAACAAGCTCAGCTTGTACGAAAGACGAAGTTTACACGTGATCAGGCATTATTACTCCGTCTCACAGTTACAATATCCACACACACACACACACACACACGCACGCGTACACACACACGCACGCGCACACACACACGCACACACACACACACACACACACACACACACACACACACACACACACAATGAAAAGAGCAGCCAGGCAGCTACAGCCTGTTGCTGTCTATCAAGTCAGACAGTGAGTGCTTGCTGTGTGTGTGTGTGTGTGTGTGTGTGTGTGTGTGTGTGTGTGTGTGTGTGTGTGTGTGTGTGTGTGTGTGTGTGTGTGAGTGTGTGTGTGTGTGTGTGTGTGTCGGCACGGCATCACTGTGAACAAACGAATCACGCTTGATGTTGGGGGGGGATGGAGGGGGGGGGGGGGGGGGGGGGGGGGGGGGCTCCCACCAAAAGGATAAAATGATTAACTATTTTTAAACTAAATAACATATCTGTTATAAATGTTCAATTCTAGTTATAGAGGATACGTACAATGCATCTGGTATCCTTTTAAAGCATGTCTGGTGGTCGCCCCCCTCCCCTCCCCCCATCATGGCGCGCTAGGCAACTGCCTACTCTGCCTAATGGCAAAAAATGCCCCTGAAGGAGGCCATCAACATGTGCACAGTAGGCCACCCCAAGGCAGTAGGCCAAGATGGAAGCAGGATGCTGGCCTTGACAACACAAATATGGGTACCTTTAGCGTACCATGTTGGCAACGTCACAAGGCCCTGCCTCAAGGCCCTGATACACTAGCAATATTTTGATCAATATCAACTAGCAATGTCAACATCAACGAGGCAACATGATGAGACGCATGGCAACAGGCAACACCTCCCATGAAAAGGGGAAATTCCACCCGTTTTCATTCATCAAGCCTTAGTTTGCATTGAATCATTTTCACCCAACTGCCACCCAAATTAATCGCAGAGTCTTCTAAATCTTGGTGGGGTTTCTTTCACGTCAAAGACCCCAAGACCAACTGCGTATGGCCCGCGGACTCCCTTCTGAAAATAGTTTGCAGGACAACCCCAGTAGCAAAACATTCAAAGATTTGTGCCGCAATTTCACAATCAGCGCGGCCACTTTGAACTCATTCTGAACAGTGCTGCCTTTTGGAGGTCTAACACTTTTATACAATTCTTTATGTAGAAGTAATTTCCTTCTACTTTTTGTGCCACGGAAACAAATGAAATCGTTAAAAGTATAAAACTCTTTCAGGTCTTATTCACACATACATAATAAACATGGACCGCTTTGCATTAGAGAAACTGGAGTGAATGGCCTCGCGTTTGCCAATATACAAACAACGACCGATGGCAACAAAGATGGCAAGTACCAGACTACATATGGCAGGGGTTGACACTAAGGTCTCAGAGGCACTTGCCCATCGGGCAAGTGCAAGTCAGGTTTTACTTGCCCTCAGCTCAGATGTAACTCTTGAGAACGTAAAAACGAAACCAAATGGACCCTTGCGGGTCCATTTGGTTTCATTTTTACACTCTCAAGAGTTAAAATGTATCATCTTAATTAGCCCAGGTCTACACAACTAGAGAATGTAGAAGATTAATGGTCATTTTGATGCGTATGTTCATTTGCCTGTTTTGTTTCCCAAATCCAGCCTGGAATTGTGGATAGCTAGAAAGCAGGGAAAGACACAGAGGCAGAGTGCAATGACTGCCTTCAAGACAAATTTATCTTGTGTTGTGTTATAGTGCACTAAGTTGCACACTTGCCCGATCGGGCAACCAGGTAGCAGTCTTCACTTGCCCCACCATTTTTTTTTACTTGCCCCAGGCAAGCGGGCAAGTGTTAGTGTCAAGCCCTGTATGGTACATCTGTTCGTGTGATTACATGTAGGCTCGGCCCAAATACGGTAATACCCGGACTAGCCGGAAACGTTGCGACATTGAGCGGTCAGAAAACTGAGCGCTCCTGAAACAGGGACAAACTGGAGTTTGAAATACATTGTTTTCATGTCTGGTGGTCGGAAATAAGAGCTATTTGTGTGTTTAAAAGTATTGCACTGTGACAACTAAAGTGTCTGTAATGTTTAGGCTGTAGGCTGGCAGTACTACAAACTAATCTAAAATAAAGGGATTTATAATCATTAACGCTAAGGGGAGTGATTTGAAATTCGTGTAGTACCAGCCTGGTGCACTAGGGGCGCCCAAGAGTAGCTAAACTATGTGAACCTGCTGCTCGATCCTGATTGGAGGAGAATTCACCCTCCACCTGGGGAACTTTTATTAGCTCCTCTGCTAACGTGGGGGAGGGGGAAACTCCATATATGGTTTGCGCACCTTAGCATTTTAACAGACACATTTTTTTGGGTGATATCTGACAAAAGTGAAATCACTTCCCCTACCCTTAAAGCTGGGCTGTTAGTATGCATGCTGTACTAAATCATCTACAATAAAGTGATTTATCCATTATAAATAAAGAAATGTCCGAAACCGCAGTATCTCGTCACTGGCTGCACCAATCATTCTGACTTTTTACACGGCCATCGACCATAATATTATGAAGAGATTAACTTCTTTTCAAATTAGCCAATTGTTGATTAATAATTAAAGTAATGGCGCATTAAATTTTCCCCATTGACTTTACACGGGAAACTCCGTCCGGCACCAACCATTACGCACATCACAGGCCACCGTTCTCAGTGTTACCCCACTGTCATATTTCCACTGCTACACCAGCAACGCATCAGACGGCATACTGGCCATACGTTGGGCTGAAACGTTAATTCACCCGTCTCATCGACACAATATACTGTTGTGATCACTTGATTTGGAAGAGGATGCTGGCACAAGGTGGTTTTATAACGCATTAATAAAGCGAGACACATCCACTTAATAATATATCCACAACCAGGCTCCCTCGCGACATGGAATACTTTAAAAAAAAAGGTACCCAGGAAGCGTCCGGACCGCTTAGCGGGTGTTACATTCCGTGGTCTCGATTCTCTGGAAACACGAGCACACAGTGTGACGCATTGAGTTTGTGGATCGGCTATTTACGAAGTGTGCCATAGTGCATCACTGAGACACACACACACACACACACACACGCACGCACGTCACCAATTTTCTGTGCACCTTGCTTTGCTACAACTGCTTCCCCTTTTTCCCCATGAATAAGCATTCTCACAACTACATTAAAGCAGTACTTACATCATTGGCATTGATATTAACTGACATTAACCACACTGTACATCATTTGCTGTTCATCATTAAGAGCCGCCACGGCGTAACTCTGTCTATACTCAAGTACTATTTGGGCTGAGCCTTCCTGTTACCACTTGTGTGTGTGTGTGTGTGTGTGTGTGTGTGTGTGTGTGTGTGTGTGTGTGTGTGTGTGTGTGTGTGTGTGTGTGTGTGTTGTGTGTGTGTGTGTGTGTGTGTGTGCGCCTGCGTGTGCCTCTCGCTCACCGATCTGGCGCTTGGCGATAGCGCTCCATTGGGCAGGTAGGGGCTGCCGAGGTTGGCCAGATCTGGGATCATGAGGAACGGATAGCCGGCGTAGGGAGAAGGCTTGAAGAGTCCACCGTCTTGCTGTCTCCTCAGAGCTAGAGAGAAACACGTAGGAGGCGGTTAGATGTGACGTGACTGTACAACTCACTGTCAGGGGCGGATGTAGGCATGGAACTAACTACAGCTGTGTCACCACTAAACCAACAGCATTTCATCATTTGAAAACAAAAAACTCTGAGTCAGACCTTTAGCTTTATGCATGCTGCGTGTCTGTTGCAACTTCAACAACAACTGGTGTTATTATTGATGCTTAATTGCCTAATTAAAGTCCTGTGACCAAAAATGGTATGGGTGCGATGATGGGGAGATGAAGCAGCCCCCATTAAACAATATAAGACACGATACACATTGGTATTATTACAGTTTTAATTCCCAAATGTTGGCATTTTTTTTTTTTTTTTTTTTGGGGGGGGGGGGTTAAACCCACACGCCATTCCTTGTTGTAAAGGTTAAAACGATTAAAAACAGGTGGAAAAGG
>CM076985.1:2362042-2452042 GCA_039105355.1 Benthosema pterotum | reverse complement strand
AAAAGTCTTATCTGATTTTGGAACAATCCTATTAGGATTTCCAATTGGATTAGAATCCTATAATAAAATCCTAGGATTTTTTATAGGATTCCCGTAAGATCGTATAGGATTCTTATTGGAAACCCAATAGGATTTGTTCCAATATCTGGTAGGATTTTTCTATTGGACTTTTCTAAAATCCCATAGGATTTTTTGACTAGGGATTATTGTTGTTACTGTTGTTGTACCTCAGGAGTCCTCGAGCTGGTTGGTGGTGTCATGGTTGGAGTCGTTAGGATTAATGTTTGAGTTATGGTTAATTAGAGTTAATTAGAGTTATTTGTTGCCGTACCTCGGAATCCTCGGAGCTGCTGGTGTTCTCGGACTCGTTGACCAGGCTGGACTTGACGTCGTCCAGGTCCCTCTCGGCGGCGGACACGTTCTCCGAGATCTTCTCCTCCTGCTCCCCTTCATCCTTGAAGGAGATCAGCTCGTCGTTGGCCCCCAGATCATCTCCTCCTCCTCCTCCACCTCCTCCTCCGTTCATCTGAGGCATGACTAACTGTCTGCCTGCCTGCCTGTCTGACAGACAGCACAGTACTTTCTTCTTTGAGCTATTAGCTCTGTCTGTCTCTCTACAGACAATAGTAGTACTAGTGTTGTTGTTGGGATATAAGATATCCCTGTGGTCAACCACTATGGATGGATGGGGGCTGGGGATGGTTATTAGAGTAGTAAAGCAAAAAATAACAACAAACTTACTAACAAAAAAGCACGTTATAGCTCAGCTTTTGTTGACCTGACTTGGGTTCTTTCTTGTTAACAACAAAAGAAAAAGGGGGGAAACAACTATTTTAGCCTTGCAGTTCTGGCTGGACTGGATGGGATTGAGTTGGTATAAACTTAACTGTGGGATTGGAATGGGAGAGTTCCAGCAAAGTATGTAAAGCTAATAACCACAACAATAGGCTGCGTTTAAAGCACGGGGGGGTCTTTCTTGTTGACGTTTGTAAACGACACAAGGAAAAGCCAAATAACTTTAGCAACTTGCTCTGCTTTGCTGGGGAACAAGCAAACTGACGCTGCAGGTCAAACCAAACTAAGGGATAGGGATTGGGATAGGGATAGGGTGGGTGGGGAGGGAGTTCCAGCCAAAGTATGGAAAGCTAATAAATAAACAACCAAAAAAGAAGCTGCACAGCCCGTGTTAGCTTTCTCCTTGACGCTTATAAACGAGACAAGGGAAAGATAAACAGCTCTTTTCTTTTAGCCTGGCTGGGCTTGGAAGGAACTGAAAAGGCTGGAACTACTAGTAGTAGTAGTAGCTTAGCCTGGTGGTGGCTAGTAGCTTCTTTTAGCTATAGCCTCCAACAGTGACTTTTTAGAATAGCATTCAATGCTACTACTTCTAGTATGTCTTCCTCTCTCTCTGTGTCCCTGCTATGTCTCTCTCCCTCCTTCACTCCACTCCACTCCACTCCGCCAGGCCGGGAAGGGATTCCTGAGGTTCTAGCCCCGTAATGTGTGTATGTATGTGTGGAGGGGGCTTGCTATGGCGGCTATGGCTCAGTCTCTCTCTCTCTCGTAGTAGTAGTAGTTGTTACCAGTTGCAACAACCAAGAAAAAGTCCTAAACAATGACGCCAATAACAGTCACACACATGACGTACGGGCCGGGAAAACACGCTCCATTCCAATCCGCAGCGACCCGAAGTTGTTACTACTTGTTACAACGGTAAACTGGAAGAAGAAGCGACAACTCCGAAAGGGACGCTGCTGAATTCACGTCGCGAGGAGAGGAGCTCCCGTTGGAGCGCACGCGACCACACGGCCAGCTATGGCAGCAGCAGCAGCGCCGAGAAAAGTTTGCAGAGGAGGCGAAGAATCCCCGAGACAAAGTAGTAGCAGTAGTAGAAGAAACAACCGTGTTATTATGATCCTTCACTTCTTCTTCTTCTCTCAACATCCTCCCGTCCATCGTCACCGTCGTTTAAATTAATCCATCTTCGTAATGTCCACGCACGGCAGTGGTGCGAAGGATGGTTCGTTTTCCTTCCTTCCGCATTGTTACAAACAAAACACACACGAAAAAAATCTGTGCTGAATCGAGAAGTTTTTCTCCGTCTCTCTCTCCTTTCCCCTGTATTGTATGGCGGAGGCGTGGGAACCAACCATTCCACTGGTGTTTCACTGAGAGTGGAGGGAGGAGGAGGAGGACAAGGAAAAGGAGGGAGGAGGAGGAGGAGGCAGGCCAGCCAGCCCCCCTCCAACCCCAGCCACTGGAGCTCTATGCGGCCCACGTTCGACCAGAGCCTTGGAAATAGACAGAGTTACGCCAACTCCGTTCACTTCATGGGGCCAGTCCAATGGCGGCTCCTCTACATAGACTTGTATTGGATAGTGACAACAAATAGTGACAGCCGGAAGTTACTGAATGCATTGAAGCCTATGGGGCTCGCGCGAGTACTAGAACCACGTGACCAGACTATTTTCTGCCCCCCCAATGTCGCAACTCTGTCTATTTCTAAGGCTCTGAGCCATCTAGTGTCAGAATCGCGACATTGAGGGGTCAGAAACTGAGCACGCGTGCCTCGTGGGGATGTTCGTGCAGCCCGCAGCCTGAATAGAGCTGTGGAGTCCCGCCCCCTCGTGACGTCGCCCTTGTTCGAGAAATGGATCCCCCATTCATTTATTTTCTCAGACTTTTCGAAAATGTGTCACATACCTGTAAAAAGTAACACCTCGGACAAAGCCAACTCGGGTCAAATCATGAACTCAATCTTTTGGGACAATCAAATAATTAAAAAAGAAGAAAAACGCAACAAAAGGTGTTGTATCCTGCCGTCTTTTTACTTATTGCTAACTAGATGATTGTATGATAACATTTTGTCAGTTGTCATGATTTATCATGACCAGAGTTGGCTTTGTCTGTGGCGTAATCATCTTTATTATATCAACAATTTTGGAAAAGTCAGAGGAAAATGAATGAGGATTCCATTTCTGGAACACGGGCGACGTCATTAAAGGGGATGGACTGCTCAGCTCTATAGGGACAACCTGGAGTTGGAAATGCATTGTCTTCAACGAGGGCGTCTGCAAATAAGAGACTGTTGTAAAGTTTTGTATCGCAAAGTCTGTAATGTTTGTTATACGATTACTACAAAACAATCGAAAATAAGGGCATTTAAGCCGTCATCACTGAGGCCGGCCTGTTGCTTGAGAGTCATTTCTGTCTACTGCCCGGTACGGACGTGTCCCTATTTGTTTTCCCCATCCCAATTCAGAATGGGCCAGGAAACAGGGACGAGACCCGCCATTGGATTGGCCCCATGAAGTGAACGGAGTTTGCGTACCGTCCAAACTGATCTGCTGTCGGATGTATTTTTTTTTTTTTTTTTAGATACAAGTTGCGATGTTGCGATCCCACTTCTACACTCTAGGGAGCGAAGAAGAGAGAGGGAGTTATAAAGTCTACTCTCTTTTTGTGCACTTAAAGGAGTTGTGTAGTAGTACTAGCCTAGCACCATATTATTTTTTATAATAATAATGTATGTCGGTTGTCGACCATGAATTGAGTAGGCTAGCCTATGATAGAGACACACGGAGACTACAAATTTCACGCCCCCAAATGAAACAGCGGCTACCCAAGAGGGTTCGTTAGAACAGGGTATTCCAGCGGTCAATGCAATCCCTGCAATCCCTGTCACAAAATACCGTAATTTCACTAATTTATTACTGAGGCTGTAGCGATTTATTCTGTGTTCTGATGACGTGTAAAATATGATTTATTTATCCTTATTACTGTCACACACCTGCCATCTGAATATACAGCCCACAATGTACTATAATATACTCCATCAGAAATTCACATGTACTAGCATTATAAATCTCAAGTTAATGTGGTCGCACAGTATATAGGATACGTCATGGTCCCATCCCTTGAGATTTTCAATACTCAGATATATTAGCTGTGTTTTGTCTCATGCTATGTTTATAATGATCCAAACGGCATTTTACAAGACTAGTTAATACTCCTCTGCATAATTCACTATGGTAGTTAAAAATGTCAGTATATGTCACTCCTCCAAATATAGCTGGCTTATTTTCCCAATTAATCAGCCACATTTAAAACAAGCGGACAACAGTAAAACAGCTGTCAAAGCTCCAAAGTAGGTAAAACATAATAATAAGCTGTGACATGTACCGAATATAGACATGAATGAACAAAGTCAGTCGGGATTGGTGTATATTGTTGAGAATTCGACTCTTCAAAGTCGGCGTTTGTAGCCTCGTGAAGACAGTGACGTCATTTAAAAGCGACAGGTTCTCTGTCTGCAGTCTCCTCTCTGCTCTGTTAGCATTATGGGTAACTAATTCAAGTGGTAAAATTAACTGTGAAACACGACCTCTATTGAGAAAAAACAACAACATGTGTTGAGAAAGACTTCATACATTTGGAATCATATTTTTATTCAAATCAATATAGTCTTCTGTTCATTTCATATTGTTTTAAGGGTAGGCTAACTACAGTGGAATTTCAGTGGACTTTATGGGCTGCCAACAGATACCCCGTTCTAACGAACCCTCTTGCGTTGCCGCTGTTTCAAGACATTTGTAGTCCCCGTGTGTCTCTATTGAAGGACCCCAAATGAAACCACCCTTAAAGGAGAATTCCACACCAAAACACATTGGACCTCAGTCTACCTTGATTCCTGTGACATGATACATAATGTCCTTGATTTTTGTCACAGATGTTCCATTTTCTACATTTCACCATGTCCCCATCCCCACGACGACATTGGGAACAGTTAACATGGCCGCAGGTTGTCTTTATTCTACTGCGTGTATTTCTGTAACTCAATTTATTTATTTTTTCACACATAATATCAAGTCACACACTAAGATAATTGGACCCTATGACTTTTAAAAACTCAGGTGGCACCCGTGGGACAGGAGTTTCTACCGGCGTGTGCACCACTAAATATTTGGGGAATCCTGTCTTTTCCAGGTATACCAAATATGAGTGGGCAAAAGGGAGGGGAGGAGGAGGAATAGATTACCTCTGGGATTACATGTAAAGGCTGCCCCAGAGTGACGTAAATTTCAAGCGTATTTATCGATATACTATGTCAATGTGTTTTGGTGTGGAATTCTCCTTTAAATGGACAGTTCACATCTTGGAGCCTTGCATCTGGAAGAATATTTATAACATGGAGTGTTGTGCGTTATCTGCTTCGGCAGCCCTGAATGTTTTCTCAAAAAATTAATGACATTTAGAAGATTTAGAACACTTGCTCTTTATTTGTTTAACATCACATCTGGTTTTAGATATTTTAGATTTTAGCAGTGAGCCCGTTTGACTGTGATAACACTAGTGATGCTTCAGATGCATGATAGCCATGTTTCAGGGCAATGATAACACATCACTGTATTATTCAAGGATGCTTATTTTACAAGCTGTCCATGTTGCTATAGTAAAGTGATTGATCCGTCTAAATCTGACCTGATAATCCAGCTCATATCCATGTTAAATCCAGGTGTGTGTGTGTGTGTGTGTGTGTGTGTGTGTGTGTGTGTGTGTGTGTGTGTGTGTGTGTGTGTGTGTGTGTGTGTGTGTGTGTGTGTGTGTGTGTGTGTGTGTGGTGTGTGGGTGTGTGGGTGGGTGTGTGTGTGTGTGTGTGTGTGTGTGTGTGTGTGTGTGTGTGTGTGTGTGTGTGTGTGTGTGTGTGCATGCACAACTGTTAGGCTGTGCAACAGTGACACTTAGTGGTGAAAAACTGCTCAAAAAAACAATCAATTCACTAGTAGGCCTACTATACCATTTTCACTACATTTGCACATGAGGTACAATGATGTAGGTCTACATTTATAAGTTAAAAATAAAAATAATAAAAATGGTAATTTTATGGTCTACTCAGGCTCACATGAACACCCCAGACAGTTTATAAATTACTTGATTGAATATTTATATATTTGATGTTCATTTTAGTCGCCTATACAAACCCATTATACCTTAAAACAGGGGTGCCCACACTTTTTTTGAGTTGAGAGCTACTTTCAAAATGACCAGCTCAACAAGATCTACATATCAAAAGACCTCCATTTCAAGGCCCCCAAGAAAGTTTGAGCTTTGAAATAGTGGTGAAGGTGTTACTTACTGATATAGTGTTTAAGAATAATGCACTTGGAATGAAAAATAGAGGGGGGGAATTGGAAGGTTTTCCTGTATATGCTATTACTGCCGTTTGAAAACAGTATTTGGGGTTTGAGTTGAGAGTTTGTGAGGTTGAATTTAGTCTCTTGCACCCAAAGCTAATAACTTTCTTTTCTTCCCCACAATTGGGAAAGAGAATTGGAAAAATGTTGGTCAAAATAACAGTTATTCTCCATGTTCTAATAGTGTGGACTCTTGAAATTACGCAATTCAGATGTTTAAATATAATTTAACTCTTGAGAGCGGTAAAATGAAACCAAGGGTCCATTTGGTTTCATTTTAACGCTCTCAAGAGTTACAGATCTATACATTTTAGGGGACTATGTGATCTACCTGCCTGGTCTGTGTGATCTACTGGTAGATCACAATCTTTTGGGCACCCCTGCCTTAAAACTACATTTTAACCATAATAGATTCATCAGAAGCATACGTATTTTGGTGATTGATATTGTCCTCCTAATATGTGAGGGTCAGTGCGTTTTCATCCTACTATAATGCAGTGGCCATCATAGAAAACACCTTGTATAGTCACCACACTCTTAGTTAGGGAATGTTAGCAATACGTTTGGACCATCTATGGAAAAAATACTACCAATAGCTTTTTTTCACCAATGTGTTCTGTGGTGTCTAGAATCACCTCTCAATTAGTGCAAGCCCAAATCCTATGGGAAAATCCTGAAGAGCCTATCAAAGTTATGATGCATAGAGTGCTTGGATTGAAAATACGATCAAATGTCAAATGTGTGGGGTTTTCAGGGGTGCTGAACCTATTCCAAACATTAGTTTTGAGTAAAAATGGCCATATAGCATTGGTATATTATTAAGCTGCAATGTACAGCACAGTAGAGGAGTAGACGAGAGGATTATGGTATTGTTGAATTGCTTCTATTCTGAAAAATACAATAAGTCAAGATTACTATCAGTGTTGTAGTGGCACTTTTAGAAGTGGGGGGACGCCTCTGAAAGGGGAATTCCCCCCATTTTATTTTATTTTTTCTGAGAGTGTACAAATGTGAACCAAATGGACCCTGGAGCGGGTCCATTTGGTTCCATTTGTACACTCTCAGAAAAAAGGAAACTCATTAGCATGGTGAAACACATCTTGATGATGTCATCAAGATGTATTTCACCATGCTAATGATTTTTTTCAGACCCAAAAATATTCTAGATGTGAGAAGTGGGGGGACGCCGTCCCCCCGCGTCCCCCCCCTCCACTACACCCCTGATTATTATATTAAGAGTGTACACCTACTGTGCCCACGGTCTGCATCTGGGAACTTAACCCTCTACAGTCCCTGTTGATTTTAGCCCGTTTTGTGATGTTTTGCATTTTCCTTTATAAAACACATTCATAAAGTGTCCAGCCACTAATGTTTGCTACCCTTTTTTTCGGGACAACCTCAGCTACAATAATAATAATTAATTCACTTTTACATACTATAAAGGTAATTTGAACCAAAAACTACATGCAAAAACAAAAATCGGACCTTGTTTTTCAGGCTTATGGACTTGTAAAAATCACAAATATGATTATCTAAGAATTTTGGCTGTTGAGAAAGTCAGGATATGTGGTCTATAAGAATGTAAAATGATGAGATCCAAGAGAAATAAAGCCATAATTACTTATTTTGAGCTGTTATTAGGTATATCTATGCCAGGCGTTTTTTTTACAGATCTTATATTAGTCCTTATTCCACACTAGGAAGTATTTCATAGCTATATTTGGTATATTTTTGTTCAGCACAACCTAACCCATATGTCTCAACAATTATTTGTTTCAATTTGACCTAATATCAATGCATTTGACCCAGAAAGAGACAAAATTGACAAAAACGGATTTGAAAAATAAGGTTTATGGACTTGTAAAGATCACAAACATGCTTATCTGATCATATTGTCTGTTGAAAAGGTCAAGATATATTGTCTATATGAATATAGAATGAATAAACAATCAATTGTCTATATGAATAAACAATCTCTTGCCAGGGCCAGACCAGGGTATAGCACTGAGCACTTCTTCCTCCAGTACTCCTGGACATTAACGGTTCAACAAAGACTATATACAGTATATATAGTAGTCCAATGAACTTCCTCATTTCCGCCACGCTGACCTCATATCACCTGTATTTCGTCCGCTGGGCTTTGCTGATGGCGGCACACTTGTTTGTGTTCTCACACAAAATGTGCAAAACACTATGAGAGAAACAGATCAAACAGTTCGACCGGCTGGTAGGGCGTGGAGGTGTTGGTCCAATTGGCCTTTTTGGAGGAACTTGAACTGCTTCACAGGGCCGCTGTCCTTCTCGCCATCAGTCTCCCAAGCTGAGGGGTGGAGCTGACTGAGCTCTTGGCCTAGAATTGCAGATAATCACACCAATCAATAAGTAAATTCATGTGATCCACACGTGACATGCATATCTAACAGTTGAATTCAACATTACAATAAATACACTAACCTCTGCATGCCCCCGCTGCCATGGCCTCTTTCTCTTGTGTCACCGCCACAGGTGAAGTGTCACCATCACTGCAGAAATGTAAAAACATTAGTACATGATTTACAAAATAGGTTCCGTCACCGTCACTGGAAAAAATGTAAAAACAGTATTACATGATTCACAAAAGGGGTTCTGTCACCATCATATTACATGAAGCACCAATAAAAAAACAATGCAAAAACATCTGGTGCTCCGTGGCCAGTCTGTGCACGTGATAGATTATTATTATTACTGGTAATAGTGTATAAAAGTAAATTGGTACTCACTTCTTAGGCTCAGAAACTATAACAGCTAGTATCTGGCCTCAGTATGAAACTGCATGCCCACCCAGCTGCTCCTCCTCCTGCCGCCTATATACATAACAATATGGAAACATATTGTAACAGTTTTGCTTCCAGGAGTCAAGACCATAATGTGTACAATGTTTCAATATGTGTCTGCTCACTCACACAGACACAGACATACCCCCCCCCCCCCCCCCCCCCCCACACACACACACACACACACACACACACACACACACACACACACACACACACACACACACACACACACACACACACACACACACAGAGAGAGCTTGTAACAGTTTTGCTTCCAGGAGTCAGGACCATAATGTGTACAATGTTTCAATATGTGTCTGCTCACTCACACACACACACACACACACACACACACACACACACACACACACACACACACACACACACACACACACACACACACACCCCAAACGCTTGTAAATTATAAAAAAAAATGTGACAACTCCATATTGTAACCATGATCAAACATGTCTGTAGCAAGTGTGGCAGACGTTGTGAATGCAAATTGCACTATGCTGCTTCATTAGCTATCATTGTACATGGCAGAACATTGGTTCATATGATTTACTGTATGCCAATCAGTGCCCAAAATGACAAAATACATGATTGCCATTTATAACAGAAAGCCTCATGTTCCCAAAAAATCCCTTGTTCTCCTAGGCGGCTGATTTTGGGGAACGACTGAAGCACAAACTGCAGAGTTCTCGATGCCCACAACCCCTCACTTCTAGCCCTACTGGGGATGACGAAGATACACAAATAGATGTAAGTTTTGTGATAGTTTTCTTGCTGAATATGCATACTTGTAAAACTAAAAATCAACCCTAACTATGTTGGTTCACAGGTGGTATATGATCTCCAGAGACCTATGAAAGAATGTTTAGGATAAATGTAAGTGAATATTATATATTTTGTATACACAGTTTAAAATCATGGTACAACACTGGTACAGATGGCAGATGGAAACCAGAGACAAACCAGATTTGTATTGTAATCCTGAATGTAAGGGTTTGAGTGTAGATATATTTCATATATACATTTTAAAAACATGAACTATGTTTTTACACAGATGGCAGATCAAAACCAGAGATGTGTTCCTGATGGTCAGAGTGGCCACAATGCAGAGATTGTAAGTTTGTATTGTAATCCTAAATGTAAGGGATGGATGTAGCTATGTTTTATATATGAATTTTAAAAACATGAACTGTACACAGGTGGCAAACCAAATCCAGGAAACGCATGAGAGACTGACTGGTTACACCGGAATGGATGTAAGTTTAGGATAAATGGAAGGGCTGAATGCATATATTTTGTATTCCGGTATACAGCTTAAAGTCACAAACTCTGTTGGTACACAGATGGCAGAGGGAAACAAGAGCAGAAGGTCAGAGTGGCCATAAAGAATGCATGAGTTCGTATTGTAATCCTAAATGTAAGGTTGAATGTCCATCAATCTTCTTCCGCTTATCCAAGGTCGGGTCGCCGGGGAGGTTGAATGTAGATATGTTTTATGTACATGAATTTTAAAAACATGAACTGTTTGTACACAGGTGGCAGACCAAATCCAGAAAACGCATGATGACAGACGGACTGGTTACACCGGAATGGATGTAAGTTTAGGATAAATGGAAGAGCTGAATGTTATATATTTTGTATACCGGTATACCGTTTAAAATCATGAACACTGTTGGTACACAGATGGCAGAGGGAATCCTGAGACCTGGAAGACAGACCCAATGCGAAGACAGAGCCAATGCGAAAATGTAAGTTAGTATTCTAATCCTAAATGTCAGGGTTGAATCTTACATATTTACTTAAGTTGAATCTTATTTATTTACTCACTGAGTAGGTGCCACTGTTGTGCAACCTAAAGTAGCACACAGCCCATGGAGGAGGCCTGCATAAGTACAGTACAGCACCATTTGGCTCAGATGACCCCCCCCCACATTAGGTGTCAACCTCGGGTGTGCAGGTGTCCAAGAGGCCCATGTATGACGTGGGAATGGAGTCGGACTCAGATGGGATCTCCCCGGACCTCTTCGAGCCACGAGTAAATGTGTTTTCTTCTTCTTACTGATGTCAAAAGATTGATTTTGACAGTGAAATGTTTCCTAAATTTTATTGATAAGTTCCTATAACCTTTAATTGAGAGCTTTCTATAAAAGCTTTACGGTGTGCTTAAAGTGTATTTCTATATTTAAAATAGACCTTAAATGTTAAACTTTCTTTGCCTTAGGTGATCGACACGGATAGTGATGCCACAGACGATGACCTCAGCCTCCTTCCACAAATGCCTCGTCCAACGCAGAATGTTTGGTTACAGATGGACTGGGACTCTGTAAAGGCCCTAAAAGGTGGGTGGGTTTATCTATCTTTATCTATGTGGCTGTACTCTTTTCAAATTACAGAACATTACTGTAAGTATCGTTTGAACTGATACAAATAACTAACCATTTATTCTCAATCGTGGTTCTTAAACGGTTGAAGCATCGGTTGACCATCAGTGATCCTTGAGTTTTCCTGGTCGTCCTCGGCTAAATGATGGAACCAAATTGAATGGAGACCTTTACTTTTGATTGTATGTTTACAACAGTGTCAAATGAATTGCCATGTTGTAATTGTAAGTTGTATTTACATAATACCGTTGCAATTGTATAAATTTGATGTTTAATTTCTGTTTTTAGAACTGCCAGCGTTGGTAAACGATTTGAAGGGGTTCCTGGAAGGCGGAAGGGGGAGGCCAATAGCCTGCAGTTGCAGTTCAGCCAGCGAGGCAGCAAGCAGCACTGACGAAATGGTAGGACTTAAAGTGACAATCTAACATGCTACTCTCGTCTTGACAATACAACATGGAGTCAGGGCAGTTAACTAATCAGTACAGCACAAGTAACACCATGGACATTAGTAAAGTTACAAATGGTTGTAGACACTTTTGAGGTGCCAAATCCTTACGAATTAATTGAGGAACACCTAATTTTGAAGCAGGATCCTGATATCTGTGCTGCTTGCTGAGTCATTGAGCTCGAGTCAGAGTCATTAGGGACGGAGTCCGAGTCCCATTTTTGCCGAGACGGAGTCAGAGTCTACAACTCGAGTCGCCATCTCACACACACACGCACGCACGCACGCACGCGGGCGCAGCAGCTCTATCATGCATGCACTCTATGCGGTTCGTCCTTAATTGCCTGTGCATCGAATGCCGTTGTTTGGGTAGAGGTTGATGTACCTTTGCGGTTCATATAGGTGTGTGTGTGTGTGTGTGTGGGGGGGGGGGTGTCGTAATAGCAGTGTCTTATAATCGTCGGAGTGGCGGGGTCTTAACCAAAGGGGAGAAACCCCGCTATTCCGATCAATGACAGTCAATGGTCGGAATGGGGGGGTGTCGGAATGGCAATCTGTTCCCCTGCTTGTCAACATAACTTTTTTTTTCTTTTAAGATGTTCCTGGGGAAGTCTAAAATAAAAGTTCCTGCCAGACTGTTCCGGCGATTAAATACACAGAAGCTGTCTCTGTTCACACAAGAGCTGGCCACGCTCCTGTTTGGGAAGGAGACGCTAGCTAATGCCACACTCACAGGGAAGGGGAAGAAGGGAGAGGTTAAACGGCAGCTGGAACCAGAAAAAGTGGAAGCTTTAATAGGTAGAGATTATCTTTATTATGCATTCACATAAGTATTGTCCTGTCGGTGTATAATCAGTAAGTGTGTAAATTAAATGTGTATTAAAGTCCTACACACACTTCCTTCCTGTTTTCATAGATACTGTGAAGGAAAACATTTTCAACTTCAAGTCAGTGACATCAGGGCCCTCATCAGAAGGAAGTGCAACAACGAGTGCTTCAACAACCAGTGTGCTTTACAAAAATGACATGAAAATAATGCAGAGAACAGTGGACAGTATGACAAGTAAAATACAGTAAAATACAATAATTAAGTAACAACAAGTACAGAAAAGCACACCAAATGAATTAATAAAATAGCTATTAGGAGAACGCTTTGGCATAAAGCTGGGTTTTCAAGAGAGTTTTAAAAGTGGATGGTGAGGTTGTGCATTGAGTGTGCAATACATTGGTTGCTATTATTGGTTCAGTGTCTATGTCTTGCCCAAGGACACTTCAACATCGCATGCATAGCACACTGCTGCTGACCTCTGGGAAATGTACAATATACAGTGTATGTCTGGTGCCGAGTTAACTGGAAAGGTAGTTTGGCTGTCCAGAAATACTTACAGCATCAGCATAGTAGTGTGTATTGCTTAGTGTTAGTAGTGTACAGTCATATAGGAGATTGGGCTGTCCAGAACTATTGCTATTTCAAACTACCTACAGTAGGCTTATTAGGCATATGAATATAGTATAGCTAAACTTGCTGGGTTGAGCGCTGGTGCTTTAGCATGGGGGGTCAGATCAACACTCTTATCTAGGGCAGGCCCTTCTAGAGTTTACAGTACATGCAAAGATGTCAGTCAAAAGGGGGACGTCACACATGAAAGGTTGGATGGGGAAGGATCAACATATGGAAGGTGACACTTGTATTGGGAACAGTTAGTGCAGACAGGTTGTGTTCCTCCCCTCTATTTTCTGCTCTCCTCTCCTTCTCTTCATTTCTGTCACTCACACTCACAGGTCCAGCCCACTCCTCCTCCTCCTCTCACCACCGGTTGGGCCACCACTCATCAATCACCTTCAGTCATCAGTGTATATAAGTCACCTGTTGCGTGTCCTCTCATGCTCTCTCCTTCCAGCTGTGATCTAACCATACCAGTCATAAGTGTAGCTAGTGGTGCAATGGATAACTGAAGTAATTAAATAATTGAATTAATATAACTATTTGATTTGATGACCAAAAGTAACCAGATTCGGCAAAAGGAGCTCAATAGAATGGGGTGAAACCAATGAGACACAAAAACAGTATTAAAGTTTAAACACAGAATTATTGACCTTATTTTGCATTAAAGCACATTACATTGGGGTATAGAAGAAAAAAAAAAACAAAAAAAAAAAACAGGAAAGTCCAGTCAGTTTTTAGTCTCTGTGAATCGTCAAGTCTCTTTCTCCTTGGTGGAGAACCATGATCAACTACATACAATAGCTGAGTGGGTCTGAGTTTGGTAGGGTTCCTGGGTCGGCTCGCCAGCTCCGGAACCAGCCGGTTCCAGAACCATCCAAGGTTTGGGTCCAAGGTTTTCTGGTGCACAAAACAAAACCTGGCCGCTGAGTAGAGTAAGGTTTAGTATAGGGTTGTTGTGGTGGAGAGGAGACGAGCTGCTGCACATGGGGCAAACATTTCGGCCATCTTGACACAGAGGGTGGGAGTGGAGTGAGTGAGAACTGTCATATGTGTGAGTGGATTGCCAGGTTGGTGAGAGGTAAGCGGGTTGCCAGGTTGGCCAGAGGTAAGCGGTTGGCTGGGTCACATAAGTCCAAAACAAACAAACGAAAACATATAATAGTCTGAGAAAGTCCTAAAATAGCCAATTTGTGAAAAATAGTCCTACTTTTAGAAAGGGTACTGTTTAAACATTATTTCTTTTGTTTGTTCACCCTTACATTCATCCTTCCTTATTAAGTTAAGTTCTTTAAGGGACGGGACAGGAACAGGGTATTGTGTGCATTATTGTAACACGTAGGTAACTCCCCTGTTATTTACACCAGGTTAAAGGTGACTGCCACATGTTTTCTGCCGCAATTTCCTTTTTTAAGATGGAGTAGGAAGACCTTTGTTTGATATAGCGGTATATAGGTTAGGTAGGTGTGTTTTGATTGTCTTTTCCTGGCACCACCAGTCCCTTCTCTTACTATGGTACTTCTATTGCCTTAAATCTATTATTCCATTTTTTTCCTGTTAATAAATTGTACTCCTAAATCAATTTAACCCTTTGTCTGTCCCTTTCTTTCATTTTATTGGGTATTCATGTCAATGTCCCTTTGGGACAAGAATGTAATGTTCTGACATTTATGTATATATGGAGATCTAAAGGTTTGAGGTCAGAATATCCTTCCACGCAGAACAGATGTGGGCTTGGATCAGACATTGTTCGTTCTAACATTATATGATATAGGTAAATATGTTCACCGGAGCACTTGCCGATTCTAACATTACGAAAATTTGAAATCAATAACCAGTAGCCTACCACCTGGAGCTGCATTTTTTGTTTTGTTTTTACGAATAAGCTGCTGCGGGGATCACGCATGCATTTAAGCGTAACCAAGTTAAGATTATCATAATACTCACAGCAGTGGGAAAACAGCAGCAAATAATAGAAGCTATGCAGAATGCAATCAGAATTTATTATACCCTAAAAAGCAAGAAAGCAGCAGACATAGCAACATACAGTACATTATTCACAACTCATTATAGCTTCTGAGCCTGCAGAATGTCCTTAAGATTATGCCTAACATAATTTTCATAAACTGCTGAGGACCACCTGACTAATGCTTTGAGGGTGGTAGTTGACTGTGGTAGACTATTGATGCTGTGGTAGCTGTGCACTAAAAACGCATATACTGTATATATGATACAGATAACAGTTGTTGACAGGGAGGGTCATTACAACAAGGAAACACAGAAGGTAAAAAAGTAGGACCATGCAGAGTCGTAGACCTTTAATGTCGATTTGCCAAACCTAACCTCGTACAGTTTGCTGATGAATTGCATTTATTTCAGATGCACAGATGAAAAATGGATGATTGAGGACGGACACTGATGATTTGTCTAATCAAAGGGGTGGGTGGGGGGGGGGGGGGGGGGGGGGGGGGGGGGGTTGGTGGAGGGAGCCTGCATGTGATGCGGCTGCTGGGAGGTGGCAATGTACTGCTGCGGTTTCTGGGAGCTGTATGCCGAATATGCCTCCTGGGAGATGTAGGCCGGATATAGCTGCTGGGAGCTGTAGGGCGTATATGGCTGCTGGGAGCTGTAGTCAAGAGGCCAATGGCAAGAGGGTCATAGTTACGTTGCTTCCTGACTCTAGACAAGGAGAATTGAAAAAGGAGTTGTCGCGAAGGCACCCACGGGGGAGTCCACATTGGTTCATGGGAGGAAACAGACATGCGCAGTACAGATCAGGAAGTCAAACCATCCAAGAGACCAATGGCATGCATGGTTTGCAAGCCTCAAACTTCCTGGAATGTACTGCGCATGTCTGTTTCCTCCCTTGAACCAATGTGGACTCCCCCATGGGTGCCTTCGCGACAACTCCTTTTTCAATTCTCCTTGGTCTGTACTGCGCATGTCTGTTTCCTCCCATGAGGACAGGAAGCCATGTCTTGGCGTCCTGTCCTTTTTTAGATAGTCCTTGACTCTAGAAGGAGGGGGCGGGTACAATATTAGGAGACGGTAGGTATGTTGGAGTCTATTCATTTCCAATGGTAGGATGAACGTGAACACAAAACTTATGATCCATTCCTTAACTCCATGGACACTGAACTAAATACTGGACCCGATCATCAAAAGGCATATAATATTTACAGCATATTCATAGTAAAATGGCTTCTATTAGCTAAACAGAACAGAAGAAATTTCACTTTGTTATAAATTATTCTTTATACCACCGCCCAACTCTCGCAAGATTTGTTAGGAGTCAGGAAAAGTCTCTTTGTAATCTGCAGTTTCACATACGACAGATAGGGGGGCTCTGATCTAAACCATTACTACTTAGGAGACCATTTGTAGGCTTTGTAGCCCATGTCGCCTATATAGTGGCGTCAATGGGAATATGGCTATCTGGATTCTACAAAATGAATATTTCTAAACCCTGGACAGTTTTCTGAAGGAGACTTTGGCTTTCCACATCAATGCTGCTCGATATTTCATCTGAAAATATGAAGTTACAGGGACAGCGTTGGAAGAAAAACACTTTTGCTGTGACAATTTGCTGTGACAGTTTTTGAGTTTAAACGTTTGCCGTGACAGAATAGGAAAACGCTTTAAGACACCGATGTTCACCGTTTTTCCAAAAAATATCAGACCTACAAGCCCATAGTGTGCCACCTGGTGGCGCGCTATGGGCTTCTAGATCTGATATGTTTTTTCCATAATTAAAAGCTAATGCTAGCTATTGCGTAAATCACCCAAAGGCGTTGCCAGCCAGCCGCATGACAGCGTATGAATTCAGCATGAAAACATCTGGTTGATAGGGGCATGGTGGCACAGTGGTTAGTGCTGTCGCCTCACAGCTAGAAGGTCCTGGGTTCGATTCCCGCTGTGGGTGCTGGCGACGTGTCTGCTCCTCCATGTCATCAGTACCCATACCCACGGGGTTGGTGAAAGGGCCTTTCTGTGTGGAGTTTGCATGTTCTCCCCGTGTCCCCTAGGGTAGATACCCTCACAAAAACATGCTGTAATCCTGCCTCCACCCCTGGCCTGCCGGGGCGCCTGATGAAAGGGATAGGAACTGGTTGGAATAACGTGTTCCTTCCACACGCTATGTCCAACCAGGGAATCTCCCCCCTGTCCGGTGAAAAGAAGGCAGCTTGGACTCCTCATGCATTGAAGGAAGTATGAGGCCACTCCGCTGCCTTCCCAGGTTGGCGGAGGGTGTATAGAGCCCAGGATCACATTAGCAATTGGCACTGGGTAAAAATGGGTTGCAAAATTGTGGTATAAACAAACAAAAAAACATCTGGTTGATGTGAGGACCAGCTGTCATGGGCTGGATGCTCTCCCAGACCTTTACAATCCTCCACCCCCGGAAAACATCTCAACATCACACTTTTTTATTTTGTAAGATACTTGTAGAACAGTGGTTTTCAACCTTTTTCATCCCAGGGCCCACCATTTATTCAGCATTTGAGCCACGGACCACCAATTGAGGATATTTTTAGACCCACAGACCCCAAAACTAAAGAGTTCTTTTGCTTCTGTCCATGACCATAAATCTTCTAGTTGTGTAGACCTGGACTAGTTCGCATGATGGATATTTTAACTCTTGAGAGCGTAAAAATGAAACCAAATGGACCCGCTAGGGTCCATTCATTTTTACGTTCTCAAGAGTTACATTTGATTAAACAACTTAGCTGGGGACCACCTGGAAGCCTCCCAAGGACCACTGGTGGTCCCCGGACCACCTGTTGAAAACCCCTGTTGTAGAAGATCCAGTGTTCGTTGTTTAGCTTCTGTGTTGATGTGTCGCCATTTTAGGGCCCTGATACACCTAGCAATGTTTTGATCAACAAGCAACGTCAGTCATCAACGTTGACTTTTCACTTTTCTATAGAAAATGATCTTGAACTTATAAACCGTCTGGCGTGTCCAATCACAGCCCTCCTTGGCGTCACCTGATCCTTTCTCCCAGACTCCCACAGATAAAACGCTTCTGAAATCATGGCCGCCGCTGCTTCACTGGACAAAAACAAGGATTTTGTAACTTTTATTCCGCTAAACGGATTCAAAACAATTTTGCCCCAATGAACCCGACCATTTGGTGTTGTTCGGGCTTTAGTTCTTCACTTTTTCTTGGTAAATGGCATTTATATAGCACATGTTATCCAAGGCATTTTACATAGTGCATTGCAGTCACCCATTCACATTCACTGTTTGCAGCAGAAACCATGCAAGCCACAACCAGCATATTGGGAGCACATATTTGGGGTTTTCGAGGACACTTCGATAGGTACTGCATGACAGGAGGACCCGGGATTCGAACCGGCGACCCACGGATCACTGGACGGCCTGTGCCTCCTGAGCCCCAGTCGCAAACGTCAACATCTGCTGTTATGGATCTTTCTTTATCTCGGACACAAACTCTCGCGAGATTTGACGGGAGTCAGGAAGAGACGTACGTTCACAGCAGAGGTGCCCACACTTTTTTGACATGGGAGCTACTTTCAAAACGAGCGGCTCAGCAAGATCTACACATCAAAAATGTGATTATGTCATTACTGAAAATCCATTTCAAGGCCCCCCTAGAAAGTTTGAGCTTTGAAATAGTGGTGATGGTGTTACTTACTGTTATAGTGTTTAAGAATAATGCACTTATAATGAAAAATAGGTAACCCTTCCATTTACGGTACACTAATTACCAGGTAACTACCAATAATTACCTGGTAATAATCAGTAATTGCCTGAAATTACATGGTAACAACCAGGTAGTTACTAGTAGTAGTAGTAATTACCGAGTAATTACCAAGTACTTTCCCCGACAACTACCATGTAACTACTGGGTAATTTCCAGCTAGCTTTAAGTATTTACCCATTAATTACCTGGTAGTTAGAAGGTAACTTGCAGATACATTACTCAGTAATTGCCATATAATTACCAAGTAGTTTTCCTGAAAACTACCAGGTATTACCTGTCAACTGTATTCTCTGACTTTGCATAGGTATTATTAAGGCATTGATTGATCCTTCACGATTACCCATCAGCCCATGATTTGAACTCTGAACTTTGAACTGGTAAAACTGTTAATTACCAAGTATTTACACAGTAATTACACATTATGTTTCCAGGTAAAACCTTGGTAGTTAACATGTAAGAAAGGTGGAACTGTACTGTAAAGTAAAGTGTGCTCTGTTTCCATGATGTTTCCATGTACTTACCTGATAATTGTAGATTATGATCCTTCACGATTACACATCAGCCCATGTTTTGAACTTTGAACTTTGAACTGGTAAAACTGTTAATTACCAAGTATTTACACAGTAATTACACATTATGTCACCAGGTAAAACCTCGGTAGTTACCATGTAAGAAAGGTGGAACTGTACTGTAAAGTAAAGTGTGTTCTGTTTCCATGTACTTACCTGATAATTGTAGATTATGATCCTTCACGATTACCCATCAGCCCATGATTTGAACTCTGAACTTTGAACTGGTAAAACTGTTAATTACCAAGTATTTACACAGTAATTACACATTATGTTTCCAGGTAAAACCTTGGTAGTTAACATGTAAGAAAGGTGGAACTGTACTGTAAAGTAAAGTGTGCTCTGTTTCCATGATGTTTCCATGTACCTACCTGATAATTGTAGATTATGATCCTTTACGATTACCCATCAGCCCATGTTTTGAACTCTGAACTTTGAACTTTGAACTGGTAAAAACTTAATAACCAAGTATTTACCTAGTAATTACACATTATGTTACCAGGTAAAACCTCAGTAATTACCATGTAAGAAAGGTGGAACTGTACTGTAAAGCAAAGTGTGGTCCGTTTCCATTATATTACATGGTACTTTCACTGTAACTGTAGATACAGCCACCACCATTGGCTGTAATAGGGAAGGATTATAATTTATAATCATCAGGTAGATACATGGTAATGTCATGGAAATAGAGTACACTTCCTTTTACAGTTCCTCGTTCCTTACGGGGTACCTATCAGGTAATTACATGAGTAGTACCATAGAATTACCATCTACCTAGCTAATAATTATAAATTATAATCCTTCCCTATTACAGCCAATAGTGGTGGATGTTTAAAATATACAGTTACAGTGAAAGTACCATGTAATATAATGGAAACAGAGCACACTTTACTTTACAGTACAGTTCCACCTTTCTTACATGGTAACTACCGAGGTTTTACCTGGTAACATAATGTGTAATTACTGCATAAATACTTGGTAATTAACAGTTTTCATCAGTTCAAAATTCAATGTTCAAAGTTCAGAGTTCAAAACATGGGCTGATGGGTAATTGTGAAGGATCAAAATCTACAATTATCAGGTAAGTACATGGAAACAGAACACACGTTACTTTACAGTACAGTTCCACATTTCTTACATGTTAACTACCAAGGTTTTACCTGGAAACATGATGTGTAATTACTTTGTAAATACTTGGTAATTAACAGTTTTACCAGTTCAAAGTTCAGAGTTCAAATCATGGGCTGATGGGTAATCGTGAAGGATCAATCAATGCCTTAATAATACCTATGCAAAGTCAGAGAATACAGTTGCCAGGTAATACCTGGTAGTTTTCAGGAAAACTACTTGGTAATTATATGGCAATTACTGAGTAATGTATCTGCAAGTTACCTTGTAACTACCAGGTAATTAATGGGTAAATACTTAAAGCTAGCTGAAAATTACCCAGTAGTTACATGGTAGTTGTCAGGGAAAGTACTTGGTAATTACTTAGTAATTACTATACTATAGTAACTACCTGGTTGTTACCATGTAATTTCAGGCAATAACTGATTATTACTAGGTAATTACCTGGTAGTTACTTGGTAATTAGTGTACCGTAAATGGAAGGGTTACCGAAAAATAGTGGGGGAGCATCGGAAGGTTTTCCTGTTTATGCTATTACTGATGTTTGAAAACAGTATTTGAGGTTTGAGTTGACAGTTTGTGATGTTGAGTTTAGTCCCTTGCACCCAAAACTAAGAACTTTCTCATTTTTGTCCACAATTTGTCCACAATAACAGTTATTTTTCATTTTCTAATTGTATGGACTCTTGAAAATTATGTAATTCAAATGTTTAAATATAATTTGACTCTTGAGAACGGTAAAATGAAACCCACAGACCCCAAAACTAAAGAAACCAAATGGACCCTTACGGGTCCATTTGGTTTCTTAGGTGGGGTCCATTTGGTTTCCATTTGGTTTCTTAACTTAGCTAGGGACCACCTGGAACCCTCCTCGGGGACCACTGGTGGTCACCGGACCACCTGTTGAAAACCCCTGGTATATATTATTCCCTGGTATCGGTATTTGGTATCGGTATCGGCATCGGCTAACACAAAAATTGTGGTATCGGGATTGGAGGGAAAATGAAAAAAGTGGCATTGGGAGTTGTAGTTGTATGTATTACATTATTAATTGTTGGGTGGGAGAGGGGGTTCAAAATTATTCAAAGAAAGAAAGGTTTAATAATGTCAATAGACATTGAAAGATGTGTGCGCGCGCGCGTGTGTGTGTGTGTGTGTGTGTGTGTGTGTGTGTGTGTGTGTGTGTGTGTGTGTGTGTGTGTGTGTGTGTGTGCGTGTGTGCACCAGCGTGCTTGTGTGCGTGCGTGTGTGAACTGTGAAAGGGATGGATCATTTTGACATCTAGAAGGAATCATCGTTCTGATGAATGAATTAATATGCCAGTCGTACACAATGTCAGAGAATGACAGCATTAGGATTGCACAGATTATATCCGATGCCTTAAAGATGGAGTGCCATGATTTTTTTCTACCCTAAAACATGATCATCAGGTATTAATGTTAAGGAAAATGGAAAGTAAGATTTTTTTTCCCAAAAAGTGTACAGTGTTTCTTAAACTGTCATTTTTATGATTCCACCCTACCAGTTCATTAAGTATGCCTGGTTTGCCTGGTGGGTGGTGATGGGTGGAGATCCACCTGAACTGAAGCCACGCCCACAGCTTCAGTTGCATGATAAAGGAGGAGGAGTTAGGGGAGGGGCTGAACATGTGATGTCACTATATTGAAGTTTTTTTCATTGGCACGTAACTGGAAAGGTTCAGCCCCCAGTACAGAAACCCTAAATACAAAGGGAAGACATCATTGCACATAAAAAACACACCAAGGGGTCTATTTACATACTGTCTCCTCTTAAACATGTACAAAATTGAAAAAAAAAAAAATGCAAAAATCACGGCACCCCCTCTTTAAAGGGGAATTCCACCCATTTTCAACATTCTAATATGTCAATATTATACCTTAGAGGTGCTGGGTGGACATGATAAATTTCTTGGGAACACGATTCTGTGTTCCCAAGAAATGGAGGTCTGAAGAAAAACACTAACATGGTGAAACATCTCGATGACATCATCAGGATGTATTTTCACCATGTTAATGACTTTCTTTAGACGCTTCTTTTTTTCTGAGAGTGTACAAATGGAACTGCATTTGTACACTTTCAGAAAGAAATGTTGAAAATAGGTGGAATTCCCCTTTAAACTAGGTTGACTCCACACTTTTGATGATTGCATGTGAGAAATGAATACAGTTTCAATATGAACAAAGAATTATCACACGTTCCCCTGAAAGAAATGTGATCAGATCTGGTGCTTTGTCCCCCATGTCGGGAAAACTTCTGAAACTTCAAATGGCTTTTTCTCAGTTTTGCTATTTTGGGACACTCAGATTTAAGTGCTCATAACTCCTACAAAAATTTCATCCAATTTCCTTGAGTGATGCACCATATGAAAGCTTACATTGTATATTTAAAAACAGAAAATTGATCCTGGCCTACATGAGGCACAAAGTACCAGGTGCTGTCACATATTTTTCCATAGTACAGCCTGTATGAATCTCCTTATACATCTTATACATCTGTTACCTTTCTGGACATGTTCATTCTATTTCCCATTAATCTTCATGGTGGCTACTGTACTGCGCTGTAACCAAATCCATTCAGCTGATATGCTACACGTGGTTCCGTGTGCGCTGCAGGGATCTCTTGACAGTTTGAATTTCCTGGAATTACCGTAATTTCCGGACTATAAGCCGCTACTTTTTTCACATGCTTTTGACCCTGCGGCTTATACAACGGTGCGGCCAATCTATGGATTTTCCAGGTTCCAGGTGGGCTCCGCAGACTAAATGATAGAAAGTTGGTTAACCAGATGTAACTCTTTGAGAGCGTAAAAATGAAACCAAATGGACCCTAGCGGGTCCATTTGGTTTCATGTTTACGCTCTCAAGAGTTATGATATTCACCATCTAAATTAGCACCACTTAATTAATAAGTCATAAGTCAACATGACGTATTAATTAAGTTGATGTTTTGCCCCTTTTGTTTGCAAAAATCCATCCTGGAATTGTGAACAAAACCAAAAGAAGTCTTTAGTTTTGGGGTCTGTGGGGTGAAGATGTTGTTAAAGGTAGGGGAAGTGATTTCACTTTTGTCAGATATCACCCATTTTTTTTCTGTTAAAATGCTCTATTATAAGGTGTGCAGACCATATATGGAGTTTCCCCCTCCCCCACCTTAGCAGAGGAGCTAATAAAAGTTCCCCAGGTGGTGGGTGAATTCTCCTCCAATCAGGATCGAGCAGCAGGTTCACATAGTGTAGCTACTCTTGGGCGCCCCTAGTGCACCAGGCTGGTACTACAGCATGAATTTCAAATCACTTACCCTACCTTTAAATTGTGAAAAAGTTGAAAACCACTTCTCTAACATGAAGCACCGGTGCGGCTTATACAAGGAAAAATCAGTATTTTGCCCCAAATTTAGCTGGTGCGGCTTATATTCAGGTGCGGCTTATAGTCCGGAAATTACGGTACTTTTTTTTTTTTTACGGTACTTTTTTTTTTTTTTAATCACTAAAGCGTTGTTTCTTCTCTTGTTTGCTCAATAAATGCAGCATATCTCCGTCTCTGAAGATTGGCAAAACATGAATGTTGTGTTCTTTGGGCAGTTGTGATGGCAAATGGGTGCATTTATACAGCGCCTTCATGCAAGGTGCGTCCAAGGTTCACCCATTCTTTTACATTACACATTCATACACCGATGACAGCAGATCAATGGCAGGTTACCCTGATTGGCTTCTTCTCCCATTGCGTGCAGCGGTATGGTAGACACTATGCCTGGAATTTGTCCAGTAAAAAAGTTTCGGTGGTGCAAAATCGATGTGTGATTATTATTACCCTTCTTCTTCTTCTTCTTCTTCTTCTTCTTCTTCTTCTTCTTCTTCTTCTTCTTCTTCTTCTTCTTCTTCTTCTTCTTCTTCTTCTTATTATTATTATTATTATTATTTATTGTCCCTATTCATAGAAGTACATGTAAAATAGTGAACTGAGTTTGCATAACTGGCTATTCTCTGCTCTCCGGCCACTCACTGTTAGGCACTCAGTAGGCTAGTGCACTGTCCGTGATTCATACCGAAAAATAATCATGTCTATTATTTGCTTATAATAAAAATATCTCTTTGTTAGATATACTGTGTGTGTGTGTGTGTGTGTGTGTGTGTGTGTGTGTGTGTGTGTGTGTGTGTGTGTGTGTGTGTGTGTGTGTGTGTGTGTGTGTGTGTGTGTGTGTGTGTGTGTTAATCGCCTGGCTGACATCTGTGACTGCGTCTTGCTGCAGCAGTCAGATGATATACGGTTCCTGTACTGTATCTGCTCTGCAGAGCTCATTTCTCGACCACAAGCATTTAGAAGTTGGCTTCCAAACCACCAGTGTTTCGTTGACTCTATACGGCTGACAACTAGAACACAAAGCTGGGATGAGTGAATGAGGAAATACTGCTGGAAAAGTGTGTGCGTGTGTGTGTGTGTGTGTGTGTGCGTGCGTGCGTGCATGTGTGTGTGTGTGTGTGCGCGCGCACACATGTCACTGCATCTTTCTCTGACTGAAGGAACTTGGGGAAAAATGATGATGATTCGTCTCTTCTCTCTCACGCGCATGTTAAACTGACCCAGATGGTCAGTTTAACATGACATGCCTGCCATTTTAGGCATCATTACACTGGAGAAGGGCCTTTGTCAGATGTCTTTTTAGACAGCCTGTTCTGACTCAGAGTTCATTTAACACTGGGTTAACAATGCTGTGTGTCTGATGTCAGTGACGTGTTCAAGTTTCTGTCCCTGAATATTAACTTTTCATATCAACGGTAGCCTGTATGTTCTTTTGGGTCCCTATAGGCAACCCCTTGCCTGGCTACAGCCCTGTAATGTCACTTTAACAAAAAATACCCACCTTATTTTCTCTTTGACAAAGACTGAATGAGGAAGTGAAACAAGATCATAATTTACACTGAGTGTGAGGCAAGCTGAATAGGGGACCTTCACACAATTCCTCCACTCACTTCACACGGGTGTGATTTTTTTTTGCTAGTCATGGTTGCCAACTCCCACCTGATGTCATGTGGGAGTTCAGACTGATTCAAACCATAGTGAATAACTGCTAGTTTACATAACATCTTGAGGCTTGGACTGAAGTCTAAGATAAACAGGTCACCAGTGTATCCTCCAAAGAGGATGACATGATCTCCCACCATGCAACAGCACATATCATAGATTGCTGAACACGATGGGCCTTGACCCTTTGGCTCAACCTTCTTCCAGGAGAAGGTTTCTGGGTTCAATCTCCACAGGTCATTGAAGTACTGCTTATCGGTCTTCCCACCATATATGTACAGCTCTCCATTGTAGGCAAATGCTGAATGACGACAGCGTCCTTCTGGAAGAACAAGTGTAGAAGATGTGTCCATCCATAGGTTGGTCTTTGTGTCAAACACACTGATGGTGTTGCTGTACTGACCATTCTTCCAGCCCCCAAATACAAACATCCTTGTTCCGATGATGGTGGCAGAATGACCATGTGAAGCAGGAGGTTGAGTTCCTCTGGTGGTAATTAAAGACCAGACCATGGTGCTGGTGTCCAACATGTGCATTTCATTAGTGAACCCGTATCCAGTCCATCCACCATGAATATACATAACCTTTCCCAAGACGCAGGCTGAGTGGTAGCATCTCCACTTTGGAATAGTTCCAGAAACCTGTGGTGTGAACCATGTGTGGTTATCAACGTCAAATGAATGAAGTTTACATTTCTCTTGTCTAAAGTCCATTGTGTAAACCCAACTTCCCCACAGGTAGGCAGTACCCCCTATCAACACAGCTTTGTAGTCGCAGAGCCCGGAGGGAACCTCAAGGTGGCATTGTCCTCTTCCAGGGGTCAACTTCCTCCAGGTCAAAGACAGTGTGTTGAAGATGTGCACATCAATTTGATCATTGTTAACTTCAAAGCAGTACACACAGTTTCTCACTGTCACAGCATTATGCCCGTATGTTCGTGTTGTTCCTGGTCCTCTCAGATGCGCCGCCCAGTGTAACATTACTACGACTGTATGGCGGGGATAAATCCTATTGGTCCATGGTATACCAAAGGTCAAGTGCCAAAGTCTAAATGTGTAATATACTCTTCCTCTTCACTTGTATTCGTTCTGAGGCACAAACATCATCACATCATGGTTGAGTTGACCTATCAAGGAAGACGATGCCTGTGTGATCATTGAGTGAGTGCAAGCGATCGTGGCGCGTCAACCATCTACCGGCCTTTGGTGGACTCCATTTGGCTGTGAGGGATGCTCTCATGTCATGCATCACCTGAGCTCAAATTATTTTCGTGGTAGGCACAGAGACAATGGTTGCTTTTAGTGTGACCCACTCACTTCTATCCTGACATTCTGCTTTTTTGTTTTCACATGTGTGCGTGTGTGTGTGTGTGTGTCAGCATGTTTTAACCTTGATCCACATGCTGAGCTGACTATATTATTAGTTGCGTGAGGGGAGCGGGCGCAAGTTAGATTGGTGCGCGGTGTGGTGCACGGTGCGTGGTTGTCGTCCCGCGGGCCAATTGGGTGACATATTTGTGAGGTAAATAACAGACCTTTATAACTAACGTCATGATTATTAGCCCGCTGCGCTCACTTTAAAGAACTCCATAGCTCTTTAAATAAACAGAGAGCTATTGTCTGTGTTGTTAAAGCAAGTCATGATATTCTAATGTGTGTGCTGATGAAAGGGGATATTTTATTCTATTTCTTGATTTGTGCATGTTTTTTTTTTTTTTTTTTTTTTTTTTGTCAATTATGGTTCACTCCTCAGTGGTCATGAACCATAATTGACAGGTTGGTAATTTTGCAAGTATTTAAATGCTAACGTTCTTCATTATATCCGTGCGTGCATGCATGTTCATAATCTTCTAATACCAGATGTCTCAGATGTGCCAAATAGCCTACTTATAATTCTAAGGCAGTGGTCCTCAATAGGTGGACCCGCAGTCCATAACTAGACTGCTGCACATCTGTGTGTGGCCAAAAAGTACAAAAATATTGAAAAAGGAAAAAGAAAAAGAATGGGCACTGCAACAGTGTGTTGAATTCTCCGTTGTATTTGCTGAATGACAAACAGCTCAGCACTCTGAATGTGTGCAAATGTGTGCATGCATATACAGTATGTCTGCGTATGGGCTTGCATTTCAAGCTTAATCACAAGCAGTGAGCATCGTGCACTTGCAGTACCTTTGTTTTCTGTCCACATGCACACATTCATCTTCCTATCTCTCCCTGAGCTGCAGATCGGCGGCAATTTGGGATTTTGCAGCGCAGCCTTTGCAGCAGAGTGTTCGAAGTTCGTCGGTAGCACTGTTGTAAGTTACTATGGAGAGAATGTTTTGATAGTGAAATTCCATTTCAGTTGTAAAACTGAAAGGGAAAGGTACTCTCTGCTGGCCCGTCAGATTGTCACTAAAACACACAACAATAGGCATGTTTACAACATGAAAAACATGCATCTGTCACTTGAACAACACTGGAATTAAGTTAAACAAGGAACCTGTAGCAGTAGGTGAGTTATTATTTTATCAGTGTTGGACGTTGGGACTCCAGTGATTGGGCTGCAATTTATAACGACAAATACCGTCACTCTGTGTAGCTTTGCATCTTTGCATCTTTTGCATTTGCCCATGTGGGCACACTGGGCACACATGGGACCAGACAATAGTCTTATTCAAAAAATATTTTTGGAACTTCAGCATTTCTAGTTGAGGATGCCTGTTGAGGATGCCACTAGTTTTAGCATCACTGATACTGTATAGCAATGAGTACAACCTGAGAATCAAAGTTACTGTATCACTTATTCATCACATTTTATGAATTTGGGAGAATGGAAGAGTCAAACACTGATGCCAGAGGCTGCTTCCAGCTGATGGAATTGAAATGATGTGCTTCACATTTGGTGGCCCATAACATGTGTAAAAACATGTTATGGGCCACCACATGTGTAAAACATGTTATGGAATATACATCTTTGTCTATTGTAACTTTCAGAATTTAACCATGCTATATATTGAACATTGATATGACTGATTGGCTAAAGCTTCTTAAGAAACGATCACACACACACACACACACACACACACACACACACACACACACACACACACACACACACACACACACACACAGAAACACACAAAAGTACATGTTGGAGAGCTGTGTGGCACAGGCGAGGCGGTTTCTTTTTACTGTTCTTTTGCTAGTCATGGTTGCCATAGGGTGACCAGATCCCAACTCACCAGATGTGGGACAAACAGTGTGTTTGTGTGGGACAATGTGGGGTCGTGTCGGACTGTCGCACAAATTAATGAATAGTACCCAATTTAGGTGTTTCTACTCTTCCCTTCACATACCACCACTATATTTTGCCATTTTCATCCACTAATAAGAGGCACTTAACAGAAATGTTTTTAAATTAACCATTTAGTGGACATTTACCTACAAACTATACACCTGGACAATATAACTGGACCAGGGCCAAAGCAACCAATAAAAAACTAGTAAAGACATATTAATCAATATATCTTCCTCCTAACAAAGACAACTACTGCAAGTCTGAAATTGTAGAGGCACACAATGAATGAAATAAATAAAACCAGAAACATAAATAAAAGTTTGGTTAGCATTGGAGCCATCAAATTGTAAATGTGTCTGTCATAGCAGCATGAACAGGCTATGCACTTTTAGGTTTTGTCCATCACAAACCAAAGGGACCCCTATGGGTCCATTCTGGTTTCATTTTATGCTCTCAAAGAGTTACAGATACACAAGGGTCCATTTGGTTGCCAATGGTCCTTTCTAGGAAGGAAGGAGGACTCTATCATAGGAGGAAAAATGGTGAAAAACAAGGCTTTTATCTCTGGCGCCTGTCATTTCACACCAACTCACCAGCACTTTCACTAATTTTGGCGCTAGGGGGGTCTGGAAAAAAAAGCTAAATATAGCGACAAATGCGTCAAGTTGGCAACACTGGTAAACAGAAGATAGTTCAGCTGCCGTTACCTTGTCTGTGTTCGAATCTTGTTTTGGTCGAGCAAGACGTTGCTTGTGAGTCTCACATTGTATTCACCCCCCTGTGTCACTGCAGACATCACAATCGCATTTCACTGGTTTCACCCAGCAATACATGGTCTCCCAGTCCTTATTACTATATTTACTTATTTTAGTTTCGTTCGGCTCCTCCTTGTTTCTTTTCTTTCATGTATTCATTCATTGCAACGCACGCAGCTATAACACGTTGTGAGACAGTGCTGTTGTGTTGTGGTGGGCGTTTACTTTACTAGTAGGCGCATTGATTTCCCAACACGGAGTATTCAAACTCCAGTTTGTCCCTATATAGGCCATTCAAACTTGGACACCTCGATGTCGTGCCGCTTCTACCGAGAATGCAGACGGAGTTACCCATCTCCGTTCACTTCATGGGGTCAGTCCAATGGCGGCTGTTCTACATAGACTTCTATGGGAACAGGGACAGCAAATAAAACCGTCTCTCTCACACAAACACACACACGGCCCGCCCCTTTCCCATTTGGACAGGCTTCGCTGCTCACAGGCAGGCTGCCGCGGACCAGTGTTTTATATTGTGTCACAATATTTTGCGAATTTGCGCACATTATGAAAACTACAGCTTGTCAATCAAAATGCGGAACAAAGTCTCAATCGGCGGGACGCCTTAAAAGAGAGTGAAATGCGGGACAATCCCACACAAATCGGGACATCTGGTCACGCTAGGTTGCCAACTCCCACCTGATGTTGTGCGGGAGTTCAGACTGATCCAGACCATAGTGAATAACTACAATTTTACATAACGTCTTGAGGCTTGGACTGAAGTCTAAGATAAACAGGTCATCACTGGATCCTCCAAAGAGGATGACATGATCTCCCACCATGCAACAGCACATATCATAGATTCCTTTATGATATCCCTTCGGCTCAACCTTCTTCCAGGAGAAGGTTTCTGGGTTCAATCTCCACAGGTCATCGAAGTACTCCGCATGGAAGTGCCTAAGCCCACCGTGTATGTACAGCTCTCCATTATAGGTAAAGGCTGAATGATTCTCGCGTCCAAGCAGTGTAGAAGATGTGTCTGTCCATACATTGTTCTCTGTGTCAAACACCCTCATGGTGTTGTGGTACTGACCCTTGTCCCAGCCCCCAAATACAAAAATCTTTGTTCCAATGATGGTGGCAGAGTGACCTATTGAAGGGGGAGGTTGAGTTCCTCTGGTGGGAATTAAAGACCAGACCATGGTGCTGGTGTCCAACATGAGCGTTTCATTTGTACTGTGCCAGCCTCCTGCTTGCTTTTCTCCTCCATGAATATACATAACCTTCCCCAAGACACAGGCTGAGTGGCGGCATCTCCACTCTGGAATAATTCCAGAAACCTGTGGTGTGAACCATGTGTGGTTATCAACATCAAATGCATAAAGTTTGTATTTCTCTTGGTTTAAGTACTTTATGTAAGGCCAACCTCCCCAGAGGTAGACAGTATCCCCTATCAACACAGCTGTGTAGCCCAAGAGCCCAGAGGGAACCTCTCCTCTTCCAGGAGTCCATTTCCTCCAGCTCAAAGACATTGTGTTGAAGATGTGCACATTAGTGTGATCTTTGTCAACTTCAAAGCAGTACACACAGTTTCTCACTGTCACAGCTCTTTGGCCGTATGTTCGTCTTGTTCCCGGTCCTCTCAGATGGGCCGCCCAGCATAACATTACTCCAACTGTACGGTGGTGGATAAATTCTATTGATCCATGATATACCAAAGGTCAAGTGCAGACGTGTAAATGTATAATATATATTCTTCCTCTTCACTTGTATTCGTTTTGAGGCACAGACATCACATCATGGTTGAGTTGACCAATCAAGGAAGGCGATGCCTGTGTAGACACTGAGTGAGTACAAGTGATTCATTTGTGGTCTTCAACCATCTACCGGCCTTTGGTGGACTCCAGTTGCCTGTGAGGGGTGCTCTTATGTCATGCGTCATCTTCTGTGCTCAGCCAATCACATTATTTTCTGCTACACACAGAGACAGGATACCACAACAACAGTTGCTTTTAGTGTGACGCTCTCACCTGTATCCTGTCATCCTGCTGTTTGTGTTTGTGTGTGTGTGAGCATGTGTCAACCTTGATCCAGATGATAACAGAGTATTGTTACTAGCGTGAGTGGAGCGGCCACAAGTTAAACCATCGGTGCGCGGTGTGGTGCACAGAGCGTGGTTGTTCCTCGGGCCGATTGGGTGACGTAATTGATTGATGTAACAGACCCTTATAACTAAAGTCATGAGTATTACCCGCTCCACTCACTTCAAAAGAGCTCTTTAATTGTCTCCACCGAAGGTGGTGACTATAAAACGCCCTCTGTCCGTGCACATAGCCCGTATGTGCCCTCGTTGTCTCCACCGCAAGGTGGTGACTATGGATCGTACCCCGTCATTCCGCCCGTGTCTGTCCGCCATCATGTCCGTGCATAGGATGATGTCATGATGATGTCATGATGACGTCATAAATCTCTGTTTATTCTATCATTACGCTCACAGTAAACACGTTCAAACCTGAGCCGGACGGTGGAGACCTGTGCCCCGTAGGGGCACAACTCTAGTAAAGACTGGAATGGACTGATGATCCGCAATGGAGGTGTGGCACGACGCACTCCCGGTTCTGATGTCACTGCGACACATACACAGATATATAGAAGCCGGTAGAGGAGATGAACTGAGATCCTCACAATCGCCCTCTGTTTTCGAGGATTTACAAGATTCATTAAAAAAAGATCCATTCCTGCAGGGTTCTTCGGCTGGCGAGGATGTGTTCAAGGTGGCAGAGAATCCAAAACGATGTTGACGCCGTGATTCAGCGCTGCGAGGCGGAACGAGAGTGCCCCTTTTCCGATTTCACCTACGCGGACGCCGTCTTCGCGTTCACATACTCCGGGGGTGCCAAAAGGATTTGTTATTACGTGAACGTCTCCGATGACTACCCGGACAACACCATCGTGACGAACTCGGAGAACGCCGACAGCGTTTCGCTCACCAAGGATCCGATTCCTGTCATCTTCCAGGGAATCGCACAGGCGAGGCTGAAGGAGGCCGTCGGCGATCGCCCCTCCAAGAAGCCCAGGCCTCAAACGGAGACGAACCGGAGACAAACCAGCGACGACTCGGACGAAGCCTACTCTGACGGTCCCGAGGAAGAGGAAGATTCCGAGGGTGATCGTGACTGCTACGGACGTAAGGAGGAAAACAGCGACAGCGAGAGTAAAAAACACCCCCAGCTGGAGGCCGACCTTCGGGCGGTGAGGGCTCTAAAAGGAGCCTGCGCGGCGACTCTCAGAGAATACAGTGGTTTAGATGATGCGGACATCGAGCTGCACATTGACGTCTGGTTCCTAGACGCGGAGACCGCGCAATGTTGGGGCGTGAAACGCAGCGACCCCGTGACCATACGGCTTAGCCTTTCTCTAACACAATACCTCGACGGTACAGTCCCGAAGGTCGATGTTTTCCAAGATGTAATGGATAGGGACAAGTTTGCTCTGCGGCACCAGATAAAAAAGATCATGCATACGTTTGTCAGCGAACAGTGGGCAAAAGGGACCAGAAAAGCCACAACCTCAGCACCAACAACAAGTTACAACCTTCTTGGCCTTAAAAGCTTATCCTCGGATGCCAAATCAGTGCCGAGGAGGCACAAGGGTTTTCTCGTGCAGGTGATGGAATACGCGGAACAACGGATTCCCGTTCTGAACGAGTTCTGCGTGATCTGTGACGAGCCTCACGCGTTCCTCGACGGGCCCATGATCATGCCCTACGTGTGTCAGAGGGAGCTGTGCATCTTCGCCTTCCAGACCCTGGGGGTGATGAGTCAAGTGGCCGACGCTATCGGAACCGGCGCTCAGGTGGTGGACCTGCTCGTGTCCATGGCTCGGGCCGCGCTGGCATCGGTCAGGAGGAACTTGATCTTCAACCCGTATCCCTCTGTGGTCGACCCGGATTATCCGCGCATCCTAGCAATCGACCCGAAGAACAAGGATTACGATCGAGTGAAAACGGCCTTTGACAATCTTCCAGCCGTGCGAGAACTCATCGAGAACTCTCGGGCGGACGTGAAGAAACGCTTGGATCAGGTGGACAAGTTGTCCCTGCCGTTGCTACAGTGGGTGATATCCAGTAACAGGTCCCACATCGCCAAGCTCATGCCAGACAATCAACTGCAGTTCATGAAGACGCCACACCAGTTCTTGCTGCTGAGCAGCTCCCCCGCCAGAGAGGCCGAATTCAGAAAAGCCAGGGAAGCCCATGGCAGCACGTTTGTTTTCCATGGATCAAGCATCGAGAACTGGCACTCCATCATGAGGAAGGGGCTGATCGTGGCTTCCAACACAAAGTACCAGATGAACGGCGCCGCCTACGGCGTTGGCATTTATCTCAGTCCTAATTCGAGCGTCTCCTTTGGCTACTGCTACTCCCGATACTATTGGGGATCAGGTGCAGGTAACAAGACAAATATAACACGTGGCGGCCAAGGAGCTCAGTTCTTGAATAGCAGCGTCCTCAATTGCATCGCCTTGTGTGAAGTGATCAAGTCTCCCTGCTTGCGCAGAAAAGGAGATATCTGGGTAGCTCCCAATGCCGACTACGTCTGCACGAGGTTTTTCTTCGTCTACGAGGACAGGCAGATGAGTTACCCGCACATCAACACACAAAACCCTCACATTCACGACCAAATTCTTCAAGTAATCAAAAGTCGACAACAAGCAGCCAAAGGAGCCTCCACCAAACGTTAGCATGTTAGCATTAACATGTTAACATTTTAGCATTAGCATGTTAGCCTTAACATTTTACCGCATTAGCATATTAGCATGCTGAATGGCACCAGTCTTTCAGTAGATTCTGTGTTCTGCATAGTGTCAGTCAGCTCATTATCAAGAGTGTGTTTCAAAAATCAGGGTCAAAACCCACTCAAAACCATGGGTGAATTCGGACAAAACTGACTAAACTGTAATGAAAGCCAGATATACAGTACTGTAGATCAGGGGTGGCCAACCGGTCACAGACTAAGAGCCACATTTTTCATTGTGTTACTGCAAAGAGCCACATCAAAGAGGATTCCAGGTGGTCCCCAGGCTAAATGATGGAAAGTTGGTTAGCCAGATGTAACTCTTTGAGAGCGTAAACATGAAACCAAATGGACCCTTGCGGGTCCATTTGGTTTCATGTTTACACTCTCAAGAGTTAAAATATTCATCATGTGAATTAGTCTACACAACTAGAGAATGTAGAAGATTAATGGTCATTTTGATCTGTATGTTTGACTGTTTTGTTTTCTCTGAAATCCAGCCTGGAATTGTTGACAAAAGTAAACAAAATCTTTAGCTTTGGGGTCTGTGGAGCTAAAATGTAGCTAAAATGTCATCAAAATCAAAAATGTCATCAAATGGCTCAAATTGTCATCAAATGGCTCAAATTCTGAATAAATGGTGGGCCCTGGTATTTAAAAAAAAAGGTTTTTGATGGTTTCATGTGGAAGCCCCTTAAGAGCCACATGTAACCAGCTGAAGAGCCGCATGTGGCTCGCGAGCCACGGGTTGGCCACCCCTGCTGTAAATGGTATAAACTATCCAATCTAGCCAAGCACTTTGACAGTGATCTCTGAACCCAACTGGGCCCAACCCAAGGAATACGTAACTAGTACTACCATGACCAAATCACACAAAAAGACAATCCTCGGGAGCTCTGGAAGCTACTAAACAACTAACTAGGCTTCCGTCAGAAACTAAAAATCAGATTTACATACAGACACCAAATCACATAACAACCATCACTGAAGCTGGATGTAGGCTGGTTGTTGCCAACTTGGCGCATTTCTCACAATATTTAGATTTTTTTTTTAAATATTCACATGAATTAGCCCAAGTCTACACAACTAGAGAATTGAACTAGAAGATTGATGCTCATTTTGATCTGTATGGCAAGCATCTAACGCATTCTAGTGAATTTTGGATTTTGGCAGTTGGCAACACTGGATGTAGGCCACCACTAATAAACTGGTAATGGTAACTAAAGGTCTCCTGGAAATTAAGGCCCGGCCCTAACTGGGCCCTAACAGGCCCAGGCCCTAGGCCCGACCCGGCCCGGCTAAATGGATTTTACGCCAAAAAAACTGTCGGGTTTGGGCAAAATTTGAGTATACGCCCCAGATTAAAAATGAAATGGCAATCAGCACCATCTTCATAATAGCTAAATGCAGAAAATAACTATTATTCTTACTATAATAAAATAATTGTCTCCACCGAAGGTGGGGACTATAAAACGCCCTCTGTCCGTGCACGTCCTGAGTCTGTCCGTCCCACGACTGTCTGTCCGTGCACGCAGCCCGTTCGTCATGACGTCATGACGACGTTATAGTTGATACACTAGTACCAGTGCACGTTCAAACCTGAGCACAGACGGTGGAGACCTGGGTACAGGTCTCTAGGAGGAACCCTGAGCTTGAGAAGCTTGAGATGACGTCATGATGAGGTCATAGGTATGAAGGTCATAGGTCATAGGTATAAAACGCCCTCTGTTCGTGCACGCAGCCCGTCCGTCCCCCGCCCGGACGGTGGAGACCTGTGCCCCGTAGGGGCACAATCTTGTTGTTGTCTCCGCCATAGATGGTGACTATAAAACGCCCTTTGTCCCTGCACGTAGCCCGTCCGTGCCCACGATCTGTCCGTCCTATGACGTCATGACGACGTCATAGTTGAGCTAGGAGGGCTTTGAGCTAGGAGGACCCTTGAGGCTCCTGAGATGACGTCGAGCTAGGGGGGCCTGATCTAGGAGGACCCCTGAGCTAGGGTGAGCCTTGAGATGATGTCATAAAGAGTGAGATAGGGAAGCCCTGAGTTGGGAGGATTCGTTAGATGATGAGAAGGTAAGGAGCCGGAGGTAGAATGATGTTTGAGGTGACATCATAGAGAGTGACAAAGGGAAGATGACATCATAGATAGTAGCAGTCCTGAGGTAGGCAGAGTTTGAGGTAGGAGAAGCTTGAGATGACGTCATGATGAGGTCATAGGTAGGAGGTGCTCAGAGATAGTAGGAGACAGAAGTCAGTATAAACATTTTTTTTTCTTGAACTCTTACATAGAATTTGAATGATTTTTTATTTGGAAATCACCTGAAAAGAGATTTCAAATACAGAAAAGACATCATTGTTTTATCTCTACATAGGATATACCTGCTTTGAGAACTCTAACCCTTTTTTTTTTTAAGGATATTATCATCAAGTCTTACGATTTTTTTAATCCTGAAGACGAGTTAATGTTAAAAACACATTTATGTAGAGACTAAGATACGTTTATATATAGTCATGAGTATTGTCTCATTACGCTCACAATAAACTACTTTGCAATGTGCACAGGTTCAAACCTGAGCCCGGACGGTGGAGACCTGTGCCCGGTAGGGGCACAACTCTTGTTTAATTGTATGACTGTTGATATAGTGCATAAGAATGCATTATGTGTGTTTATAGTGTAGTTATAGTGTAGTTATAAAGCATAATGAACACTGCCTTCATAATGCAATATAGAAAGTGTTACCAAAATGTCTAGTAAGTAAGCATTTAGCTAATTTTTCATCACTTTCGCTAACTATTTGGTTTAGTGTTCAACACACCTGTTTAGGCAAAGCCTCACCGATGTCTTACCATGACCGCATGTCCACTATGTGATTAAAGTAGAATGCTGAGTTTGTCACTTACAGGACCAGAGGTGCTCAAGGTTGGCTTTACTGGTAGTTCAATAAAGATTGGACTGTGGAACGTATAAGCAACAATGTTGATTATGTAAATCAGTGGTCTCAAACTGCCGGCCCGCGGGCCATTTCCGACCCCCGAGATGATATACGAGATATACGAGTTCCCCCGTCAAAATGCCGACCTGGCAACCAAAAGCATTTGCGGGAGAACAGTCTGTTACTATTGACTGCTGATTGCTGATATCCTGTTTAAAGCCCGCCTACTGGCTTTGCCATTTGCACAGAATAGCAAAGAGGAACCGGATATGCACACTGAAACACGCCCCTCCCCCCGTGCAGTTTAGTTCATTCTGATTTGTCGCTGAACTGTCAATCTGACGAAATGCAATGGCGCCTTTGGCTGCAGTACGGGCGAGATCCTGTCATGGCGTCCACCGCTCCTTGTTTACAAACACACGTAGGGAATAGAAAACTTTGCCTTTTTACCAAGGACTACGTTCGGTTTGATAAATAATGACAGTAGAGCCGTTTTCTATATCCCGATACGGGCGGATGCATGGCTTATAAGGCAGCATGTCGAGCTGTGGTGAGTAGCCTCAAATGAGCTGTTTGTCGTCCCCCTTGGTCCATGAAGTGAACGGTGTTAGCGTTGCTCTGTCTGTACTCCAGGCTTACATAGCTACTCTACCCAGGCTGCGCTGGGTAGAATCATGCCATCTAGTAGAGTTGCGACATTGGGGGGTCAGAAACCGAACGTGCTGAATAGTATTTTCTGTTGCGTGACCACTGCAGACAGCATTGCCATCGAAGATGAGAGATCGCACAACGGGGCTATAGTTTTCAAAGAGGCCAGCGCGAATAAATAAAAGCCCTTTTAGACACGTGTAAAACATGACAACTATTGGGAAATCAATGCTGCTAGTTAAGTGGCGATTCTGATGGTCTACTCTAGTGTCATGTTTGCAAGACTAGTTTCTCAGTGACACTGACAAACTATATTTTTCATTTTGCTTATTTTATGGTAGTGCTTTGTCGTGGCTGTATAAGTTCAAAATTGCTGTAGTTAGGAGGAATATACATTGATAAAGTAAACATTTCATTATTGGTTCCTTATTGGTTGTAATTCATGCCATCATAGTCAAATTAGAGCCCCTTTGCTGCTGGGTTGGCTGGTCCAGTTAGTCCAGGTGTATTGTTTGTAGTTTGTATTGTCCAGTAAATGGTTAATTAATAGTGTTCAATTACAGTTATTATCTTTATAGTCCTATAGGCTACTGAATGAAATAGATAGCACAGTGGTGTATGAAGAGGAAGGAAGGAATAGAAATGCTATTATACTGTAGAATTGTTTGTTATATTCTGTGTGACAACACTTCATATGTACACACTCTTTATCCCACATTGGTGAGTTTGAATCTGGCCGCCTACTTGTAACCCTAAATTTAAGTGAAATGGGTGGAAAAAATAGGCTTGAAAGGCTCTGCTTCTAGCGGCCCCAAGGCAAATTGAGTTTGAGACCCCTGATGTAAATGGATGCAATTCTTGGTCGCTGTGGTGTAGCCAGGCATGGTAGCCTGGCTCAGCCCTGAATCAGCACCTTAAAAATACTACCTTATTTTTGCCCTGTGATTCAAGGACTGGCTTCCCTGCCTTTGGGGTCGTTTGTGCCGGTTGGAAATCGGCGCCCAGCACCTGATTGGTCAACAGCCCTGTCACTCACTTCGATTCACTTCATCATTTTTTTTTTTTAAAGCTCCAGGTTTTAGGTTTTACCATCATCATCTGACACATTTTACTGCCTTTGTTCACATGCCAGTAACGCTCATCGGCTGTGTTTGTTTTGTTAGCAAATATGCTAACACATTAGCTATAATAATGACAACAACAACGTCGTCTGCTTTCCCAATATTCTTATGGGTTGGTATGAACCAATCACCGTGAAGACTGCCACTTTGATAACGCCCATCCCAGAAACTGCTGTGGTAGAGAGGGACTTCAATCTGAATAATGAAGTGAAACGAAATGACAATTCAGACTGAGGTCAGGCTACAGGCATGATGTAAGTCTTCTCATTGGCTGCAAGGCAGCAAATCATGTCTGGGGCCGTGCTCATTGGTTGCATGGCAGCAAATCAGCCACAAGCCTGTACCACCAGGCCTGGGCCTAATAAATAATTATCCATAATAATTAAAATCAGTCATGATGAACAGAGCAGGGGAGTGTAGTAACATTGGGGGATCAGGTGATTTCTGGACCTTTTGAATTGCAGGTTTTAATTATTCTGGGTACTTATTTGATACGCCCAGGCCCAGGGCTGGTGGTATAGGCTTTCGGCCTACCGCAAGGCCCCAGACCTGATTTGCTGCCATGCAGCCAATGAGAAGACTTACCTGGCTACACCACAGCGATCGAGAATTGCACCCAATATCATTCAGTCGCGGTGAGCTGTGTGCATGTGTATACTGTACATACACATACAGTATAATATAGGGATGTGTGCATGTGTATACTGTACATACACATACAGTATAATATAGGGATGTGTGCATGTGTATACTGTACATACACATACAGTATAATATAGTGATGTGTGCATGTGTATACTGTAATACACATACAGTAGAATATAGGGATGTGTGCATGTGTATACTGTACATACACATACAGTATAATATAGGGATGTGTGCATGTGTATACTGTACATACACATACAGTAGAATATAGGGATGTGTGCATGTGTATACTGGATAAGGGTAAACACAGCTCCTGTATAAGCATACTCCACAGAGTAAACACAATTGTCCTCTAATGCTTATTCACTGTAGGATATGGAAGTGGTCTGAGCATGTTGATTTAGAGGAGACACAGAGTAAAGTGTACTGTATGGATTAGAACAGGGGTCGGCAACCCAAGATGTTGAAAGAGCCATTTTCGACCCAAAATTAAATTCAAAATCTGTCTGGAGCCGCATTTAATTATTTTTTTCCTGAGAGTGTGCAAATGTGAACCAAATGGACCCTGGCGGGTCCATTTGGTTCCATTTGCACACTCTCAGAAAAAAAAGGTCCTCAAAGAAAAATCATTAACATGGTGAAACACAACCTTTCTTCAGAAATGGAGTTTCTAAAAAAAAATAAAGGAGTTTTACAGAACTCCATTTCTAGTCCACACAACATCTCTAAGGTATATTAATGACATAGTAAACCGAGTAAACCGTTGAAAATGGGTGGTTCAGATTGAAAGCTCCACCTCTGATAACTGCTGGGCTTTTTTGACATGGCCAACAAGTGCTACTTTAACTGGCAACTGTCAGACAGCGCAACGCGTTTTGGGTGACTGAAATGTTTATATTATTTTGGTGCGGATCACCCCAGTGCATGTGTATGTAATAATGCTACAGCCACTGAGCCACTAGGGCTGTGTTCTGGAGCCACATGCGGCTCCTGAGCCGCAGGTTGCTGACCCCTGGATTAGAAGGAGACAGACAGATGGAAGAGTCTGTTCAAGTGCATATCTCCCCCTGCACTTTCCTTGTGTTTACATTTGAGGCAGCATGCTGTTGAGTGATTGGACAAGGAGAAAAGAACTTTCATGGTAATAGAGAGACCAGTAACTATTTCTCTGGCATGTTTTCCTATATTTTCATCTATATTTTAGGCGGCAGAATATTTGGTAACGCTTCCATGTAGTTAAGCACACACACGCACACAAGTATTCCATTAAAATGCAGTTGGTGTTTACTTATATTACTAATATTACTATGAATCTATATAGTTGTCTCCACCGTAAGGTGGGGACTATAAATCGTACCCCGTCCTTCCGCGCGTGTCTGTCCGTGCGCGTCTGTCCGTGCGCATATGTCTGTCCGTGCAACCTATGACGTCATGATGACATCATAGATAGATATATAAGGTGCTACCATGGAAACTAACACCAAAGAGAGTGAAGGGAAGACGAGGGAACCGAAGAACATTCCCGAGCCCGGACAGTGGAGACCTGTGCCCCAGGGGCACAACTCTTGTTTGCTATATAGTTTGCGAGCTGATACAGCATTAGCTGTAGACCATGGCCCACTTGTGTCTGGGCGGAGCGTGCTGATGCAACTTTAGCTGTGAAGGTCATTACATCATCACCTAAACCAGCCAATCGGAGTACTTCGAAGGACCACTGACGGTCGACCGTGGCGTTGACCAATAACAGACAGATCTGCAAGCCCAGGACATGTTGTGAGCCGTGTTATTGTCTCCACCGTAAGGTGGTGACTATGGATCGTACCCCGTCATTCCGCCCGTGTCTGTCCGCCATCATGTCCGTGCATAGGATGATGTCATGATGACCTCATAAATCTCATACCCTCTCCATCCGAAAAAAAGGAGCCGGACGGTGGAGACCTGTGCCCCGTGGGGGCACAACTCTAGTTTCCAAACTGGTTCATCAAGAACCCAAGGTGTTCCCTAGACCCCACTTTGACTGTGCTTGGTGTTGTGCATGTGTGTATACAAGACATAGTTTAGGCCAGGGGTGGGCAATTATTTTTCCCAAGGGGCCAAATGAGATACATTAAATATTGTGGAGGGCCAAGAATAAAGGCTGAACTAAAGTCTGTGTAATATTAATTTTTATTTATTAATATTTAATTTCAAGATAAAAGTAAGCGTAAGACCACCAGGGACCTCAATTTATTCAGTATTTGAGCCACGGACCAACATTTGATGACATTTTAGCCCCACAGACCCAAAACTAAAGATTTCTCTTGCTTTTGTCCACAATTCCAGGCTGGATTTCACAAACAAAACAGGCAAACATAGCTAATTTAGGCTAATTCAGATGAATATTTTAACTATTGAGAGTAAGATGTAACTCAAAGAGTTACATCTGGTTAACCAACTTTCAATATTTAACTGGAACTCTCTCAAGGACCACTTGTGGTCCCCAGACCACTGGTTGAAAACCACAGTACCCTTACACGGGCCGGTCAGAGTCAACAGAAGGGCCGCATTTGGCCCCCGGGCCGCACAATGCCCAGGTATGGTTTATGCAGTTTGTCAGCAGAAGGAATTTTGGGGTGAATTTTCCGTTGCATTCGCTGAATGCCAACCAGCGCAGTGCACGTGTATACATGATGTGTCTGCATATGGGCTTGCATGTCAAGCTTAATCACAAGCGGTGAGCATCATGCACATGCAGTACCTTTGTTTCTGTCCACATACACACACATTCATTTCCCTATTCGTCCCTGAGCCAAAGATCAGCTGCAATTTGGGATTTTCCAGTGCAGCCTTTGCAGCAGTGTGTTCCAAGTTCACCAGTGGTATTGTAGTAAGTTACTATGAAGAGAATGTATGATAGTGAAATCCTACTTCAGCTGTAAAGATGAAACTAAATGAAACTAAAAGAGAAAGTTACACTCTGCTGGCCTGTCAGTGTCGTCGCTAAAACACGCAACCATATTTACAATATGAAAAACATGCATCTGTCACTTGAACAACACGGGAATTATGTTAAACATGGAACCTGCAGAAGTATATGAATTACCGGTATTATTTTATCAGTGTTGGACATTGTGATTTCAGTGTTTGGGCTGCAATTTATAACAACAAATACCACTCTGTGTAGTTTTGCATCTTTGCATCAAGCACTGATGCCATAGGCTGCTCAACATGACACAGTGTCAGCTGATGGAATTGAATTGATGCGCTCCACACATGGTGGCCTATAACATGTGTAAAAAAAAAAGTTCATTGATATATATCTTTGTCCATTGTAACTTTATACCCATTTATATTGTAACCATGCTTTGTATTGGACATTGACATGACTGACTGGCTATACTGTAGCTTCGTCAAAAATCATCATTATCACTAAGAATATTGTATCTAGAAAAATAAGCACTTGTCTATGTTTTGTTGTAGATATTCTATGACTCAGCCATGTGACTTCTGACAGATACATACTATTTTTGCAATCATGCCACCAGTGAAAAACAAAAAAAAATAAAAATACATTCTGTGCGTCCCCCATACACACTGGACACCCCCCCCCCCCCCCCCCCCCCCCCCACACACACACACACACACTGGTGGGCATTGTGGCAATGCCCACCAGTTCATTAAGTATGCATGATTTTAACTTTAGCACCACCCACCTAATAAAGTCTCTCCGCCTCTGACTTTAAGCCCACCCACCTCTCCTAGTCCCTCCCCCTCCTCACAAAAGGACTGCCCATGGTTCTGCCCACTTGTTTACAAAATTTCAGAGGGATGACAAACTGTTAAGGCCATAGTTTGAGCCAGTTTCTGGTACAGAACTCCCCATTAACACTATTAATGGAGAGTTTCACCTACATTAAACATTAATAGTAATAATGATATATTAATAACAATACATTTATTCATGAATTTATTTTGTCAACATGTTATGATAGGGTGTGGAATCATAGTATGTGTATATTATATTGCAGAGATAGCCGCACACCTTTGCTTCTTGTGGAATCACCCATAGTATTGGGTACCCTCAACCTGTCTTGAGTGCACAAATGGTCCATAATAATTGAATATTCTGTTCTTTACATGTCTTTTAGAATCAGAGATGGCTTCTGCTGCTGCTGATGCTCCTGGTAACAATGCAGCGGCCGCTGCACATCTTAAAGACTGGCTACCTAATAGCAGTTCATATTTTTTTAAGTCAATAACCCACCACACATAATAACAATAAAGGTGGGTTGAAAAGTGGTGATGTGGTCCTTAAATTAAATTAAATTAAAAACAAATTAAGTACTGTAAGTACTGTTGAAATGAACTACAGTGACCATGCACTTGGAACTTTTATGGAACTTATATTCTTATTATTATAATTGTTATAAGTGTGTGTGTGTGTGTGTGTGTGTGTGTGTGTGTGTGTGTGTGTGTGTGTGTGTGCGTGCGTGCGTGCGTGCGCGTGCGTGCGCGTGTGCGTGTGTGTAATTAACAGATACAAGGATATGGGTCATTGGAATTCTTATTATTATAATTGTTATAAGTGTGTGTGTGTGTGTGTGTGTGTGTGTGTGTGTGTGTGTGTGTGTGCGTGTGTGCGTGCGTGTGTGTGTGTGCGTGCGTGCGTGTGTCTAATTAACAGATACAAGGATATGGGTCATTGGAAGCAGCTACATCTGGCGTGGGGAAAAACGAGCCAGGCAAACCCTGGGGAGCAATCTTGGGCTCCATGCCCAGTTGTTTTGGTTTGGCCGGGGTGGCCTGAGATGGGAGAAGCTGCTCCTCTTCTTCTACAAGTCCCTGGAAGGAAGAAGAGCCCCGGATATTATCCTGATCCACTGTGGTGGAAACGTCCTGGGGAGGGAGAGAAGTGTCGACCTCGTCAATCTGATGAAGAAAGACCTGCAGCACCTCCATACCAACTTTCCAAACATGCAAATTATCTTCAGTGAACTCACCCAGAGATGCCAGTGGCACGGCGCTGCAAGGCCTGGGAGGATTGACAAGGCCAGAGAATGGGTGAACAGTGTGATGGCAACCTTTATTGGGGAATTGGGTGGGAGCTTTGTGGCTCATCCTCAAATCAAATTTGATTGTCCTGGCCATGTTTCTGAGCGATGGAGTTCATTTCACCACTTCGGGAAATTGTATATTTATGAATAGCTAGAAACTGCTAGATTGTAGCTTTAAGGTTTTTGGAAATAAATAACTAAATGAATGAAAGACAAAACACAAACTAGCCAGGACAATTAATTTCTTTGTAATTTTTTTTAGCAGTGTGTTCACTCATTTTCCTTCCTTCCTTCCTTCCTTCCTTCCTTCCTTCCTTCCTTCCTTCCTTCCTTCCTTCCTTCCTTCCTTCCTTCCTTCCTTCCTTCCTTCCTTCCTTCTACTTAACTCTTCCCTCTCCACTCTTGTGTACCAGCCAAACCAATCCTGCACTTTCTTTCTCATGTCTTATGTAGCTGCTTAGAAGGCCAGACATAGGACAGTGGTTCCCATACCTGTTCATGGCAAGGACCCCCAAATTGACACTATTTAGCCAGCAGATCCCCATTTGAGGGTGTGTTCATTGTTCATTTGATTAAAACTAGGACCTTACCCGTTGTGAATATATGAACAAACCAAATGATGTCCAGTGTAATGTGAATGAATAGATCATAACAGTGTGGGTAGTGATTTAATAGATTATACCAATGATCATGTAAATTTCTGCTTGCTCTAATGTAATTGTGACTGTGAGTATACTTGATCATGGGGGGATGGGGAAATAATTGTGGCAAAGTAAGGTGGCCAGGAAGGTGTTGATGAATCTGATTTCACTTTTGTTGCATTAAAGTAGCTGTTTCTGTGGACAGTCATCATGAAGCCACTGGCAAAGGGGGGCGTAATAACTATATACAGTATATGTGTGTGTGTGTGTGTGTGTGTGGGGGGGGGGGTCCGTCTTATTTAGCAAAGTCTAGCAATGCAGTGCGCCTCACAATCACACACACACACACACACACACACACACACACACACACACACACACACACACACACACACACACACACACGCTAAAGTTGCTGTGGAAGTAAACATCATATCATGTGAATACAGCGGTCGGTGAGCTAGTAAAGTAGCGGACCAAGCGCGCAGTGCTGGGAGTGACACAATACGATATGCCCCATAAAGGGAATTCCGAAGAAGTTAGGCTGTCCTCTGGCCTGGTCTCTCTTCCATGCAAGAGTCGGCTGCTGTTAGCTTGTAGATCTGCTTGTTTTTAGCGAACACCGCCGTTGTACGATGTAGTCACAAATGCGATACCCATTCGACTGTCGAGCCCTGAGCGGGGGTGTGCCTCCTCCTCCTCCTCCCCAACTTAATGGGGAAATTTTCATGCGCAAATAAATTCATTATTAATCAACGATTTGTTCATTTGGCAAAAGGGCTTCGTCACTCTCTTCATGATATTATGGTGAACGGCTGTGTGAAAACTTACAGCGATTGGTGGTGCCATCGCGGAGTTAAACGTGTGTCAGACATTCATTCTTTCAGACATTCAGACATTCATTCAGACGGACAGACATTTCCTTGATTATATTATGGATGTGTACAATGTAACCAAATGGACTCAAAATAGGGGGGAATAAGCTAGGTTTCTCCTGACAAAAACTGCTAATGTTGATAATGCAAAGTAAGCGTGTATTTTGGGGACACAAGACAATTGGAGAGAGTATAATAGAAAAGAATGAGCAACTTTAGGCAGGGAGTAATAGTAGCCTAATAGGAAATGTATTAGGCTACTGTTTTTGATGCCTTTCTAAAGTGGCGACAGCACAATGACATAGCCTACTGTACATGTATGGATAGTTTATGTATTAATAATAATAATAATCATAATAATGTCATTGTGAATGTGACAATGAAGTTGAAGTTGATCTAGCCTTCACTCAACATTGTATTGCATCTAGTTATTTTTGGGCATAAACAAAGGTTGAAGGATAACATGAAGAGTGATAAGGATAGGTCCACGTTCCCATCAAATATGTACTTTACATTACTGACAAAATAGTCAATTTTACATCGAGGTGGAGATATCCAGCGCAGCTGTCCAATGCGATGCATATCCAGTCCACTTCACATGCAGGGGAGAAAGGAATACACATTTTTGTTGCTTTACAGCTCCTCTGATACATTTTATATCTCAAATAGACCATCTAGGTGGTAAATCCTTACTGACATTTCATAATAATTGCTAGATATTGTCAAAATTCTAAACTTTCTGTTTCGGAGCCTGTAAACAGCCCAAAATACTCTGTGTTCTAACCTATCTATCGGCTTTTGCTTGTATCAGGCTTGTACTCGACATAGCGCTCGTTCATGAATCCCTTCCCATGATACCTTGCTTCAGGCGCGTTCATGGAGGAACCATTTCCGCATACCCAGGGGGCAAAGGGGGGTGTGCTGCATTTGCCATAACATAAAAGGTTGTCCACCAGAAATAGTATCTATGACCCAGTAGGATCACAACCTATATGGACAACCTGGTCAATTTTTTGCTGGAAACCCAATATGGCCGCCGCAATATTAGCCCCCATTAGATATAATGTGGGGTGAATAGGGCAAAATTTTAAACTGAGAGATATTCCCACGAAACTTAACAGGTTGATCAATTATGCAAATACAAACATTTTTTGTATTGGAACTTTTCATGAAATCCAATATGGCCGCCACAATATGGCGACCACAATATTAGCACACAGAAATAAGGTTTTGGCTCTAACCTCTGAACCAAATGAGCTAAAAACACAAACTCGGTGTCTATTGAAGAGTTTCTGACCATGAAAGACTCATAGGAACAGCTATTTTTATCATTGGGCATAGTGTACCCTTATTCTGCATATTTACAAGATGGTTAGCTACAGGAAATAGTGATTTCACTCATTTCTAAAATGATTGTTGACTGATTTGGCAGCACATGCAAATGGTTTTGGAGTTCTCCAGATGTTTCTTGAAGGAGAGGGTCCTGTCCAGTGTAACGCCAAGATATATGGGGTGGGTACTGTTGGACAGTTTGTGATCATCCCCCGTGACACTCACGGGGGATCACGGTTCCTCAGGTGAAAGCTGCATAGTTGGGTTTTTGATGGGTTGGGTTTCAGGTGGTTGTTATTGTAGTAGCTTGACATTTCTTACAGGGCACTTTCAAGGGTGGATTCGATCTTCTGGAAGTCTGCTTGTTGCATGGTAGTGCAGAGGTCATCGACATAGATGAAGCATTCTGGGGGTAGTGGCTGGTCTAAATATTGAAAAGGAGGGGGCGAGCACACTTCCTTGTGGGAGGACATTCTTTTGGGCTTTCCATTTACTCCTCTGGTCATTTAGGTGGGCGTAGAAGCGCCTGTTGTTGAGAAGGCTTTTAATGACCTGGTCACCTGACCAGTCATGTCCAGTGGTTTTCTGACCATGTTGTGGTGATCGTCGGTGTCATAGGCAGCAGTGAGATGAATGAATGCTGCCCTAGTTATTTGCTTTTCTTCAAACCCATCCTCAATGTGTTGGTTGAGGTTGAGTAACTGTCCAGCACAGGAGGTGCCAGGGCAGAAACCAGCTTGGTCTTTAGTCAGCATGGTGTCTATGATTGGGATGAGACGTTGGAGCAGCAGCCTCTCATAGAGCTTGTAGGTGATGCAGAGGAGGGAAATGGGCCGGTAGCTCTTTGGGGTCTTTGACAGGTTTGGGGATTGCCACGACATTGGCCTTTCTCCAGACAGAAGGGATGGTTTTCTGTGCTAAGCATGTGTTCAGCATCTCTAGGAGCCACGACTTTGCGTTAGGTCCGAGGTGCTGTAACATTTTCACCAGTATGTCATCAATCCCTGCTCTTTTCCGGTTTTCAGCTTTCTGATTGCAGTTTCGAGTTCTTCTAAGTCGAAGGGTTTGGTGAGAGGGCTGGCTAATTGTGGTTGGTCTGATATCACTGTACGATGATGTTCTCCTGTGGGTCGGCAGCGGTGTTGGTTATGACCGCTGGCCATCAGCTGCGTTGCAACAGTTTGCTGTGACCTTTGTGATTATGGGTGGTGTAGTGTGGTCTGCTCAGAGACGACGGATTGTGGCCCATGCCTTCATGCTGCTGTTTGTCATGTTGGTGTTCTCTATCAGCTCATTCCAGACTTTCCTTCGTTCTTCCCCAACTTCACTGATCAGGGTCTCTCCAAGTTCCGTGGTGGTGGGGGAGAAAGTGTCCTTGTTGTACTCTTCATAGTAGCAGGCTGCTGGATATTTCTGATAAGCCAGGGATATACTGTGTCTAACATCATCTGGGTATGTGATGTCTGGCTGACCTTCTTACCAAGTCCTGTGAAGTTGGAGTAGTTATTGGGAAATATTGGTGTGCTAGATATGGACTGCTCTATCTCCTCTTGGAATGACAGCCAGTCAGTTTTCCGTAGGTTGAATCTCCTACGGAATGGGACAGTGGTTGCTTGAAGAGAGGATCTAACAGTGATGGCAATCGGCCGGTGCTGGGTGTCGGGCATATGGTCCAGAACTTCCTTCTCAGTTCTGGATATGAGGTCGTTGCTTACCAGACAACATCTGGGTTGTATCCTCGCTTGTTATGGATTAGAGTCAGATGTTTGGAATCAAGCCAGGTTTCGACTTCATCTCCATCTTGCTGTGGTTGCTGTTCCCATAGCCCCATGATGTACTATGAGCATTGAAGTCGCGCATCTTTCTGGTAGTTTTGTGTGTAGAAAAGGGGTTGCAGGTGGTTTGTAGACTGATGTGACACCTGGATTTTGGATGGGTGACCGTGAAGGTTTCCATGTGCCCTTCTGTGATGTGGGTACAGACCTCCTCAATCTTGAGGTTTGGCCTGCTGAAAACAGCTGATCCATACTGTCTGTGTCGGATCTCAGCAACCAGTTTCATTCCAGCGATGGTGGGTCCAGCGATTTTGTGCATGGCCGATGTAGGTTTCCTGCATACAGAAACGATGGCAATCATTGCAAGTATCTCTGCCTTGTTTCTGGAGAAAGTGTTATAATGTGGGTTAATGATGTTTGCAGTCAGGCCAAGTTGTAGGCAGCACTGGGGTCCTGTAGTTAAGTTAGACCGCCAGGAAGAGTTCAGTGTGTTACATTGAGCGGCAACGAAGCCTGTTATGAAGCCTGCAGTAAATGTGAATAACGAGCCTGCTACATGTGAAACCTGTCCTGTCACATTACTACAGAAACCTTCTATGTTGATTGAGACGACTGACAGTGCAGGTCCAGAGTGGGGCAAGCATCTGTGACACTGTTGAGATGCAGCAGCCATCTTCATCTGTTGATTGCGCATTATAGTTATACAGAGTTGTAGCTATACCAATATTGTCCCACTGCCAGTATTAGATTATGTCCTCTTGGATGTACAGTATATCTTATTCAAACCAACGTTTCCCTGGCTGCACCACAGGGAGGTTTCTGTATTTGCAGCCTGGAATGTTACTTGACCAGGTACTTCTTCTTTGGTGTTTTAATTGATTAGAGAGATTGTGGAGATATTCAGTATATACAGTACATGTAACTAAGAAAGTGAGACAAACTTGCATGTACAGTATGCATGAGAGAGAGGTTTACCTCCTCTGATAGGGTCTACTGATAAGAGTAGCCCACTCCCCTCTCCTAAGCCCGCCTCTCCACATCTTAATGCAGATGCAGGATCTGTGTCACTCACTTCTCCTGCAACCCCAGCTGTGAACAGCTGCTAATTGCTTAGGCTCAGACCAAGCTTTTAAAATATTTGAACCTGTGTATCAGCACATGTAATCATCTCAATTCAACTTCTAAATGGACTAACGGTATGTAACAGTATTCATCTCAGCAATATCATTTATAGTATATTCTGTTGTACAGCTGTATGTTTAATATACCATTTGCTGTTATTTCTTTTCATTTCTATAGGTTAAATTACCTCACTCACTCAATCACTTACAGTCTCACTGACTATCTCACTGACTAGCTAGATTAGCTTACTATTATTGCAAAGATATTAGGCCACAAGGCAAACTGAACGAGAGACCAATGTGTGAATGTGTTTTATGTGTGAATGGCATTTTATAAATAAACACTAAAAAGACACTTGGTTGTCCGAATATTCAGTTTTAAGTTATAAGTTAAGTGAAAGTGAAAAGTAGCACAAGTGAAAGTGCGAGTAATTTGCTTAGTAGTAAACCATTTAGCAGTTAAGGCCTTCCCCGGGCCTTTGAGGTTCACATACAGTGAATTCGCGGGACAGAGATCACTAATAAGCACAGAACAAGTTTGACACTGATAATGTCAATACAATCAGCTGTGCATGCCCAATTAAAGGAGAATTCCTCCCATTTTCAACATTTTACATGTCATTAATATACTTTATAGATGTTGTGTAGAGATAAGAAAAAGTTACCCCATAATGTTTTTCCTAGAATTGGAGTTCTGAGAAAAAACATTAACATGGTGAATTTTGACATGGTGAAGTATGATGACAATCATTTTTGTACCTCCAATGTTATAGAATTGGGTGGAATTAAAGAGGAAGAGGTCAATTAAGAGGTCTGGATGAGCTCCCCCATCATGGATGAATATTAATATAAACAGTAGAACTAGGCTAATCAACCTGCAGCTGGAGGGATGTGTGTGGAAACACTCCAGCACACAGGGAAATTAGGGATAAAATTATTATATAGGTACACTTAAATTTGAAATATGGGCTATAGGACTAGTCTGTTTTGGTCAGAGACACCAATTTTTTGTTTCTAGCTCATTTTGTTCAGAAATTAGAGTCAAACCTATTTTCTAGGTGTTAATATTAAGTCGGCCATATTGTGGCGGCCATATTGGATTTCATGGAAAGTTCCAATACAAAAATGTTTGTATTTACATAATTGATCAACCTGTGAAGTTTCGTGGAATTATCTCTCAGTTTAAAATTTTGCCCTATTCACCCTCCATTATAACTAATAGGGGCTAATATTGCGGCGGCCATATTGGGTTTCCAGCAAAAAAATGACCAGGTTGTCCATATAGGTTGTGATCCTACAGGGTCATAGATAATATTTCTGGTGGACAACCTTTTATGTTATGGCAAAAGCAGGTTTCCTAAAAAAGGGGTAGTTTGCCCCCTGGGCCGCATTGAAAAGTCTGGACCAAAGAGATGATGTCTCCACATCACACAGTAAGCCTCTCCACATCACACAGTAAGCCCTTCACACTTTGAGAAGACCTGCTTTTGTTTAGACCATAGAGTGAGGATTTAAACATGCTTTAATCCTAACTGACCATTATCAATAATATCATGACCAGGCTATTATCTGGTACACACATACAGTATATTATCTTACCACAGGGCGGGTAGAATTGTTAATTAATAGTCCGGGACAATACTATTGCTGATTACAGTTTTAATAAATGCTTTGCATTGTACAGCAAAAGGAGGTTAAAAAGCTGGCATACAATGCGATGTGGTGTCAAGTACAATGACAATGCTGCTGGAAAGATCCAACTTAACATTTCAGGAATGTTCCAAAATAATAAAATGTTCAAGCTCACAACTAGGAGTGTAACCATACATTTTAACAGCGATTCGATACGTATGGTGATACATTGATTTATGATATAATACATGGACAACGTTGGTTAATTCTGCCGATACGATCAACGATTTGATATTAATATAGTAATTAGTAACTATTTAAAATACATTGTTTTAAACTAAGTCATTAAACCCCTCTTTTTATTTTTTCATTTAAAAAAATGCTAAATATGTCGCAGAGCTGTAGTAATAATGCAATTGATTAAAATTAAAATGTGCAAAGCAAAACAATTCGAAAGTCATTAATCGCATTGCAAACTGATACAATACATAGTCAGTGTTGCTGTTTTCATTTTTACAATTTCCATTCTTGAAATTAAAATGATTTGTCGATGCAGTTACATCATTACCTACACCCCTACTCACATTGAACATTTCTTTGACTAATGGTCATTGTTGACAATAAAATCTAAATAAAATTGAAACTTTATCATGATATATGGTGACCACCATATGCTTCCCCAGAATAGGGTCACTATTACTTTACCATTTAGGGGAGAGTCATGTGATCTACATGCTCAGCCCTTGTGATCTACTGGTAGATAAATATTGTTTTATAATCATGAATAGAAAGCCTGCAGTTTCTACAGAGCTCTGCGGTGATGTCAGAGCGTCTGGTTCCCAAAGTGAATTCTGTGTTTAGACTTTTCAAAAAGTATTTATACTAACGATTTAAGTACAACTGTACTCTACCAGGTACTTGAGTATTTATTTACACATACTTCTAGTAGTTAAGTATATACAAACTCATTTGTACTTTTACTCAACTACATTTGGAACAGAAATGGAAGAATTATTATTCATGATGTGTTACAAGGTGGTATTGAATAGTTAAGTATAACATGTGACCACTTCTTAATAAACTGTGCCCTGCTCTTCATTTTGGAGTACATTTTTTTAGTTTCATCAATGAAGTGAAAACACTGACTTCTCACAGATGGATAACTTTTCATCCCAACATGGCCAACCATTATACCATGTTCCAGGGTCAGTGTAGTGATAGTAGTGTGCACAATCACAAGCAAACCAGTTCTTAGGATATCCTTTGAGCCAGTACCTGCACAGTAAACACAATGTATTGAACTACTTGAAATGACGTTGATAGAATTACAATAATACAAACATGCAAAATGACTCACGATGTGGTCAGTGGAGTTCCGTCCACCCAGGTCCAACTGCTTTCTCCGTCACTCTTTTTCAGACCAATCCATGATACTTCATCACTCCCAACAGTCCACAATTCATTGAGGAACACCTGGTCATTTGTACATGATCGAATCATCATTCATTTGATCCAATACATTAACTTTAATCACAGAAGTAGATCACACACACACACACACACACACACACACACACACACACACACACACACACACACACACACACACTAACCTGTTCTTCTTGACTGTTAATGATCACCAGATCAGCTCCTTTACTCTGACAGTAAACTCTAGCTGCCTGCCATGTCTTCCATTGCATGTATCTGCAGTAACAGCTGTATCCAAACACTCTCCATCCTCTGGGACATGGGTTGACTAAAAACAACAAACAGGAGATAGATTTTCAAGGTACTAACTAGGGATGTCAACGGGTAACCGGTTAACCCCCTCGTTAAGAATCAGCTGAATATTGTTATTGGTTTTGCGGTTAATTAGGGGACCCTTTCAAAAACAAAGGCGACAATAAAGTCGTTTGTAACGTGTGCAGTCGAGCTTTCATTCAGCACTGGCACGAGCAGCATGTGAAGTCATCTCGTAGCCAAACACCCATCGGTATATCTATAAGAAAGTTCCACAACAGGCACGGCACATCAAAACAGACTCACCTCCATTGTACAACTCACAAGAAGATGTGATAGTCATCGGGCGTACCGGCTCACACACAAGGTTTGCAGAATGATCGAGCTGGACATGCATCCTATTAGTCTGATTGAGGGCACCGGCTTCGTTAAATTAATGGCTTTTACCGAACCAGAATACCACATTCCATCGAGAGCAAGAATCACCAAACGCATTGAAGGCCATTATGCAGAAACAAACCCTGTCCACATTTGGTGAAAGTAATTGGTGCTGCTGGCCGCTTAGTTAAGCATTTTAATAAGAGCGGCCCTGCAGCAGAATCACTAAAAAGAAAGCAGGTGGCGATGGCATTGAACCCCGAGGGCAGTCCCAAAAAGTTGACCCAGTTCTGCAAAACCTGCTGGAATTCAGTATACGACATGTTCGAGCGGCTCGTTGAGCTGAGGTGGGCAGTCACGGTCATGCTGTCAGACCGCAGAGTCACTAGACTGACGGACAGTCGAGTGCTGGAGCTACCCGATGACTAATGGAACATAATGGAGGAGATGCTACCAGTGTCATGTCCTGGGAGAATAATATTTCCATTTCAAACACGTAGCCTACCCAATTATGTTCAGTCTCCTCCAGAAGCACCTCATGTCAGAGGTGCAGCAGCACAGCGCCCAAGAAAGTGCAAAAGTACTGGAGTTTAAAGAAAAGGTCCGCACATCCTTGGATGTGCGGACAGTGCAGGTACAGTATATTATTATTAATATTGTTAATACTATTATTATCGTTAGAGCAGTGGGTTTCAAGTATTTATTCAGCATTTGAGCCACGGACCACCATTTGAAGACACTTTAGGTCACGGACCCAAACCTAAGAATTATTTTGCAAAACAAAAACAATTTTTCATTTTTAATGATCTAATTGTGTAGCTATTGTGGCCTAATGCAGATGAGGAATATTGGAACTCTTGAGAGTGTAAAATGAAACGAATGGGCGTGAAGGGTCCATTAGTATTTATTTACAATAAAACATATGCAGTAAAACATATGCATGTAGGGCAGGCTTTGTTCTCATGATAATTTGTATAACTAATATTTTGTACGGTTTTATAGGGTTAAATTGTCTATTTTCTACAACAGATGTTCATTCTTAAAAAGTCGAAGGCATCCATTTCTCCAAAGTACATCGCCTGGGAAAAGACAGAAGTGAACAGCAGAAGCCCCGCTCCAGTGTGGCCAAAGTCACCAATTCCAAAATGAAATTTGCTGTGATGTCAAAGGCCAGTGGGCTGAAGAATACCACCTAAATCAGTGATCTTAAGTTGTCGGCGGCTGCTCTACCCGGTCATGGAAGAGGCCAAAAGAACAATCGGAAGGCTCATCTTTTCATTGATAAACCTTACATCGATGGCAATCTCTGTTGGAATCTGCATATTATTGACTGAGCAGAGGGGCTGGCGTTAGCATTTTTTACGATGCTCCAGATGAGATGCCACAACAAAGCCAGCATGCTCCCTCAACTTTGAAAACAATGGCACATGATGATGTCATTCACGTGTAGCATGCTTCCATAGAGGCTGTAAACACTGTTGCAGGCTGATGATGTCAGCTGTGTGGCATTGTTGCCATGACTACCAGTGATTGTTCCAGGGCACAATCCAGGGCAGAATTTAGACAAATTCTGAATTTCGAGAGCAAAGACTTGTGACTTGACTCAGGTTCATACCCCAAAGATTCGGAATGACTCAGACTCGACCTCAAAGACTCAGACTCGAGCTCCGAGATATGTGGGCATCATTGCCTTAAACAAAAAAATTGACTTACTTCGGCCATAAGTCGAACAACAAAAACAAAATGTAATTACACTCTGAAACCTGGCTCAATAATGAAATATCCAATAATGAAATCAACCTAACCAATTATATAATATACAGAGCTGACAGAGGCACGAGGGGCGGGAGCATTGTCACATGTTTCAGTTAACCTTTCCTCTGAATTAATTAATTGGAAACATTCCAATTGGCCCAATCATTCCACTAAAACTTTTCTACTAAAACTGACAAATGATATATTCTCCTTATCCGGCAATAGTAAACTTACAGATGCTATTCTTATCCATGTAACTAAAGCCTTCGATGTGGTGGATTATTAGCTTTTATTAGACGAATTATTTTCTATTGGTCTCTCACGCAATGCCCTGCTTTGGTTCAATTCCTATCTGCATAACATAAAACATTGTGTCAATAATATAAGGCCATACAGTATGTCCAACCTAGCAATGCAAGGATGTGGTGTACCCCAAGGTTCAACCTTAGGCCCACTTTTATTTTCCATTTTCATAAACGATGATTTTCTTCAATTTTCAGACTAATGTCCAACTCTATGCTGGCGACACAGTAATTTACATATAACATAGAACCTCAAATTCAGTCTACATTACAATCACATTTTCATAATCTTTAACTATGGCTTTCTGCGAACAAACTAATTATTGACAAAACAAAAACTAACACTATGATTAGACAGATCAAAGTCAAAGTCGCATTATTTGTCACTACATTACCGCAGGGAAATTGGTTTTCCGCTTTTGACCCATCACTTGGAGCGGTGAGCTCCAAGGAGCGGTGAGCTGCGGCTTGCCACGCTCCAAATCATTAGCTCCAAAACCAAAAATCAAGTTTACATTAATATTAATATTATCGATGGTATGTAACTGCATAGAGTTGAACACAAAATGCATTTGAGTATGGCAGCCTCGATGGTGACTGCTCTGAGCCACACGCTGATCAGGCTGGATCGAACAAGAATGAGCTTTCTCTCAAGCACCTCTGGTGGTATATTCCATCATCACAGTTCATGTTTACACTGTGCATGGGAAAATCTCCCACAGGAGGTTTATCATTGAATATGACACCCTAGCTCCTTTGGCCATGTCTTAGTTTTGGGTGCTCCTATATGAATGCTGGACCCTGAAGCCAACTCTGCAGAAGGCTGTTGGCGGGTGATGCACCAGAATGAGAAAAAAATAAATAAAATAAAAATAAAATAAAACTCCACAAAGGCATCGTTTTCAAATAATGCTCATTTGACAATTGTTTGTTTTTTTCTAAAACATTTGTATGTTATTTTGAACATTCAATATTAATACAAAAAAATGACTTCAATTATTTTAGTTATACAAATTATCATGAGAACAAAGCCTGCCCTATATGCATATGTTTTATTGCATATGTTTTATTGTAAAATAAATACTAATGGACCCTTCACGGCCATTCGTTTCATTTTACACTCTCAAGAGTTCAAATATTCCTCATCTGCATTAGGCCACAATAGCTACACAATTAGATAATTAATAAGTTAATTAATAATTAATAAGTCCGGCCCCAGCTAACGTGTAAGTGCTCCACATCAGCACACGTTACCAATGAGAATCTGTTATTCTGCTAGAATATTCAGAGTGAGTGACAAAATAGTAGCCAGGGGAATGAGACTTGCAAGAACACTGCCAAAAACACAGAGAGCTGCCAGCCAGCAAACTGGTGTTGTGGGAGCACAACACATATGGAGAATTGACGTCGGAAAGGCTTGTCTGACGACAACCTAGATTGAGATTGGTGACCAAAAGCTTGATATAGGAGGGGCTATGGCCCTTAAGAAGTATCACAGAAATAGGTTCCCAGAACATCGAAGTTATGACTTACGTGTTTTCACTCTGGCAGTAACAGGAACACTCGTCTTATTGTCGAAGACGGCATAAACACTTATCACATACTCGACGTAAGGCAACAGTCCCACGATAGTGACCAACGTCTGGTCCCCAGGCACACGCATGTCCAGCTCCTTCCCTCCGACGGCCATCGGCACGTAGGTGATTAGGTGCTCTGTCACTGTTATCTCATTGGTCCAGTAGATTATCACACTCTCTGAGGTGACGCTCGCTACGGTCAGGTCTGTGGGTGGTGAGACTGTTGGAGAGTGTTTGACATTAGAGGACATACATCAGGGCTGCCCAAAAGGTAGATCGTGATCTACCAGTAGATCACACAGGCCATGGTAGATCACATGACAGTCACAGTCCCCTAAAATCTATAGATCTGTAACTCTTGAGAGCGTTAAAATTTCATTTTACCACTCTCAAGAGTTGAATTATATTTAAACATCTGAATTACGTAATTTCAAGAGTCCACACAATTAGAAGATGGAGAATAATTGTTATTTTGACCAACGTTTTGCCAGTTCTCTTTCCTAATTGTGGACAAAAACGTTAAAGTTCTTAGTTTTAGGTGCAAGAGACTAAATTCAACGTCACAAACTGTCAACTCAAACCCCAAATACTGTTTTCAAATGTCAGTAGTAACTCATACAAGAAAACCTTCCAAATCCCCCCTCTATTTTTCATTATTCTTAAACACTATAACAGTAAGTATTAAGTAACACCATCACCCCTATTTCAAAGTCAAACTTTCTTGGGGGGGCCTTGAAAAGGATTTTTTTTTCTTGTTGATGTGTAGATCTTATTGAGCTGGTCATTTTGAAAGTAGCTCTCAAGTCAAAAAAAAGTGTAGGCAGCTTGGATATACATGTATGGAAGTGCAAGTGCATATTAACCCGAGGGCATATATTGTTTTAGTTTTGGCACATAACACTGGGGGAATTTACCCAGAGGTTAAGGAAGCACACTGTTGCAGACCCCTGTGCCAGAGAATGTTTATTTTAGATAATACTGGTAATACGAATAGACTTGCAGGATGAAAGGAAGTTTCTGTTAATTAATGTATGAGGGGAATTAGAATGTTGTGGCTTTGTGACATGTAGACGGAAAACAGATAGGCAGTTCCAAAGAACTGGGGGAGTGGGGGAGTGTCCAGGAGGAGTTTAGGATAAAAGAGAGATGCTGCCACAGATTGGGGAGAGGTGTTCGGCAGGACGCTGGAGGAAGCACAGCCCTGTGTCTCTGTAGCTTTAGACTTAGTTTTTTTTCCCTGTGTACTAAACTAGAATGTTGTACCATTTTGTTTTAATTAACTTTGATGACAACCAACCCTGCTCCTGTCCACTATTTTGGTGAGTATGTGATCGCAAAGGAAAATGTACATGTCTGACTATGTAGGTGAGAAGGTTGTGCTTGTGGGGTTTTGGTGGTTGTGATTACTCCACCAGCTGCAGATAGCATAGTGGCTGTCTGGTAACTCCATTGGGGGCATTGACTTGGCTACATGTGAGCGTTCCCCAACTGGAGGACAATGGGAAACCAAAGTTATTTGGTACTGGAAACATTGACTTGAACGGCAGTGCCCGTATTAGGGCACCGTTCAATTGACACAACCGACTTGAACGGCAGTTCCCGTATTAGGGCACCGTTCAAATGACAGAACCGGCTTGAACGGCAGTGCCCGTATTAGGGCACCGTTCAATTGACAGAACCGACTTGAACGGCAGTGCCCGTATTAGGGCAACGTTCAATTGACAAAACCGACTGCATTAAGCCAGCATCCATTCAGAACCGATTGATACCCGTGGCTGACTTAAGCCAGCATCCAGACCGAATGACTCAGTCGGAGATGACAAGTTTGACTTTGGGATTTGCGAAAGCAACAGTACGTGTACCGAAGTGAGACTGGGACTAGTGAGAATCAGCTTTTGCTAGGCCGGGGTGTGCCGGGTGCCCGAGTAGCATCTAAGCATCACTGGGCATGCTTCCTTTTACAGTACAGTTCCACCTTCCTTACATGGTAACTACCAAGGTTTTACCTGGTAAAATAATGTGTAATTACTGGGTAAATATTTGGTAATTAACAGTTTTTTACCAGTTGAAAATCAAAGTTTAGAGTTCAAAACATGGACTGATGGGTAATCGTGAAGGATCATGATCTACAATCATCAGGTAGGTACATGGAAACATCATGGAAACAGAACACACTTTACTTTACAGTATAGTTTCTCCTTCCTTACTGGGTATCTATCAGGCAATTACTATGTAATTACTGAACAACTACCATGTAATTACTTGATAGGTACTACTCTTGTCTTTACAGGTGGATCACCCAACCAGCAGTCATTATGACATGCAAATCCCTTGACTGCTTCAAAACCGCTGTCAAAGTGCACAGTTTGCTGCAATTTGAATTTGAAACTGTCCCCTGTAAAATCTGAATCCTCCACCCAGCTTTTCTTTTCCCCTCACTGTATATGTTTCCTTTATCTTTTTACCGACTATATGATTTCCTGTTCTTTGGCAACCAATCAATCCCTCAATAATGCCTATGCAAAGTCAGAGATTACAGTTGTCAGGTAATATCTGGTAGTTGTCAAGAAAACTACTTGGTAATTGTATGGCAATTACTGAGTGTTGTATCTGCAAGTTACCTTGTAACTACCAGGTAATTAATGGGTAAATACTAGCTGGAAATTAGCCAGTAGTTACATAGTAGTTGTCAGGGAAAGTACTCAGTAATTACCTAGTAATTACTATTATTATTACCATGTAATTACCTGGTAATTACTGTACCGTAAATGGAAGGGTTAGCGACCCCTCCAGGTCTTGGTCTTGGGCTCTGTCTTTGTCTCAGACCTCTAGGTCTGGTCTTTGTCTCTGTCTCAGCCGTCCGTCTGTCCCCAGTCTTACAGTGGTTGTGATCTTGACCCCCAGACATTTGACATCAAATGTTATATGGTATTAGCCTGGCTCCCACCATGAATCATTACTATACAAAACATATTTAGACAATCAGGTCCGGTGACTGCCTATGGCGCCGTCAGTCCCGGTTGAAAATCTGACCAGGTTCCATGAATATCATCATCCAATGCTACTGTAAATAGTGCTCTTTGGCTGTGTTTGTTTTGTGAGCAATCCGGTTAAGCATGGCTACATGATTGACAACATCATCATCTACTATCCTGCTATTCTGATTGGTTGCTATGAACCAATCACAGGCGACTGCCACTTTGACGACTGCTACTTTGACAACGCTAATCCAATAAACTGCTGTCGTGGGACATAAATGTGAAACTAAATAGTGTCAGGCTAATGAGTAGAGTGAACGAGTTCCTGTTGATATTATTTCACGATTTCAATTCAATTCTAGCTCTAGAAGTCTAGCTTTGCAAATTATTGTGGTTGTTCTATGATAGCTGTCATACAGCAGCAGTTAGCAGTGATGAATTTACTCAGACATTCTATCTCTATATCCCAAAAAATCAACATCATGAGTCATGATAAACTTGCAACATCTCTCACCTGCTGTCTGTCTCTTCAGCTGGTTTACTTCACTTTCTAACTGGATTGTCCTCAGGTTTAGTTTGGTGTTGTTGATAGAAAGCCGGTCATTCTCTTCCAGTGCGGTGTTGTATTTTGCGGTTAACAGATTTTTCTTATTCAGTACAGTGTTGTAGTCGACGTTCAACTTGTCGCTGTCATTCTTGAGTCGGCTAATCTCCAGGGTCAAATTGTCACAGTGGCTGTTTGGCAAGTCATCATCTGTAACAACAGGATTGCTGTAGTAGTTAGGAATGTCTTCACTGTTGTCTATTTGGTTCAATTTGTACACTCCCCGAGTTAATTTACTGCACATTCACATCTTTCTTGCAGGAAAAATGTAGAGTACATAAGTGATGTAATAATGCCAGAGTCCCCCCCCAGGTGTTAATGAAATGGGTTTGCCACAGGGTAAACATAATGGCCAACATTCACAGGAGAGTTGTGACTTACTAAGGGTTTTCACTCTGAATCTAAGAGGAACACTGGTCTTATTGTTGAGGACGGCATGGACACGTATCAGATACTCAACGCCAGGTTTCAGCTCTGGAATAGTGGCTCGTGACGTTGGCAACGACTCGATGGCAGACACACGCATGTCCAGCTCCATCTCTCCAAGGGATGTCGGCACATAGGTGATTAGGTGCTCTGTCACTATCATCTCATTGGTCCAGGACAGCTCCACACTCTCTGAGGTGACCTTCACTATGGTCAGGTCTGTGGGTGGTGAGACTGTCGGAGAAGGTTGGATATTAAATGATATGCTGTGCATGTATGTAAGAGAATGTCAGACTATTATTTAGGGTTGTAGTTCTCGAGACATTGTCTTAAAACACATTTCAAGATACAGATTCATGGTCTTGGTCTCTGCAATGTGGCTCTATGCAGCCTGTGGCTCTATGCGCCCTGTGGCTCTACTACACTGTGGCTCTACACTGTGGCTCTATGCGCCCTGTGGCTCTACTACACTGTGGCTCTACTACACTGTGGCTCTACACTGTGGCTCTACATAGCCTTTGCCTCAGGAGTCAACAGAACACCTCTTCAGACTCCATCTCAGCCCATAGCACTTGCAGTACATATTAGCCTATAGCTAGGTTTTGTTTTAGATAGCATATTACACTTAGATAGTTACCTTTACAGGATCTCAGATGTTTTACCATCTTTTAGTGCTTAAATTGTAAATTGTAAAACAAATGATAAATTCTGGTTAAATTGTAAATTACAATTGTAAAATTGTAAATTCAACTGACCCCAAAATCTGTATGGGTGACTGCTAAATGCCTAAATTGTAAATTGTAAGGAGCAGTGATGGTCCATACTTATCTCCGTGTGAGCGTAGATTAAATCCTCAGACACCATGGGATCAGAACGGAAGCACAGGACCAGGACCAGGAGGAAGGTCTGTCTGCCGGACCACCAAAACCCACCGTCCCTGATGGATGCCATGTTCATTCCTGCTGCCAGAGAGACTGGAGGGTCCACTCCTCTGTGGTCAGTGAGAGTCCTGCTGTCTGACCGAGAGAGAGAGAGAGAGAGAGAGAGAGAGAGAGAGAGAGAGAGAGAGAGAGAGAGAGAGAGAAGGGGCAGCTGAGAGGTGACGAGGAGGGGTGTGTTTATGGAGATGAGAGACTGGACGAGAGACAAGTAGGCCAGCGAGGGGTATTGCTTGAGGGGTATTGGAGGCCTCTTGCTTGACAATACTTAAAGGAGAATTACACACCAAAACTTTATTTGCATGTTTTTGTGGTCCAGATGATTTCGTGAAAACACTCAATGGCTGTTTCCCCTACCCCAAAATAAGCATAGAATAGGGCTAAGGGGTGTTGTTCAAGTTCACCTATATACAGTACATGGTTCAGCAGTGATTCAGTGGTCTCACTGCTAAAACGAAAGTGAAAGTGTGAGTGTCAACACACTACTGACATTGCGGAGAGACAATACATAGCAAAAAAAGAAAATGGGGCGATGGATATTTTGGGGTAGCCTAGGGGAAACAGGCATTAAGGAGTTTTTCACAAAATAACAACTGGACCACTTAAAAAGAAATAACTGAAAATAAAGTTTTGGTGTGGCATTCTCCTTTAAACCAGCCAAACGCAGTACTACGTCAACCGTGAACCAATCCCTTAACTTGTGCCATAGGTCCAGTGTTGGGACATATTACTAATATATTAGTAATATATTACTGATAATGAATGGCAAATATTACTTTCCAAAGTAATATGTCCCAACACTGCATAGGTCTAGCTCAGAGTGCACCTCAAATGCTTTTGCACCTCAAATGCTTTTTGATTGTCATGTCATGTGTTCTCATCAATATACCGATACATTTTGCTCGAACCCGCATCGTAGAGAAGACCTACTCACATATTCTATACAGCATCTGAAAGAGAAGCTTTTTCCCGTCACGCTGCATTTTGAAATGTAAAAAATGGTCCAGAATTGACCGAGTCTGAAGTCTCACTGTTGTAACACGTGCAGAATGTGCGGCTTGGCATTGTCTCAGTGAAATAATCAGGGAAGTCCCTGAAAAAGATGTCGCTTGCATGCCAGCATGTGTTCCGAACTTGCTGTCACAGTGTGTGTGTAAGTTGCCCATGCCATGGCCACTAACACACCCCCATAGCATCACAGATGCTGGCTTTTGAACTTTGCGCTGGTAACAATCTCTTTTGAGGACATGACATCCATAATAAAAAAGTTGAAACCTGGACTCATCAGACCACAGCACACTTTTACACTTTGTGTCTGACCATTTCAAATGACATTGGACCCAGAGAAGGCATTTCTGGATGTTTTTCTGGTTGTTTTTCAAACCAACCTTTCTGATGTATGGCTTTGCTTTGCATGGTAGAGTTTTAACTTGCACTCGCAAGGTGTAGCGACAAATTATGTACACTGACAATGGTTTTCTGAGTGTTCCCGAGTCTACACAGTAATATCCCTTACACAATGATGTCACTTTCTAATGCAGAGATGGGGCCCGCACACCACTGGTACAAAAAGACTATCTTTATTGTTAGAATGACAACGTTTCGATCGCCAAGATCTTTATCAGGTCATGGTCAACAACATACACACCAGTTGTTTCCTTTATACTACAAGGGTACCCTCATTGTCCAATCAGTTCATCATGTCTGTCACCCCTCCCATCACTGCAGGTGTGATCCGTCAAGTTCATCAACCCTATCTGGGTAGGCGGAACGCATTGGCTCTGAGAGTCAGTAGGACATGTTTAGGGTACATCAGTTAAAAACAATTAAAAAGTAATTAATATTAAAAACACACATTAGTGAATCGAGACTAAGCAATCAAGAGAATAACAGGAGAATCATAACACAATGCGAATACAATCTACATAATGCAGATGCAGGACATTAAGGCAACACATATATATATATATATATATATATATATATATATATATATATATATATATATATATATATATATATATATATATATATATATATATATATATATATATATATATATATATATATATGAATGAAGAGGATGTCCTCTTGGTCTAGTGGTTAAGATGTTGGACTTTCACGTGGGAGACCCGGGTTCGAATCCCGGGCGTTACATTGGTGCCGTGATCGGGTTTCCCCGTGGAAGCAGGTCAAAAGGGAGGTGAGTGTAGCAGGTGGCTACAGCCTCTGCCGAGATGGCCTGGAAAAAACAATATCTGCCCCCGGACGAAGACGATGTCCTCTTGGTCTAGTGGTTAAGATGTTGGACTTTCACGTGGGAGACCCGGGTATATATATATATATACACATCACTCTAAATATATGGGGACATAGTCACCAGGTTTCAACAATACGCAGAAGGCCACCTTTATAAAGAAGCTCAGAGAGGTGCCATTTAACTAATATATTTATTTTCAAATTTTGTTACAAAATTTGGAGAACAACTTCAACTCCAAAACTATTTTTTATAGGAAGTGCCTGATTTCATCTTCCTGGTTTAGGCCATTAGCGAGGATGCAGTTCAGCATGGCTCTTTTGGTGATGACCAGGTCCAGTTGGTGCCAGTGGTGTGACCTGGGACGTCGCCAGGACACTCTGTGGGATGGGCTTGGTGGAGAAAAACGTGTTGGTTATGCCGAGGTTGTAGTACGAGCATGACTCCATCAGTCTCTGCCCATTTTCATTCAGCCTGCCTACGCCGAAGTGGCCGATGCTTCGAGGCCAGGAATTGTAGTCATCTCCGGTTCGAGCATTGAAGTCCCCGAGCATGAAGAAGTGTTCGGCCTCCGGGATCTCTCTGATAGTGTTCTCCAGCTCCTCGTAGAACTCACCCTTTGCCTCGCGAAGAGAGCAGAGTATGTGGGGGCATAGATGCTCAGGATATTCACCGGGCCCGAAGATCTTGATAGGCAGAGAGAGAGTATCCGAGCTGTGCCTTTTGACGGTGGCTTTTGGGCAAAACAGTCAACAATTATTGTAGAAATCATGCTAAAGCGTTATTTCGGGTAGCCACCATATTGTAAATAGACACAATAAGGATTTTTGTAATGCAAAAATGTTTGATTTCATATCATTAATAAATCTGTGATGTTTCCTTTAGTTTAAAATGTTGCCCTATTCAACCCCCCTTTATATCCAATGGGACTTCACCCATTGTGTCCTATCTAGTTTCTGAATAACATAATATTCAAAGATTTCACCACGTTTTCACGATTTTTCAAAAATAGCAGAGATACAAGCTCATAGCGCGCCACTCGGTGGCGCGCTATGAGCTTGTAGATCTGCTATTTTTCAATAGTTAAAACATAATGCTTAGAACACCAAAGCGCGTTCAGTACACTAAGGGTTAAACTGAAGTGGCCATATTGGATTTCCAGCAAAAAAAATGACCAGGTTGTGATCCTACTGGGTCATAGATTACTTTTGGTAGAAAACCTTTGATGTTATGGCAAATGCAGCACACACCCCATTTGTCCCTGGATATCCCGTTGTAGACTTCCTATCCATTTGAGCCCTTAAAAAGCAGTTGTGCCCCAATTGAAGTCTTGATGTCTGGTCATATGACCATGACCACATTTCTGATCGATTAGTATTCATTCACAGGTTGTTACTTTTTTGCTAAATCCTTTATAGTCAATGTAATTACTAAAGGCTATACTTGGCACAATCATTCAAATTTTCAGAATTATATCACCTTTAGGAAAATAGGTCACTTCTGGCGGCATTGCTAGGCCTACAACCACTGTTGCGTTTCCGGCCGTTTCTTATAGTTACCTTTCACTGCATCCTTACTGCAAATAGCTATAAAACCTGTGATTGTTATGCAGTCGATTTGGGGCTAAGCCAGAAGTTGAAGAATGACTTGTATCATTTCCACAAAATTCCTGACCACTTTTTCAATAAACACTTTTATTTATTTTACATAATCTTCTTTATTATTTATTTCAGAAAACTAGCCAATTTAGAGGGTAAGACCACTTTTTGAGTTTTCTTTTGCCTTGCCATGATTTCAAGGGGAAAAAAGACCTTAACATTGTATGCTAAAACAGCTCTCAGTCACTCGTTGTACATGAACAAACACAAAGTTGAATGAGTGACATGAGTTATGATGATGCTCTACGGTGTCTCAATCAACTTTGTTTGTGTTGTGTTTGCGTATGTACTAAAAGAGTGACTTTGAGAGCTGTTTGAGTCTCTGTCTGCGTTGCCTTGGCACTAGGGGTGTTTTTGGCTAGTTGAGAGCTGGTTGTGGCAGACTTGGTGCTCTTGGCATCGGTCTGGGAGGAGTTGGCAACTTGCTCCGCTGTGCCCAGCGACAAACTCAAGTCCAGTTGTCTCTGAAAGACGGCAACAACTAACGTTAATCATAATATATCATATCATATCATATCATATCATATCATATCATATCATATCATATCATATCATATCATAATCTTAATAACAAGAAACACAAAGGTTCACAAAGGTGCCCCCTCCCATAGCTAAAATCCGTAAAACTAAAGAAAAGGTATGTAAAACAATTAACACCCATCTTTTACATTCTCTAATAATACTATACCTAAAACATTTTTTGGAAGTTTTTTTTTTTTTTTTTTTTTTTTTTTTTTTTTAAGCCTAAGTCCTTTATGTTATGCTTGAGCTATTGGGAAATAGCAGATCCCCAAGCTCACAGCGCACTAGTGGCTAGTAGATCTGCTATTTAGCATGAACGATGTGGTGCAAATCTGAATGTTCTGTCACAACGCCCATTTCTAACTTGCATATGTCGCGTCTCTGAGGAGGTCCCTGGGACCACATAATGAATTTGGAGGTCCCTGACATGAAATATTGAGGACCAGCACTGCAGGACTCTTTATGAGAATGAAAATCTCTGTTCTGACACACTATAGTGATAAGAGTTCAAAGTCAAAAAAATCCTATAGAAATCCTCCAAAAACAACAAAATCCTAAAACATCCAAAATCCAATAGGATTTGTTCCAAAGGGTCAGCCAATGGCCCGAAGACGGTGGCTCCTCGTCCTTCTGGCATTTGATGACATTTTAGCCCCACAGACCCAAAACTTGCTTTTCTCCACAACCAGGCTGGATTTGGGGGGTAAAAACAGTCAAACATACAGATCAAAATGACCATTAATCTTCTACATTCTATAGTTGTGTAGACTTGGGATAATTCAGATGGTGAATATTTTAACTCTTGAGAGTGTAAAAATGAAACCCGCAAGGGTCCATTTTGTTTCATTTTTATGCTCTCAAAGAGTTACATCTGGTTAACCAACTTTCCATCATTTAGCCTGGGGACCACTGGTTGAAAACCACTGATATTACCTTTCACTGCGTGGGCAGGATGCACGTTTGGGTGGGCTCTGTCCACCCCTGCCCCCCTCTAGATCTGTCCCTGACTTTGGTGGGATTTTGTGGGGTCTTTTGGCCTTGAACTTCTGTCCGGTAACCTTGGAGGCATGCTCAAAACACTCAGTGTTTTAACCAGAGACAAAGAACCCACCGATTTGCTTTTTCTGCACGTATAAATTCCCTAGAGTGGGGTTGGGCCTATGAGGTGGATCGTTCCACATGGAACTCTCTCTTTGGTTAATGTGATCAGACAGGGGTGTTGGCCATCCAGTGACTAATGCTCATTATTTGCTTTAAAAGGAGTGTGCAAGCGAATGTTAAGTAAATCTTTTCTTTGTCCCTGCCTTTTTGAAGGAGACAGATTTTGATCGACCACCAGCAGTCTTTTTGACTTTAGTCAATAAAAAAGATCAACGGTCTATACTTTGACAAGGTATGTATTCATTATTTAAAGACAAGGTATTAATGTATTATTCAGAGACAAGGTATTCATTTATGTATTATTTAGAGACATGGTATTTATTTATTTATTCATTATTTAGAGACATGTTATTTATTTATTTATTTATTTATTTATTTATTTATTTATTTATTTATTTATTTATTTATTTATTTATTTATTTATTTATTTATTTATTCACTTTTTTGTGTCTTTGTTTTAGTTTGTTTGTCTATACATTTATTTATTGTTTTATTTATTAATTGATTCATTAATTTATCATTTAGAGACAAGGTAATTATTTATTATTTAGAGGCATGTTATTTATTTATTTATTTATTTATTTATTTATTTATTTATTTATTTATTTATTTATTTATTTATTTATTTATTCATTTTTGTATGTTTATTAATTTATTTATTTGTAAAATATCATTTTAAAAAAATAAGTCGGGAACTTGGAAATAAAAAAAAAAAAAAAAAAAAAAAAAAAAAAAACGTCCATTGTGAGTAAAGGTGATTTTTTTTTTCTATCGCACAACCACTGAGCACGGGTGACATTTACCCGAAACCTTCCTGGAGAAAAAAAAGGGGTATGTGATGACACTCAGCATCATCAGGCTACCGAAAGACCCACCCACCTCAGGCATCAGCAACATTATGAAAATTGCAAAAATATACCATAATTGCCCAGGCAAAAAAATCACCCATATCCACACTCTCTCTCTCTCTCTCTCTCTCTCTCTCTCTCTCTCTCTCTCTCTCTCTCTGTCTCTCTCTCTCTCTCTCTCTCTCTCTGTCTCTCTGTCTCTCTGTCTCTCTCTCTCTCTCTCTCTCTCTCTCTCTCTCTCTCTCTCTCTCTCTCTCTCTCTCTCTCTCTCTCTCTCTCTCTCTCTCTGTCTCTGTCTCTCTCTCTCTCTCTCTCTCTCTCTCTGTCTCTGTCTCTGTCTCTCTCTCTCTCTCTCTCTCTCTCTCTCTCTCTCTCTCTCTCTCTCTCTCTCTCTCTCTCTCTCTCGGTCAGACAGCAGGACTCTCACTGACCCACAGAGGAGTGGACCCTCCAGTCTCTCTGGCAGCAGGAATGAACATGGCATCCATCAGGGACGGTGGGTTTTGGTGGTCCGGCAGACAGACCTTCCTCCTGGTCCTGGTCCTGTGCTTCCGTTCTGATCCCATGGCGTCTGAGCATTTAATCTACGCTCACACGGAGATAAGTATGGACCATCACTGCTCCTTACAATTTACAATTTAGGTATTTAGCAGTCACTGTTAATCCAGGGCAATTTACGTTAGTAAAACGTTAGTAAAAAAGAACATTAAAATTCATCATATATTGTACAGATTACCGGTATTACCGTTGTATTTACAATTAATATACATTTTAAGCATTAAAATCTACCTATCTAAAGTCTATCTAAGTCTAATATGGTATCAAAAAAAAAAAACATAGCTGTGGGCTGATATGAACAGCAAGTGCTATGGGCTGAGATGGCTGACATGAACAGCAAGTGCTATGGTCTGAGATGGAGTCTGAAGAGGTGTCAAGTGGCAAGTGCTGTGGCCGTTTTCAGCACAATGAGTGATTTTTCCCCCAAAAACGAATGCTTGGAATGGATTCCACATCATGAAAACCACCTAGCTAGACATATCACATGCTAAATAAAAGCATGATGAAAATTACTAGCTTGTTTTGCCTTCTATAGGTTCTATTGGTAGGTTCTATAGATTGTAGTACCTCGACATTGACCTGTTTTTTATGAGGTTTCCCACAGGAGGTGAATTTCGATCGTTTATTACGTGTTATCAGATACCATTAGAAAAAAGATTGTTGGAGACATTTATATAACTATAACTGCAATCCTGTTGCTACAGATGGTAACCTGCCAAACACCAACTGCGACAGTTTGACCCTGGAGATTAGCCGACTCAAGAATGACAGCGACAAGTTGGTCGCCGACTACAACACCGTACTGAATGAGACAGATGCGTTAGCCGCCAAATACAACACCGCACTGGATGAGAACGACCAGCTTTCTATCAACAACACCAACCTGACCCTGAGGACAATCCAGTTAGAAAGTGAAGTAAACCAGCTGAAGAGAGAGACAGCAGGTGAGAGATGTTGCAGTTGGTCACTGCTGCTGTATGACAACTATCATAGAACAACTAGTAAAAGTTCTCCCCGGGAGCACATGGCTGTCCACAAGGTCAGGCAGGCTATAGGGATAGGTTAAATTTCTTTAACTTAGGTTGGATTGACCTGTTATTCGTCCAATATCATCCAATGTCCAATCTTCTCCAACAGTCTCACCACCCACAGACCTGATCGTAGTGAAGGTCACCTCAGAGAGCGTGGAGCTGTCCTGGACCAATGAGATGACAGTGACAGAGTACCTAATCACCTACGTGCCAACGGCCATCGGAGGGATGGAGCTGGACATGCGTGTGCCTGGGGACCAGACGTTAGCCACTATGCTGGAGCTGAAACCTGGCATTGAGTACCTGATAAGTGTCTATGCCGTCCTCAACAATAAGACCAGTGTTCCTGTTACTGCCAGAGTGGAAACACGTAGTAAGTCAGACCTCTCCTGTGAATGTTGGCCATTATACTGTATGTTCACCTTCTGGCGCCGCCTAACACTTCCATAAAGGAGGTAAAACGCATCAAACATTGTCCGTACCTATGACTGAAGATGAATCACATTGGTGGGAGAGAGATATTGTATGTTTTGTATTGCCTATGACTTAATGTGAATATGACAATGCTGGATCAGCTACAGCCTGATGCACAGTTCAATCTAAAGAGCCTCGTATTGATGTTGTGTGATGATTGAATAATCATTATACCTGTACAGTTTCACTTCAAGTGAAACACAGACACAACTTTTGCAGTATGCGTTCAATGTTAGGTCTAAAAATGCTGCCCAGTATTTTTACAATGATGAAAAAAGAAAGACCTTTGGCTGGGTGGCCTGGACCCCACCCAGCCAATCAACCACAGCAATAAGGTTGGACATTATCAACTAATGTCCAACCCTTCTCCAACAGTCTCACCACCCACAGACCTGACCATAGTGAAGGTCACCTCAGAGAGTGTGGAGCTGTCCTGGACCAATGAGATGACAGTGACAGAGTACCTAATCACCTACATGCCGACAGCCATCAGAGGGACGGAGCTGGACATGCGTGTGCCTGGGGACCAGATGTTAGCAACTATTCTGGAGCTGAAACCGTTGGTTGAGTACCTGATAAATGTCTATGCCGTCCTGGACAAAAAGACGAGTGTTGCTGCTACCGCCAGAGTGACGACACGTAAGTCACAACTTATGTCAATGCTTACATTATGGCAATCTGGGAATCGTTTTCTGTAACATTTCTTTGAGGTGCATCGCATATACCTATATCTAGCTTTTACTGTAGGGTCACAAAGTTTGTCCCACCCAAGCATTAAAGATGGAGTGCCATGGTTTCTGTACTTTTTCCCAATTTTGAATATGTTTAAGAGGTGACAGTACTTCATCAGACCAGCTGGTGTGTTTTTATATGACCTTGACAGTCAAATGTGCCAATGAACAGTAATACAGTGACATCAAACTATCAGCCCCTCCCCTAACTCCTCCCCCTTTATCATACATTAACAGCAGGGTGTGTGGCTTGTGGTTAAGGTGGATGGTACTATACATACTGTAAGAAAAGAAAATCTTCCTCTGTAATTAACAATAAAATGTGATGACCATGTTTTAGGGTGGAAAATACCATGGCACTCTATCTTTAAGTTCCACATTCACACCGACATTTATGCTAATATTGCAAGCGTACAGAGTTTTATGGGACATTTTACATTACACATAGAATTCAGCATTTGATGGTGGCCTTGAACTTGGCAGTGACTTGGAAAATCTGCTCATGTCCAAGTCAGCTGAGAGGGTGGTCTACCAGTGAGCAAGGCATTTGTATTTATTTAGAAGGCTTTAGTCTTCACTGTGAATCAGTTAATAATTAATAATCTCCAAACCTCAAATAAAATATGTAGGGTTGAAGGCTATGTCCACAGCATTGGTCAGTGGCACAGTGATCAGTGGTCATTTTGTGTTGGGTTGGGAAGGGGGGGCGGGCGGGGGTCCTGAGACATGGCCAAGGCGTTTCCTGGGCCCTTTTTTTTTTTTTTTTTTTTTTTTTTTAAACCCATTTTTTTTTCACCCAGTGCCAATTCCTAATGTGATCCTGGGCTCTACACACCCTCCACCAACCTGGGGAGGCAGCAGACTGGGCTCATGCTTCCTTCAAGGCATGAGGAGTCGCGCCGCCTTCTTTTCACCCGACAGGGGGGAGTTTCCCTGGTTGGACGTAGCGCGTGGAAGGAACACGTTATTCCAACCAGTTCCTGTCCCCTCCATCAGGCGCCCCGGCTGGCCAGGGGGAGGTAGTTTAGAGTCCAGGATTACAGCATGTTTTTGTGAGGGTATCTACCCTAGGGGACACGGGGAGAACATGCAAACTCCACACAGAAAGGCCCTTTCACCAACCCCGCCTCGGGTATGGGCACTGATGACGTGGAGGAGCAGACACGCCGCCAGCACCCACAGCAGCGCCCCTAGTGGGAATCGAACCCAGGACCTTCTAGCTGTGAGGCGACAGTACTAACCACTGTGCCACCTGGGCCCTTATATACTTTCTTAACAATCAGGTACACCTGGTGCTGATTGTCGGCTGGCAGTATTAATATTATGACTCGCTATTTTTACACTCCCTTCTTTAACCTCTGGGTAAATTCAGCCAGTGTTATTATGTCCCTTCAGTCAAAACAAAAGCAATATATGCCCTGAGGTTAATATGCAACACATCCTTACACTTCCATACATGTATAACCTTTAATGTCCCATCTTCTCCAACAGTCCCACCACCCAAAAACCTGACCATAGTGAAGGTCACCCCAGAGAGCGTGGAGCTGTCCTGGACCAATGAGATGACAGTGACAGAGTACCTAATCACCTACGTTCCCACAGCCATCAGAGGGACGGAGCTGGACATGCGTGTGCCTGGTGACCAGACATTTGCCACTATTCTGGAGCTGAAGCGTGGCGTTGAGTACCTGATAAGTGTCTATGCCGTCCTCGACAATAAGACCAGTGTTCCTGTTACTGCCAGAGTGACGACACGTAAGTCATAGCTATTATTTGGCAGAGCATTATTAACCAGTCAGCCAACAAGGTAACACAATAATAAACAGTTACTCTTCTTTTCTTTAGGCGCTCAGCATATGTAGAATGAAACAGTAATGAAACAGTGCCATCTATTGGACGGACTACTGCAATACAGCACTCCCACTTAGTTTTTCAAAAGCATTGAAGTTTAAATGATATTATTACTGAACAATACAAAATATAATATAGCTGGTCCATGGTGGGTGGTCCCCCCATCATGTCAACAGAGAGTGACTAAGCATCGTCCGATCCCCTAACATGAGATGATCACTTCTGCCCTGGAAATTTGGCTCTTCAAAATAATCATTGAAAAACTGCTGGGGCTTGAAGTATTTGTTTGAATTTGATTTGTTCAGGTATAGTATATCTTTATAAAATAACAATAAAGCTACAACAGACATATGTTCTCTCATTGGCTGTAACACAGACCTTAAAAAAATTAAATCTGCCTATAGAGCCTTTCACACGTACAGGGAACGATGCACAGTCGCATTATCACAGAGATTCCACCGTGCCACTCAGTGTTGACCGACGAGAATCGTGTAAAGTGGGAAAAAAGCTCACTTGAATGGACAAGCCCTCACCACAGCCCTCCAGTGACACAGACTGACTAGAATTTACTATATTAAATTATTATTACTATTGAAAAATAGCAGATCTACAAGCTCATAGTGCGCCACTCGGTGGCACTTATGAGCTTGCAGATCTGCTATGTTTGAAGAGCTAATGCTAATACTAATGCTTCCAATAGGAAGCTAATGTTTGCTAATGCTTAAAAGACGGGTTCCCGTACAGAATGGATTAACGTAAAAATACAGTTGTACTGTATGTAAACATGTGTTGTAGAAAACACCACAGATGTCATAAAGTAATAGTTTTACATCTCTGAATAGTATAATTATTACAACTACGTGTTAAAATTGATTATCAGTACCCAGGGGCGGATTGGTACATATTTTCCCACTCCCACTTTTTTGCCTTTGCCAGGCCACCCTGGGGGGGGGGGGTGTAACTCTTTGAGAGCGTAAAAATGAAACCAAATGGACCCTTGCGGGTCCATTTGGTTTCATTTTTACACCCTCACGAGTTAAAATATTCATCATGTGAATTAGCCCAACTTAGTCTACACAACTAGAGAATGTAGAAGATTAATGGTCATTTTGATCTGTATGTTCCAGGCGAGCATCTAGCACATTCTAGTGCATTTTGGAAGTGCCACTAGTGCACTTTGGATCTTGTCCAGGCCACTAGGTGGCGCAGGCCACCGGGAAAACTCCCTGTACTCCAGATGGCCAATCCGCCCCTGTCAGTACCTTGTAAATCTATCAGTAAATCTCCTGTTTGTTGTTTTTAGTCAGGTTGTGTCCCAGTGGATGGACATTGTTTGGAGAGAGATGTTACCACTTAACTACTGAACGGAGATCATGGCAGGACTCTAGAAGTTACTGTCAGAGTCAAGGAGCCGATCTGGCGGTCATTAACAGTCTAGAAGAACAGGTTAGTGAGTGTGTGTGTGTGTGTGTGTGTGTGTGTGTGTGTGTGTGTGTGTGTGTGTGTGTGTGTGTGTGTGTGTGTGTGTGTGTCTAGCTACTTCATGCTTAAAGGGATAGTTCAGATTTTATTAAGTTAATTTGTATGAAATACTTGCCATTAATATAGTGGTGTCAACTTTATTAAGAGTCCCATGTAGTTCCCATGTAGGTCCATATGATAGAGGGGTCAAAAATGAAAGGAGGATGTGGTCATATTTAAAAAATAATTAGAAAGTACAAAATTACGTTAGTTTGGGGGATTAATTTACGTTTACTGTGTTTCCCCAGTGACCATCACAAAATGACTGGAACTACGTATTATTCACTAAAACCAGAGCAGAACTCCCACCACGGGACTCTGGACATCAATTACTACAGTTGACATCACTATATAAGTGGCAAATATTAAATTAAAGCAAATGTATTGGATCAAATGAATGATATTTCAATCATTTACAAATGACCAGGTGTTCATCAGTGGATTGTGGCCTGAGGGTGATGCTTCATGGATTGGTCTGCGAAGGAGCAAGAGAGGAAGCAGTTGGACCTGGGTGGACGGAACTCCACTGACCACAGCGTGAGACATTTTACCTGTTTTTATATTGTGATTCTATCAGCGTCACTGCAAGTAGTTCAATACAATTTTGTTTACTGTGCAGGTACTGGAGGGCTACATTTCCTACCATCACATACAACTGTGCTCAATTCTTCCACCGCGATTACTACGGTTCATGGAGTAATGACCCCTGTGCAATGGGCGAACCTGCAGTGTGTGAGAAATCACTTCACTGATAGCCAAAACAACAATAATACTCTTTATTATTGTTGTTTAGTCTTTATTTAGGAACAAATAAAGACCAGGATTCAAAATGCTGTTTAAGAAGTCGTCATGTTTTATACTTCAGTAAAAAAAAATACCACGTTGTAAAAATACAAAATACTAATATTTTATTTCTGTTCCAAATGTGCTTGAGTAAAACTAAAACGTGTTTGGATATACTTTGGATTCATCACAGCGTGCAGAGTATAACTATTTGTAGTTGAGTAAAAGTAAGAATGTTTCACTCTGAGTAAAAGTATTTAATAAAATAAGCAAATTGGAAATACTCGAGTATTTAATAAAATAAGCAAATTGGAAATACTAGAGTATCGAATGGTTGTTAACATGTACTAACTAGGTTACACCCCTAGTTGTGAGCTTGTACATTGTGATATGACAGAACATTCGTGGAATCAATCATGGTTTTTGATCTTTCCAGCAGGTGTTTTACTGCATTGTAATTGTAACTGTATTTCATAACATATTGCTTCGTAAGCCTGCTTTTTAATCTCCTTGCACTGTACAGTGGAAGCATTTAATAAAACTTTAACAGCAAATAGTCTTGTTCCAGCGTGTTGAATAACAATTCTACCTATATGTGTTTCCCAGTTCATAACCTGATAATATCATGATATTATTGATAATAGTCAGTTAGGATTAAAGCATGTTTAAAACCTTTTATTACATGGCTTGAATGAATGCTCCAATCAGAAGCCAGTGTTCTGGTCATGTGAGCGGTCACATAATACACTATAATCACCGCTCCTCGCCATTATTGACCGCTGCATAAACAAGTTCCCCAAAGTGCAAACAGCTGTGTTCATATCAATCCGCGCTGCGCTTCCGAATTGAGTTCCAGCACGCCGTTAGCGGGTCCATTTGGTTAGCTACGTATTTGGTTGTTTACATGCCGTTGTCGTCACCCTCTCAAGGACCACTGGTGGTACTCGGACGTTAAAAACCACTGACGTAAGCCCGCGGTGCGCTTCCGCATTTAGTTCCAGCGCGCCGTTAGTGGGTCCATTTGGTTAGCAGCTACGTATTTGGTTGTTTACATGCCGTTGCCGTCGCCCCCTCAAGGACCACTGGTCATCGGGCGTTGAAAACCACTGACGTAAGCCATGTAATAAGTGGGATAACACCCTTCGAGGCGGTGATTTGTTTCCTATTAACTGACCGAGGCGCAGCCGAGGTCAGTTAATAGGAAACAAATCACCGCCTCGTCGGGTGTTATCCCTTGTATTGCTCTATGGAACAGACTAAATCAGGTCTTCTCAAAGTGTGAAAGTCGTCCAGTGACAGTGGAGACGTCATCTCTTTAGTCCAATAGCCTCCGTGTTTGGGCATTCCCAAATATACCCTGGCCTACTTGAGCCTTAAAGTACCAGGTGCTGTCACATATGCCAGTCCAGAACCATGCCAGCCAGAGAAGACACCATTTGAAACTGCAGAGGAGGAGGTGCATAAATACAAAGGGCTTGCCAGTCTGGCGCTTGCTGCAAATCCACTAGAATGGTGGAAAGTAAACCAAAGCTGGCCTCACTGGTGGCCAAGTTTGGTACTGCAGGCGGGTGGAATTCATGCACGAACGCCCCGAGAGCACGCACGCTGGTTTGCTTTGTGCACGCGGACAGGGCAGTTTGTTTTTAAGTTGTTTTCTGAATAAACCAGCGGTCCTCACGTCATATACTACCTCTCAAAACATAACGGATGTATTATATGACAGATAATAAGCTCAATGCAAACCCACAAGCTTGTTTTTGATGCTTTTTGATGTTTTTTTTCCTTTCCTCGTTCGCGACGGCGCTCGTTCATGGTTCCCATAATCCCTTGCGTCGGGCGCGTTCATGGAGAATTACTTCCACATTTGGGCACCAAATTTTGGTGCCCAAATGCGGAAATAGGCGCACTTCCGGCGGTCTTCCGGGTGCTTCAAAGCGCCAATGAGCAACTTGTATTGAAATGAACAGCAAGGGGGCGGGGATATCGCTCCAGTCCGGTCTCTGTTATTTTATTACTCTATGGAATATACCCTCTCTTGGCCAAGTTAGCCAAGCGGTGTCAGGGACCAGTGCCCCTTCTGAGCGTATGTTCTCCACGGCTGGGGATATTATCACGGCTCAGAGGAGCTACCTCACTAGTGAGCATGTTGACCAGCTCTTGTTTTTTACACAATAATCTCTCCATTCCCCAGCACTAGGTTGATGATGCTTGATCACTTTGATATGCACTAGCACTCCCCTTCATTCATGTTTTTCCCCCTCCCCCCTTTTAAAGGGAAGTTAATTTTATTTGTCAGCACTTTATTCTCTCTTCATTTCTCCCAGTTTATTGTTTAATATGCCTAAACCAAAATGTGTGTTCTATCTCTTGCTCACCAAAAATATCCTCAGCTTTAGTTTACAACATGGCCTTTATAGTAAAACTATGCTCAAATGTGCTGAGGCCATAGTACGTGGCTCAGGAGGTCGAGGAGGTTGCCCATCAATCTGTAGGTTGGTGGTTCAAATCCCTGCTGTTCGAATCCTTGCTGCTCCGATTTTAATTGAAAGTAAAACGGTGCCCTCTTCAGAAAGTCACAATTTGACTATGGATAGTGAAATGCTGACTTTATGTGGGGGCATGATAAAAAATCAACATCAATGTGACTTTTCGCATATGATTAAAGGAGTGCTTTACTGTACAACGGCCTCCAAATATGTGAAAAAAATGTGGAAAAAAGCCACACGGTGGCGCTAGAGAAAGTATATTCTGTGTGAGCCTTGTTCAGTGCTCTGGGAAACGTATCATACCTACGTCACTTTTAGGGCAGTAACGTAGGTATGATACGGTGTGCAACCCCCTCCTTTGGTGTTCCACTACAGTATGCGCTGAGACCCGGGCACAGAAGCACGGATGCACGATAGTATGACGAGGTTTAATTTCGGCGAAGTATCCCTTTAAGTGTTACAACGTATGTATGTATTGATTGATTGATTGATTGTCAATAAAGAGTAAAAACCCATGTTAGAGCCTACAATAGGTGTAGTGTTTAATGTTTGTGTCTCCTGAATCACCCTATTGTGAATCCTGGGCTACTATTGTGCTTGACTGATTCTGTCCTAACCTGAAGAACAGCAAACTAAACAAGTGTAATAGATTCAGCTCGCAGTTAGCAGCTTGCTGCAGCGCAAAAATTCCACTGAATCCCACTGACGGCCAGTCAAAAAGATGTCACATGACCGAGCACATTGGGACCTGCTCCCAATGTGCTCACACCCTTTGTCACATCGTTAGGCTTACCAGGTGCAGGTTTACACATACTGTATAAATAAAGCCCAAGATGCACTTGTGCCTTGTGGTGAGTTTGGAGGGGAAACGTTTTTTTTTTTTCTTCGTTGGTGCAAGAAAAAATAAAGTGTATATATCAAATGGACGTGTTGGCTCAACATCAATCATTTCCTACTGTGTCGTTAGTCATTCATCACTTTCTTAATATTATTGAGAAAGTAATTAATTCATTATTCTGACAGATTAACTACAACCTCTGTGAAAAGTTGGAGTTAGGTAGCAGCATAGATATATATAAAGGCTATATATATATATATATATATATATATATATATATATATATATATATATATATATATATATATATATATATATATATATATATATATATAGGCTAGATGTCTAGAGGGAGGGCAGGTAGCAGCATAGATATATATAACGGCTAGATGTCTGGAGGGTTGGGAGGGCAGGTAGCAGCATAGATATATATAAAGGCTAGATGTCTAGAGGGAGGGCAGGTAGCAGCATAGGTATATATATATATATATATATATATATATATATATATATATATATATATATATATATATATATATATATATATATATATATATATATATATATATATATATATAAAGGCTAGATGTCTGGAGGGCAGGTAGCAGCATAGATATATATAAAGGCTAGATGTCTAGAGGGAGGGCAGGTAGCAGCATAGATATATATAAAGGCTAGATGTCTGGAGGGAGGGCAGGTAGCAGCATAGATATATATAAAGGCTAGATGTCAGCATGATGCAGCACTAGCACCATGGAGAGTTCATCATAAAGCATTACTAGCACCATGGAGAGTTCAGTATAAAGCAGCACTAGCACCATGGAGAGTTCAGCATGATGCAGCACTAGCACCATGGAGAGTTCAGCATAAAGCAGCACTAGCACCATGGAGAGTTCAGCATAAAGCAGCACTAGCACCATGGAGAGTTCAGCATAAAGCAGCACTAGCACCATGGAGAGTTCAGCATGATGCAGCACTAGCACCATGGAGAGTTCAGCATAAAGCAGCACTAGCACCATGGAGAGTTCAGTATAAAGCAGCACTAGCACCATGGAGAGTTCAGTATAAAGCAGCACTAGCACCATGGAGAGTTCAGCATGATGCAGCACTAGCACCATGGAGAGTTCAGTATAAAGCAGCACTAGCACCATGGAGAGTTCAGCATAAAGCAGCACTAGCACCATGGAGAGTTCAGCATAAAGCAGCACTAGCACCATGGAGAGTTCAGCATGATGCAGCACTAGCACCATGGAGAGTTCAGCATGATGCAGCACTAGCACCATGGAGAGTTCATCATAGAGCAGCACTAGCACCATGGAGAGTTCATCATAAAGCAACACTAGCTTTTATACACTATTACCAGTAATAATAATAATCTATCACGTGCACAGACTGGCCACGGAGCACCAGATGTTTTTGCATTGTTTTTTTATTGGTGCTTCATGTAATATGATGATGACAGAACCCCTTTTGTGAATCATGTAATACTGTTTTTACATTTTTTCCAGTGACGGTGACGGAACCTATTTTGTAAATCATGTACTAATGTTTTTACATTCCTGCAGTGATGGTGACACTTCACCTGTGGCGGTGACACAAGAGAAAGAGGCCATGGCAGCGGGGGCATGCAGAGGTTAGTGTATTTATTGTAATGTTGAATTCAACTGTTAGATATGCATGTCACGTGTGGAGCTAATCACATGAATTTACTTATTGATTGGTGTGATTATCTGCAATTCTAGGCCAAGAGCTCAGTCAGCTCCACCCCTCAGCTTGGGAGACTGATGGCGAGAAGGACAGCGGCCCTGTGAAGCAGTTCAAGTTCCTCCAAAAAGGCCAATTGGACCAAAACCTCCACGCCCTACCAGCCGGTCGAACTGTTTGATCTGTTTCTCTCATAGTGTTTTGCACATTTTGTGTGAGAACACAAACAAGTGTGCCGCCATCATGGTCTTTGTTGAACTGTCAAATGTCCAGGAGTACTGGAGGAAGAAGTGCTCAGTGCTATACCCTGGTCTGGCCATGGCAAGAGATTGTTTCAGGGCATAAATATAAAGATCTGTAAAAAACGCCTAACTTAACCTAATAAGCTAATAAGTTGATTAATTTTACTTGAATTCCATCATTCTATATTCATATAGACGATATATCTTGACCTTTTCAACAGACAATATGATCAGATAAGCATGTTTGTGATCTTTACAAGTCCATAAACCTTATTTTTTAAATCCGTTTTTGTCTATTTTGTCTCTTTCTGGGTCAAATGCATTGATTTTAGGTCAAATTGAAACAAATAATTGTTGAGACATATGGGTTAGGTTGTGCTGAACAAAAATATAAAATCAACAGGGACTGTAGAGGGTTAAATGCCCCAATTGACTGTGAAATCTACATGGAACAACCAGAAGGTTACGAGGTAAAATCTAACAACAATGAGAAATTGGTGTGTAAACAAGTAAGATCCTTGTATGGGTTAAAACAATCCGGCAGAAATTGGAACAAGGTTCTACATGACTACTTAACCCAAATTACCGTATTGTCCCGAATATAAGACGATTCATTTATAAGACGACCTTCATTTTACAAGACCCATATACAGAAAAAAGAACATTGAATGTCAAATAGTATAGCCCCTGAATATAAGACGACTCCATTTTTTGGATATTTCCATTGGGAAAAAAACATAGTCTTATATTCAGGCCAATAGGGTAATTTTGTTCAAAACCAAGCCGACCATTGTGTGTACACCAGAGAAGCTGAAAATGAAAAGGTGTTAATGGTGATATGGGTTGATGATTTGATCATTGCTGCAAGTGATGGAAATGTTCTGAGGGATGTGAAGCACAAGCTTGCATCCAGATTCAAAATGAAGGATTTGGGAAAACTTGGACATTTTTTTGGTATTGATTTTGACCAGGTTGATCACTGTGGGAAAATGTCATAAGCTAAGTATGTCGGGGAAAAAATCCTACAAAGGTTTGACATGCAAGGTTGCAAACCTAGGTCCACACCAAGTGAACAAAAACTAAACTATACTGATGATGCTGGCATGATGTCTAATGTCAGATTATACAGAGAGACAGTCTGTACAAGACCTGATTTGAGTTTTATTGTAAGCAAACTGTCACAATACTTTGCAGAGCCGACTGATGCGCAATGGATCACAGTCAAACATGTTCTGAGGTATCTTTGAGATACCTCAGAACATGTTTGACTGTGATCCATTGTACAATCAACAAAGAGTTGTGTTACAGAAAATGTGAAACATTAGGCATTCAAGCGTACAGTGATGCAGACTGGGCAGCTGACGAAGACAGACGAAGTACCACTGGTTACTGTATAAGCCTTTCCAGACATGGCCCATTGGTATCTTGGAAAACCAAGAAGCAGCCCACTGTCGCACTGTCCACTTGCGAAGCAGAATATATGGCACCATCCAAGAGGGTCTGTATTTAAAGCTGCTTTTGAAAGGTCTTGATAAATATGTTTATCATATCCCCATGGTTTATGAGGACAACCAAGGAACAATTGTTTTGGCAAAAAAAAACCTGTAAGCCGACAAAGATGTAAACACATCGACACAAAGTATCATTTCCAGAGATGGCGACTCGAGTTGAAGACTCTGACTCGGGTCCGACTCGAGTCAGCAAAAATGGGATTTGGGACTCGACACGGACTCCGACCCTAATGACTCTGACTCGACTCTGACTCGAGCTCAATGACTCCCAATGACTCCTCGAGTCTTTAAGAGTCTTTCATTACTTTTTTGTACCCACAAAAAAATCCATTGTCCTTTTTTCCTTTCAACCCCTGCGTGCAAAGGAAAACAGAGTTTGGGCACTGCAGGAGTTCTCTGGCAAGTCGCACATTCTGCACGTGTTACAACAGTGAGACTTCATAGTAAAAGAGTGCGGCTACCAGACTGACCTGCCTGCAGTCCAGACTGTCACCAATAAGTCAATAATTTACCTTAGAGATGTCTGAAATTATTAAAATGTTCACCCATTCTATGTTTTGTAGAAATTGATGTCTGAGAAAATCATGATATCAAAAAATCCTTAACATGGTGAAACATAGTAAAGATTCACCATATTAATTATTTTTCTTTTATTACCTTTTATTCCTAAGAGTGTACAAATAGAACCAAATGGGCCCTTTAGGTTTCCTTTGATTCCATTTGTACACAAAAAAGGTCCTTCCGCACATACCCCAGGAAAGTGTTCCAAGGGTCGTCATTAACATATTTCTTTGCAAAAAATGGTGAAATGTCCCTTTAACTTACGGACATGACATTGCTAGACCTACAACCACTGTAAAGTTTTCGAATGTTTCAAATGATTCAGTGCATCCCTACTGCAAATGGCTATAAAACCTGTGATTGTTATCATCAAGTCATTTTTGGGCTAAACCAGAAGTTGAAGAATGACTTGTATCATTTCCACAATATTCCTGAACACTTTTTAAATGCCCACCACATTTATTTATTTTACATAATCTTCTCGTTCTTATGTAATTAAGCAAACTAGCCAGTTTAGAGGGTAAGACCACTTTTTGGAGTTTTCTTTTGCCTTGCGATGATGTAATTCCAAGGGGAAATAGTAAATCAAAAAATGACTATAACATTGTATGCTAAAACAGCTCTCAGTCACTCTTTGTACATGAACAAACACAAAGTTGAATGAGTGACATGAGTTATGATGATGCTCTACGGTGTCTCAATCAACTTTGTTTGTGTTGTGTTTGTGTATGTTCTAAAAGAGTGACTTTGAGAGCTGTTTGAGTCTCTGTCTGCGTTGCCTTGGCACTAGGGGTGTTTTTGGCTAGTTGAGAGCTGGTGGTGGCAGACTTGGTGCTCTTGGCATCGGTCTGGGAGGAGTTGGCACCTTGCTCCGCTGTGCCCAGCGACAAACTCAAGTCCAGTTGTCTCTGAAAGACGGCAACGACTAACGTTAATCATAATATGTAAACAAGAAACACACTTTAGTTCTGTGGTGGAGAAGAGCCTGGTGTTTTGAGCATGCCTCCAAGGTTCCCGGTTGAAACCAGTTCAGGCTTGCTTCGGCAGGATTTTGGGGGGATTTCTCTTGGCCTTGAATTTCTGGCCGGTAACCTTGGAAGCATGCTCAAAACAACAGGTGTTTTGACCAGAAACAAAGAACCTACAGCATTGCTTTGCTGGGAACTCTCTCTTTGATTAATTTAATCAGTCAGGGGTGTTGGCCATCCTGTGACTTATTATCATTATTTGCTTTAAATCCTTTTAAAGCAAATAAAAGTGTAATAAAACTTTAGTGTGCACACTAAAGTTAAGTTGACTTTCTCTTTTTGTAACTTATCTTTTCTAGTCAGTGTTCTTTATTTTTCTCACCATACTTTTTTCCATTGGGAATAAGACTTTTCATCTGCTGAGGTTTTTAAGAATAGAAATACCAAAACACCGCAACCTGAACGACAACTAAAATCCTTGTGGTAGGCCTGCCTGCTGTTGGGTCTGATTTAGACTTGGTAAGATATTAAACACTAGCTCTTGGGGATAAGCCTGGGGAAATGGTCTGACAAGAGAGCAGACCATTTCCTAATGAACTGTCTTTGCTAGTATTTGCAATCTCCATCTTGACTTGTCGCTGTCACCATTATCTCAAGAAAGGTTTGATCCTGGTGCGATCCTAATCCTATAAAAAATAGATGTGCTGTAGCAATAATGTGTTCAGAAGCGAGAGGGTTTGTTGACAGTGGTACTTTATATATAGAGAGACATAGTGAGGTTTTTTTGTGAATGGTATTTAGACTTTATTTTGAAAGAACAGCATCAATGTACTAAGGGACAAAGTGGCGAAAACTGTGGGGGTCCCCAGCTAAATGCATCAATATTACTAATATGCTAATTACCAAATAGTAGCCCAGCCGGCTATTGTCCAAAATCAATTCAGACCCTAGGCTTTGTCTTGATTATTTTTATACTAGCCTGCTACCATTATTTGATAGGCCTATAGCTCCTGTAGAATGTTTTTTTTTTTTTTTTTTTAATGCAAACTAAAAAGGCGTGATGATAAACATATTTAGTAGGCAGAGTTACTGTGTTTTTGATTTAATATTGAGACTAGGGGAGGTTATAGGCAGCTCCTGCGGCTTAATTCATTTAACTCATGATCCAAACAGACGGCCACGATGTAATTAGTTTGTTGGTAGCACCAGCTGTGTATTCTAATGTTATGAACATTTTAAATGGTATCATATTGATGAAAACACATAACATGACAATCAAAAAGCATTTGAGGTGCAGTCTGAGCTAGACCTATGGCACAAGTTAAGGGATTGGTTCACGGTTGTCGTAGTACTGCGTTTGGCTGGTTTAAAGGAGAATTCCACACCAAAACTTTATTTTCAGTTATTTCTTTTTAAGTGGTCCAGTTGTTATTTTGTGAAAACACTCCTTAATGCCTGTTTCCCCTACCCCAAAATATGCATCGCTCCAAAATGCTGTTTTTTTTGCTATGTATTGTCTCTCCGCAATGTCAGTAGTGTGTTGACACTCACACTTTCACTTTCGTTTCAGCAGTGGTTCAGCCATAAACCACGCCCCCACCCTTTGAGACCACTGAATCACTGCTGAACCATGTACTGTATATAGGTGAACTTGAACAACAACCCTTAGCCCCATTCTAAGCTTATTTTGGGGTAGGGGAAACAGCCATTGAGTGTTTTCACAAAATAACAACTGGACCACTTAAAATGAAAATAAAGTTTTGGTGTGGAATTCTCCTTTAAGTATTATCAAGCAAGAGCCCTCCAATACCCCTCATGCAAGGGTACTTGCTCTCTGCTCACTCGCTGGCCTACTTGACTCTGTCTCTCTCGTCCAGTCTCTCATCTCCATAAACACACCCCTCCTCGTCACCTCTCAGCTGCCCCTTCTCTCTCTCTCTCTCTCTCTCTCTCTCTCTCTCTCTCTCTCTCTCTCTCTCTCTCTCTCTCGGTCAGACAGCAGGACTCTCACTGACCACAGAGGAGTGGACCCTCCAGTCTCTCTGGCAGCAGGAATGAACATGGCATCCATCAGGGACGGTGGGTTTTGGTGGTCCGGCAGACAGACCTTCCTCCTGGTCGTGGTCCTGTGCTTCTGTTCTGATCCCATGGCGTCTGAGGATTTAATCTACGCTCACACGGAGATAAGTATGGACCATCACTGCTCCTTACAATTTACAATTTAGGCATTTAGCAGTCACCCCATACAGATTTTGGGGTCAGTTGAATTTACAATTTTACAATTGTAATTTACAATTTAAGCAGAATTTACAATTTGTTTTACAATTTACAATTTAAGCACTAAAAGATCGTAAAACATCTGAGATCCTGTAAAGGTAACTATCTAAGTGTAATATGCTATCTAAAACAAAATCTAGCTATAGGCTAATATGTACTGCAAGTGCTATGGGCTGAGATGTGTTCTGTTGACTCCTGAGGCAAAGGCTGTGTATAGCCACAGTGTAGAGCCACAGTGTAGTGGAGCCACAGGGCGCATAGAGCCACAGTGTAGTAGAGCCACATTGCAGAGACCAAGACCATGAATCTGTATCGTGAAATGTGTTTTAAGACAATGTCTCGAGAACTACAACTCTAATTAATAGTCTGACATTCTCTTCCATACATGCACAGCATATCATTTAATATCCAACCTTCTCCGACAGTCTCACCACCCACAGACCTGACCATAGTGAAGGTCACCTCAGAGAGCGTGGAGCTGTCCTGGACCAATGAGATGATAGTGACAGAGCACCTAATCACCTATGTGCCGACATCCTTCGGAGAGATGGAGCTGGACATGCGTGTGTCTGCCATCGAGTCGTTGCCAACGTCACGAGCCACTATTCCAGAGCTGAAACCTGGCGTTGAGTACCTGATACGTGTCCATGCCGTCCTCAACAATAAGACCAGTGTTCCTCTTAGATTCAGAGTGAAAACTCGTAAGTCACAACTCTCCTGTGAATGTTGGCCAATATGTTTACCCCGTGGCAAACCCATTTCATTAACACCTGGGGGGGGACTCTGGCATTATTACATCACTTATGTACATGTTTCCTGCAAGAATATGTGAATGTGCAGTAAATGTTAAAGGAGAATTGCACACCAAATTATTATTTATTTATTTTTATTTTTTTAATCGTTATTTGCTCTTAATTTGTTAGAAAAAAATTGGTCCAGGTGTTATTTGGTGAGAACACTCCTTAATGCCTGTTTCCCCTCTCCCAAAATAGGCTTATAATGGGGCTAAGGGGTCAAATGCAAGTTCACTTATATCCATCGCTCCAAAATGCAATTTTCTGCTATATATTGTCTCCCCACCATGCCAGTAGTGTGGTAACATTCACACTTTCACTTTCATTTTTGGTACAGCAGTGATTCAGCTGTCTCAAAAGGTGAGGGCGTGGCACATGGTTTATGGCTGAACCACTGCTGAAACGAAAGTGAAAGTGTGAGTGTTAGCACACTACTGACATGGTGGGGAGACAATATATAGCGGAAAATTGCATTTTGGGGGCGATGTATATAGGTGAACTTACATTTGACCCTTTAGCCCCATTATAAGCCTATTTTGAGAGAGGGGGAACGGGCATTAAGCAGTGTTTTCACAAAATAACACCTAAGCCACTTTTTTCTAACAAATTTAGTGCAAATAAAGATATACATATAAAAATAAAAAATTAAAACTTTTGGTGTGCAATTCTCCTTTAACTCGGGGAGTGTACAAATTGAACCAAATAGACAACAGTGAAGACAATGCTAACTACTACAGCAATCCTGTTGTTACAGATGATAACTTGCCAAACACCCACTGTGACAATTTGACCCTGGAGATTAGCCGACTCAAGAATGACAGCGACAAGTTGAACGTCGACTACAACACCGTACTGAATAAGAAAAATCTGTTAACCGCAAAATACAACACCGCACTGGAAGAGAATGACCGGCTTTCTATCAACAACACCAAACTAACCCTGAGGACAATCCAGTTAGAAAGTGAAGTAAACCAGCTGAAGAGACAGACAGCAGGTGAGAGATGTTGCAAGTTGGTCATGATGATTTTTTGGTATATAGAAACAGAACGTCTGAGGAAATTCATCACTGCTAACTGCTGCTGTATGACAGCTATCAAAGAATAACCATAATAATTTGCAGAGCTAGAGTTCTAGAGCTAGAATTGAAATCGTGAAATAATATCAACAGGAACTCGTTCACTCTACTCATTATAGGTACGACATTAGCCTGACACTATTTAGTTTCACATTTACTTTCCACGACAGCAGTTTATTGGATTAGCGTTGTCAAAGTGGCAGTCGTCAAAGTGGCAGGCGTCCGTGATTGGTTCATAGCAACCAATCAGAATAGCAGGATAGTAGATGATGATGTTGTCAATCATGTAGCCATGCTTAACCGGATTGCTCACAAAACAAACACAGCCAAAGAGCATTGGATGCTTCTTTAACAGAAACTATTTATCACAGAAGCCATGTTTGTTGTTGGACGCTGTGGAGTGACGGGGGTGATTGCCAATCAGCTGCATGGTCAGATTTTCAACCGGGACTGACGGCGCCATAGGCAGAGTCACCGGACCTGATTGTCTAAATATGTTTTGTATAGTAATGATTCAGGGTGGGAGCCAGGTAATGCCATATTACATTTGATGTCAAATGTCTGGGGGTCAAGATCACGACCACTGTAAGACTCTGGGGACAGATGGACGGCTGAGACAGAGACAAAGACCAGACCTAGAGGTCTGAGACAAAGACCAAAGACAAAGACCAAGACCTGGAGGGGTCTTGGTCCTCTCTACGTCTTGGTAAACACTGCAAATAAAACGTTGCAAATACATTGGCAATGACTGTAAATACATTGGTAAAGACTGCAAATACATTGCATGTATTTGTGAAGGGCTGTTCCCCATCTAAACTATAGCTATTTTTATCAAGAGACCAAGGAAACAAAGAATGAGACAAACATGAGACCATGAAAATGTATCTTGAGACATGCCTTAAGACAGGGGTGTCAAACTCATTTTGGGGTGGGGGCCGCATTGGACCTAATGTGACTTCATGGGGGCCGGAGCACCGTGGTGCCAGTCACGCCGCAGTGCCAGTCACGCCGCGGTGCCAGTCACGCCGCGGTGCCAGTCACGCCGCGGTGCCAGTCACGCCGCGGTGCCAGTCACGCCGCGGTGCCAGTCACGCCGCGGT
>CM076985.1:2302042-2357042 GCA_039105355.1 Benthosema pterotum | reverse complement strand
AAGTTCTCCATCTGTGAGAAGTCAGTGTCAGTACTCCAAAATGAAGAGCAGGGCACAGTTTATTAAGAAGTGGTCACATGTTATACTTAACTATTCAATACCACCTTGTAACACATCATGAATAATAATTCTTCCATTTCTGTTCCAAATGTAGTTGAGTAAAAGTACAAATGAGTTTGTATATACTTAACTACTACAAGTATGTGCAAATAAATACTCAAGTAAAGTACAATTACCTGGTAGAGTACTTAAGTACAGTTGTACTTAAATCGTTAGTATGAATACTTTTTGAAAAGTCTAAACACAGAATTCACTTTGGGAACTAGACGCTCTGACATCACCGCAGAGCTCTGTAGAAACTGCAGGCTTTCTATTCATTATTATAAAACAATATTTATCTACCAGTAGATCACAAGGGCTGAGCATGTAGATCACATGACATTCCCCTAAATGGTAAAGTAATAGTGACCCTATTCTGGGGAAGCATATGGTGGCCACCATATATCATGATAACTTTTATTATCAACAATGACCATTAGTCAAAGAAATGTTCAATGTGAGTAGGGGTATAATGATGTAACTGCATCGACAAATCATTTTAATTTCAAGAATGGAAATTGTAAAAATGAAAACAGCAACACTGACTATGTATTGTATCTGTTTGCAATGCGATTAATGACTTTCGAATTGTTTTGCTTTGCACATTTTAATTTTAATCAATTGCATTATTACTAAAGCTCTGCGACATATTTAGCATTTTTTAAATGAATAAATAAAAAGAGGCGTTTAATTACTTAGTTTAAAACAATGTATTTTAAATAGTTACAAATTACTATATCGATATCAAATCGTTGAATGGTATTGTATCGGCAGAATGAACCAACATTGTCCATGTATTGTGTCATAAATCAATGTATCACCATATGTATCGAATCGCCGTTCAAATGTATGGTTACACTCCTAGTTGTGAGCTTGAACATTTTGTTATTTTGGAACATTCCTGAAATGTTAAGTTGGATCTTTCCAGCAGGTGTATTACTGCATTGTCATTGTACTTGACACCACATCGCATTGTATGCCAGCTTTTTAACCTCCTTTTGCTGTACAATGCAAAGCATTTATTAAAGGTGCAGTATGTAAGAATTGTAATAAAACAAATCATAAAATGGCCCTGATATGTCAACAGACATTTAAAAATCATGTTCATTTCCAATACTTGTGTCACTGACAACAGTATGCAAGTCAGGATAATCCCGTTTAAAAAGTGGAGTTGCAGCCCTCAACTGATGTTGTTGTTGTCATTTTTTGTTTTGGCCGAAGCGCCACCCTCCACTTATCTCCCAATCACGAAGTCAGAATTTTTTCGGCATCCAGGTTGCCAGCTCAGCTCTAGTTACCGCAGCAGCTGCTACTAACGTGTTGAGATAAAGAAATGTCTAACCTTCCGAAACCTAAAAGACCTCGTTATGAATCGGAATTACGTCGTGACAAGGTCCGAAATAAAACAAGGATATGCATTGGAGATGCATTTGACAGATGGCGACGGCTGAAAGCGGAGAAGAATTTGAAGACAGACGCCGATGTTGCTAATTTTCTCCTGGACAGGTAAGATTCATAAATGTTTGGCTAGCGATCGGTAAATGGACATAAGTATTCACTACAGTCAAACAAACTTATGTATATTCGTGCATAGTAACGTTGGCGCATATGGAGGAGGTGGGTCATCGAATTTAGGTATTTTGAATATAAAAGCGGTGACTGATATTGCTAACATTAGCAATGTAACGTTAGGCAAATACAGGGGTTTTCAACCTTTTTCATCCCAGGGCCCACCATTTATTCAGCATTTGAGCCACGGACCACCAATTGAGGATATGTTTAGACCCACAGACCCCAAAACTAAATTTGTTTTGTTTCTGTCCATGACCATTAATCTTCTAGTTGTGTATATTTGGACTAATTCGTAGGATGAATATTTTAACTCTTGAGAGTGTGGAAGAAATAAATAAGGTCCGCACACTGGACTGAAGCTCCAAACTAAAGGTGTTTATTTCACCATGAAGATGACGTTTCGAGCCTCACGGCTCTTCATCTGATGAAGAGCCGTGGCTCAAAATGCTGAATAAATGGTGGGCCCTGGGATGAAAATGGTTGAAAACCCCTGTATTTACCTAACGTTACATTGCTAATGTTAGCGATATCAGTCACCGCTTTTATATTCTAAATACCTTTTTAATTCGATGACCCACCTCCTCCATATGCGCCAACTTACTATGCACGAATATACCTGTACATAACAGCCTGTCTGCATTTGCCGTTTTGTTTTTTTCATCTGATTGGCTTTCTATCTGCAATTGACAATATATATTTCATGTCTTTAGGTTGGGTGGAGCATTGCAGGCACCTCCCTGCCTTGATAGTTTGCCTATAATAGATGCCAGTGAGACTGTCCATGACATCCCGGATGTAGAGCCTCCATCAGTAGCCTTACCTCCTCTTCAACAGCCCAACTTCCCGGATACTCTGGATGTCATCACTGAAGATGACCTAATTGGGAAACGTGCCTCCATCACGTATGAAGACTGCTTGAAGCAGCTTGCAACGTTCCTGGTGCTTCCAGTCCAAAAGTGCCCATACAGCTGTAACATCACCCAAGTGGAGTGTCAGTGTCGTCCTCCATTTGAAGTTACCATTATCCGCAGGGGTACTGCGAGTATCCTGGAATGGGTAGGTGTAATAATCACACAAAATTTCAAACAAGTGTGAGATTGTTCTTGGGGAAACGGTAATGGGATGACACTGATTTTGTGAAAATCAATTACGCTTCGAGAGTTATGTTAGCAATTCAATCTTTGTATTTTTTAACGCTGAGTAGCCTCGTTGTGTCTTGTTTATTGTCAGACCTGTCCTGTTGGCCATACTGTTTGGAGGTGGAGCTCACAGCCCGTTGTGAAGTACGGGATGCTGGCAGGGGACTTTATGTTGTCCACAAACATCCTTCTGTCAGGAAGCAATTACGCCAAAGTTGCACTCCTGTTCCAATTCATGAACATGGGCATGGTGGACCGCAGTTCCTTTTTCACGGTGCAGGATACTTTTGGCGTAGACACAGTGAAGGAGTTTTGGCAGGAGAGGAGGGCTGAGGCTATAGATCGCTTACAGGACAGAGATGTGGTGATAGTAGGTAATGTACAAGTTTTATTCATTAAGGCTAGAGGAGTATGTTGATGGCAATTTGATGTTCTGTGAAAATCATTGATTCTTTTTTACAAATTGAATAGCGGACGGAAGAATGGACAGCCCTGGACATTGCGCCCAGTACTGCACGTACACAGCAATGGAAAATGAGTCCAGGGAAATAATCTCTGTAATAACGGTGGACAAAAGGGAGACTGGGCGGAATTCTGTCATCATGGAGAGGGAGGCATTTGTGCGCACAGTCGACACACTTCTGAACGAAGTAAAACTTGTTGAAGTCTGCACTGATGCCCATGTCCAGATCTCCGCACTCATGAGTAAGTTGGCACTGAAATTGTGCATTAAAACTTTTTTGGAGGGGTATGTGTGGAGAGGGGATCACTGTACTAATTGTACATGCTATTTTTCCTAATCAGACAAAGGGAAGTACAAAGATCTTGGGCTACAGCACAGCTTGGATATGTGGCATGGGGCCAAGAATTTGGCGAAAAGGATCCATGCTGTAGGTTCAGCTCTACACTGTCTATCCCAGGCTTCACAGGTCAAGGGCCAGTCCAGTTTGAGCTGTTGGCTAAAAGATATTGTCAACCACTTTTGGTGGTGCTGCAAAACAGCTCATTCCTACCAAGAATTTCTTGTAAGTTGTTGTAGTTTGGAAAATAGTTGTCAATAATGTATGAAACGAACATGCAGGATGTTATGTTGATGTTGGATATTAGCTTATTGATTACCATAAGTACATATCCAGAGGTGTCATTGTGGTCAATCAGATGACCCACTACTAACAGCATCATCCTTAGCAATGAATAATGTTCAATTAGCATACTTTTTTTGGTCTGTACATTATATTTCTGTATTATTTTGTAGGAGCTGTGGTTTGGGCTCCTACACCATGTCACAAACGAACACAGATGGGTGCTGGGAGGCTGCCAGCATGCAGACTTGGAATCAGGGGGAAATCCAGCGAAGCGTTAGTTCATTGAGGTACGGAGGGCAGAAGGTTTATTTTATTCCTCTTATTTTCAATCAGTAATTCATTCTGTTCCTTTAAATCTGCAGTCTCTCCATGTCAACTCCCCTCACTCTCTTTTGCTGTCACCATGTCAACTCCCCTCACCGTCATTGGCTGTCAGCTAGTCAGTCACACCCACATTCAATCATGTGCTCTATATAAGCAGTCTCTTCTCTCTCCCTCTCCTCTCTGTCTCTTCCTGCTAAGCTGACTCTGTCCTGTTGATCAGATGTGTTCAAATTTCCTCCACCTCCCCGGCCTCCTCCCTGTGGCACCAGTTCCGAGTACATGAGTCTCTGATTAATCATGATTTAAGGTTGTAACTATTGTGGTATCTAGTTCTGTTATGGTATCCGTGTTTACTGTGGACTATGATTTTTTCTGTATCCATGTAGTTCATGCATTTTGGATAATGTTGTAATGTCTCATGTCAGTCTGCACTGGATATGATGCTCATGTGTTAATGTCTTGTATTTTACTGTACCTTGGCTCTGCTCAGTGGGGGTTGTTGATATCAGAGCTGTACCTCAGGTGTGCAGGTAATCGGAGATATCAAATGTGATATCAGACCTATGACTCAGTTCATAGATCGTCTGATATCACATGAGCAAGAGCCATGCCGCCATACAAACATGCAAAAGCTTTGCAATAAATGGTCTATGGTCAATCTTATTCTGAGCCGAAGTGTGTCAATGAACTCAAGAATGGCTTGAGCGAGGCTCCATGGCACACGAGGCCCTGAAGAGTATTGTGCGAAACAAGCGATGGCTCAACCAAGTTCACAAATACCTGAACTTCAGGTAATTTAAAGGTAGGGGAAGTGATTTCACTTTTGTCAGGGGGTGGTGGAATGATTCCTCCTCCCCGCAACTCCTACAGCTACGGGGAGGAGGAATCATTCCACCACCCCCGCCGGAGCTGCTGGGAAATGTCCCCAGGGAACTGCTGCGGCACCCCGGACGTACCAGGAGACGGGGCAGGAGAGGAGGCGTGCGGCAGCGTGTGCGACGGGCGGCGAGGCTACCGGTACCCCCGGTGCTGTTGTGCAACGCCCGCTCTTTGCGGAAGAAGTTGGATGAACTAAGGATCCTGAACGGAACCAGCTGTGAGTACCGTGACTCAGGGCTTCTGGTTTTTACGGAGACCTGGTTTAATGAGGATGTGCCGGACGGATTAACTCAGATCGAGGGGCTCACACTGATACGGTCAGATAGGAACAGTGAGTCTGGAAAGCTAACTGGTGGAGGGATCGGTGTGTACGTAAGGGACAGCTGGTGTCGCAATATTGCTGTGAGAGACAAGATCTGCAACCCCGACCTGGAGTTGCTATGCATAACACTGCGCCCGCACTACATTCCTAGAGAATTCAGTAACATCTTTGTGTGTGCTGTGTATGTTCCACCTGACGCTAAAGCCTCCAGCGCGGCTAACCAGATTGCTGACTGTGTACACCGACACCTGCAGGAGAAGCCTGACGCGGTTATGCTAGTGTTAGGTGATGTCAACCATTGTGACCTGGGAAGGGTTTTACCTGGTTTTCAACAGTACGTGAGGTGTGGGACTAGAAATGACAACATCCTAGACAAATGTTATGGTAACATCAAAGGTGGCTACACAGCCAGGGCCAGACCACCCCTGGGTGGCTCTGACCATAACACGGTCTACCTTATCCCCACCTACCGTTCTGTTTTTAAATCTAGTAAACCAACGGAAAAGACTGTGCACGTTTGGACTAGGGACTCAGTGGAAGAGCTTAAGGGCTGCTTCCTTTTGACTGACTGGGAAATCTTCTTTGAAGATGCGGACATCAACTCGGCCACTGAGTCGATCACTGCGTACATCTCCTTCTGTGTGGACTCAATAGTACCACAGAAGTCCATAATTACCTACCCGAATAATAAACCTTATGTGACTAGGGAGGTAAAGGAGTGTCTAAGGAGGAAAAGGGTGGCCTTCAAAGCGGGAGACACCCAAGCTTTAAAGGTGGCACAGATGGACCTTAATAGACAATTGAGGGAATCCAGGAGGAAGCACAAGGAGCGTGCTGAGATGTACCTGGCTAGATCCAACACAAGGAAGCTATGGGACTCCATTCGTGGCATGACAAACATGAGGGCAGACAGGAAGCCCATTGCAGCTCTAGATGAGAGCACAAAAGCAAATGAACTAAATGACTTTTTCATGAGGTTTGAGTGTGATACTTCTATGGGTTGTCTTGATGTCATTAATTCCCTTGAATGTAATGCTGATAACAGGTTGGTCCTAGATCGTGAGACTGTATGCAGAGTTTTCAGAACCATTAAGACCAACAAGGCAACAGGGCCTGATAATATGCAAGCGTCCTTGTTGAAAATGTGTGCAGTAGAATTATCGCCGGCATGGCACATGCTGTTTCAATTGTCTCTGGACTCACACACAGTGCCAGTGATATGGAAAAAATCACTCCTTGTTCCAGTGCCAAAAGTATCTTGCCCATCTGAGAACAACGACTACAGGCCTGTCGCCATTACATCTAATGTAGTTAAAGCACTGGAAAGGATCCTGGTGGAGTCTGTACGGAGGGACGTTGAACCCAGACTGGACCAGTACCAATTTGCTTATGCTAGAAACCGAGGCACCTGCGATGCCATTTCTACTGTCACACATTTCACACTGAAGCATTTGGAGGATAAATGTGCCTATGCTAGAGCATTGTTCATTGACTTTAGCTCTGCGTTTAATTCTATCCACCCAGACATACTGTTAAGGAAGTTGTCGGGACTGGGTGCTAACCCGTTTGCCATTAAATGGTACTGTTCTTTCTTGTTGAATAGACCACAGAGGGTCAGATTCAACAGTGTAGTGTCTGAGGAGGCACTGAGTAGTACAGGGGTTCCACAGGGAACGGTGAGCTCCTCCTTCCTTTTTACCCTGTACACAAACGACTGTGTGAGCTCTTGTCCTAACCAGTATGTGATCAAGTTTTCTGATGACACAGTCATCTTAAGCCTGCTATCAAGCAACTCTAGCCTGCTCAGCCATACAGCTGGAGTGAGTGAAGTTGTTGACTGGTGTGATCGGAACTACATGATTATTAATACAAAGAAAACGGAGGAGGTTGTCATTGACCCCAGGTCCATCGGCGATCACACTGTACTGAGCGTCAATAACAACATCATCAAACAGGTCCCCTCCTATAAATACCTTGGTGTGCATATTGACGAGGACATGAGCTGGAGAACACATGTTGCTTCTTGTTGCGCTAAGATACATCAGCGCTTACACTTTCTTCGTAGACTCAGATTGTTTGGAGTCAGTTTGAATATTATGTTGATCTTTTACAGGGCAAGCATTGAGTCAATCCTGAGATATGGGATAGCTAACTGGTTTGGTAACCTAACTGTCAAACATAAATCTCAGATTGAGAGACTTATTATGATGGCTGGAAAGATCATGGGCTTGTCTAGCCCCCCGATCACCCCAAAAGCCATCTTTGATCAAGCTATACTCAGACAGGCTCAAAGCATTGTCTCTGACCCATTACATGTTCTCAACTTCGAGTATGTGACAATGCGAACAGGCAGGAGATATAGAGCTCCACCGTTGATAAGGTATAACAGGTATAGACGCTCTTTTGTACCTCTCTCTATTAAGCTCCTCAATGGCGAGAGCATTTAGCCCCTACCGTGGTCTATGTGTGTAACTGTTTTGTCCTATGTCTACTGTCATGTGTCTGTTTGTAACTGTATGCAGCCCTGGTCTCTGACCCCAAGACAAATCTCTCCCACGGGAGACTAATAAAGCAAACCTTGAACCTTGAACCTTGAACCTTGAATCAGACTTCACACTTGCCACATAAAATGCTCTATTATAAGGTGTGGAAACCATATATGGAGTTTCCCCCTCCCCCACGTTAGCAGAGGAGCTAATAAAAGTTCCCCAGGTGGTGGTGAATTCTCCTCCAATCAGGATCGAGCAGCAGGTTCACATAGTGTAGCTACTGTTGGGCGCCCCTAGTGCAATAGGCTGGTACTACACCATGAATTTCAAATCACTTACCCTACCTTTAACGAGAGACCTGTGTTTACGTTAGTGTCTGGGGCTATGTAGATTGCTGTGTACACATACTGTTCCTAGAAAGTGATTTTCAAAAACTCACAAAATGTCTATATGTCCCACCACACAGGTCCACTGCCGATCTGGAGTCCTTCCAAAACCATATTTTAATGTATGCCAGCAAGCGCTCAGCATTCAGCCCTCCTGTCTTTGAGGCCAGGATGCTTCTTGCAGCGATGGATTATAACTACTACAAGGACCGCCCAGAGTGGTGCAAGTCTGATGGAAGCAAGCAGTAAGTGACATGCTCATTTCTACATGATATTGTTTGGAACAATTTTGCCTGATTACAACAGCATTGAAACTCTATATAAAACACTATTGTAAAACATGGTAAATCTATTTTCTCTGCTTTCTCTGCTTTTATTTTAGGTACAGGAGGCTGTACAAGAAAAATGCCCGAAGGTATATGCTGTACACCAAGAAGACATCTAAGACCTATGGCTACATCCCAGAACTGCAAACAAAGATTCTGCAAAAGAGGCTAGCTGGCAAGGGAATGCCCAGGCGGAGGAGTCTTCGACCAGATGACCCCAGAAAGTACGGCCTTCTTCCCCCTGTGCCGGCACCTACCAAGGAGGAGCTCCTGCGCACCCAAGTCAGGAGAGGTCTTGGTGGGTAGAACAGCATTTTATTTCTTTTGCACGTTGGGCTACATACTACACACTAAGTTAGATGAAATACATATGACATTTCAAGTAATTTATTTTGTTTCTATTTTGCTCTCCTCAGTGTCAGCGTTCCAGAGTGAAGACCAGTGAAACCGTTTCCAGAGCCCTTACAGAGCAGCTAATTGTTATAATTTATACTTTTTAATCTTCCAGATTAATATTTTTTTTATTACTGTTCCTATAAATAAACTTTTTTTTTATTGAAAAAGGAAGACGGCTCTTTATAAACTTGGAACAAAACAAACAACAATTTGTAAAAACAAAGTATCAAGAACAAGTATCTTCAAGTAAACTGTTCAGTAGAGTTTCTTCCTGTTTAATATTTTTTTATTACTGTTCCTCTATATCATAAAAAAGCAAAGCATTGTTACTATAAATCTTTTTTTATTGAAAAAGGAAGAAGGCTCTTTATAAACTTGGAACAAAACAAACAATTTGTAAAAACAAAGTATCAACAACAAGTAAGTAAACTGTCGTCAGTAGAGTTTGTTCAAATTGTGGGTAGAAAGCCAGTGTACTGGCCCTGGGGGTCAGGGTATTTGTCCCTTATTCTCCAAACGCAGCAGCTAGGAATAACACGACGGTTACCCTGACCCAGTGATCCATGCTGCCAAAAGGTGTACTGGCGATATGCAGCATACCTAAACTGCCTATTATCATCACCTGGCTCTGTAACGTCTGCTACCACCAACACATCATTCCTGTAGTCTCTGTGTATACGCAAATAGCCATCTTCCAAGCAGTAAAGCTCGAAATGAGGCAATTTGCTAATGCAGTGCTCAGGCCCTTGGCCACAGCATTTCCTTTCTGCGTCTGTGGGCATCTCCCTGCAGTTCCCACAGGTGCACCATGGAAGAGCAGCGGCAGGTGGAAGAGTGTTGCGATCCGATGGAGGCAGTGCATCAAAAACCAATCCAGGGTTCCGGGAGAAGATCCGGGTTGCTAGTGCTCGGAGCCCCATTTCACTCATGTTTTGAATAAGTAAACAAAGTAAACAAACCACAAAATACCATTTGCCATTGACATTTGATTAAAACTACTGACATAGATGCAGATGGTGATATTTATGCATATGGTCATAATTTTACTGCCGTCTATCCAATGTTTATCATACTCTGGAAACACAAACCTCTGTCCGTACTCTGCGGTCATGTCTTAGCACCTGAACTCTGCCCTCTTCCTCTGCATCTCTGCCTCCTCTCCCTCTCCTTCCTCTGCCACCACCTCTACTACGGGGACCTGAACTACCGCCACTCTGTCTTCTTCCACCTCTTTGGCCTCTTCCACCCCTCTGACCTCGGCCATGTGGTGCAGGGCCTACCCTCTCTCCTCTTCCACCTGAAACCTGATCAGCACTCTCTCTCTCAGCTCTCTGGCCTCCGCCACCTGGTCCAGCTCCTTCCTCTACATTCTCTTCTCTCTGCTCTCTGTCTCCTGGACCAGGACCTGCACCCCCTCTTCTCCCTCTCCCTCTTCTTTTGCTGGGTCTGCTGCGCCTTCTCTCACCTGCCCAGCTCTCATCAGCCTCAAGAGAGGGTAACTCAAAAGTGAGGTCTGCTTCAGGCTGAAACAAGTGAGAGCAGTACAAGCCAAGATCATCTGGTGCAAGTGCTAGGTTACCTCAGCAAAAGTGTATTCTATATTCTATCTTTTGGCCAGTGCAATAATTTAGTGTTGGTTTGGAAGCACTAGGCTAATACTAACACTAGGCTAATACTAGGCTATACTCAACAAGTCATGTTACTAAATAATACTTTTTAGGCCAATATTCACTCTAAAATATATATAGCTAGCATTTATAGTTTTCATTTTTATTCACATTTAGACAGTCTGGTGGTTGAGAATAGCACAGAAATACATGGAGACATGACTGGAATGTACATTTTTCTCCACAAAATCTCAAAATGAATTCGTTTCAATGAATTCATTGTAAAGCATCATGATTGATTACCATAAATCATCGTCGCTGTAGGGCCACTAGATGGTGCCTTTAGGCCTATATAGGCTCATATATACATAGTCAGTCAATCGGTAGACTATAATGGTCTGGATACATAATCAAATGACAGTTTTGACGATTGATTGGGAATAGCCCTGATACATGACGGTCGGTATACATCTATACGACCGTATAGATTGTATAGATGTATACCGACCGCCATGTATCAGGGCTAGATTGGGAATATAACCAGATGGATTAGGCTACATCTTGGCTGGACAGTGGACATAATGACTTAGCTTCACATTGAGAGGAGATGGACATATAAACAGACAGTAAGTGAATGCAATGATGCGCTCTGTAAAAATACCAAATGGACCCTCCCGGGTCCACTTAGTTTCATTCAAATGGACCCTCGGGTCCATTTGGTTTCATTTTACAATCTCAAGAGTTACAGTTCTATAAGGACCAATAGTAGTCCCCGGACCACTGGTTTATAGAGAGAGAGAGGAGGAGGAGGAGGAGGAGGCGGCGATATAATAATAATGCGGTGAACTGGTGGTCCTCGGGCGATTTGTTTCCTATTAACTGACCGAGGCGCAGCCGAGGTCAGTTAGTTAGGAAACAAATCGCCTCGTCGGGTGTTATCCCTTACTTACACTGCACTAGCCTAATGAAGAAATTTTTTGCAGGGTAGCTAATGAAAACAATACATGCTCGACTGAAATGTGGGAACATTTTACCAATTCTATTTGGCCGATTTCTATTAGTAAATTTTGCGATACATTATTATTTAGCAAATGATCTTTCATGAAGCATAAACATAAACAGTAAATAAACGTACTGTGTAGGATTCATCACTTGCCATGGAAGCTCCTGCAGTCTACGTTCCTGCTTGATCCTGCAGCTGGCAACCTCTAGTCGGGGGGAAGGGGGAGGGGACACACCGCTCAACAGTATTTTGAAAGTGATTGCAGTACCAGTTCTGGCCAAAATCTTACATACTGCACCTTTAAGATTTGCAATATATTGGGGTATCGATTTTTATTTATTTATTTATTTATTTATTTTGCCCACCCCTAAATATGACTTAGGTACAGTAACTAACACACACACACACACACACACACACACACACACACACACACACACACACACACACACACACACACACACACACACACACACACACAGAGAAAAGAGAAACACAATGAATTTGAACCCATTTAGCCTATAATTAAGACAGACACAATGAGTTCTGGTTACTGATTGGACCAGACCTGCTGAAAGAGAAATCCAACCAATGGGGACTCAGTACGGGAGCGGAAGTAGGCAGACATGCCTCAGCTTTAGTGATCTAAAATCCTTTCATTTTATATCGTTTGGAAGTAATAGTACAACATAAAAATTACAGAGACTAGTCGTTACTGTACAATACTTTGAAACAGTCCACATGTTACACACAAGTCCTAAAATAGCTCTTATTTGTGCTGTCCTCGTTGAAGACAATGTATTTCCAACTCCAGCCCGAGTCCCTCTTTCAGGCTGCATGAACAGCAGCTCAGTTTCTGACCCCTCAACGTCGCTACTCTTCTACTACTGTAGATGTCTCTGGAGAAAACTAGTCTTGGGAAGTTTTTTTTTTTCAGTTTCACATCAAGCCTAGATCTTGGTAGAGGAACGGATCCGTCTCAGACAGGAACGATATCATGAGTGAACTCGCAGCTCCTCCTTTGAGCATCACCGTGTCGACGACAAACCGAGCCTTCTCTGTTGTCACCGGTTCCACCTTGGCCTTACCGTACTCCTGCTGGGTCAACACCTTGGCCTGTAGGAGTCGGTCCATGAGGCTGCCCAGCACGGGATCGGACACGCTGTCCACGAAGCGTCTCCGCACCTCAAACAGTCGCTTTTCGGCCGGACGGCCGAGGATGCGCCGAACTTGATGTTTCCTTAAGGCGCGTGCCGAAAGGTTGACGTAGCTTTCCCACACGTTGCGGCCGTCCGGCGGGGTCTCCGCGTCTTTCAGAAACAGCTCCACACTCTGGAGCCGCTGCTCAAATGTCACCACAAACGTGGCGGTGTAATTGCAGTAGGACGACTCGTCCATCTCAAAGCTTGTCCTCTTCGGTCGGATTATGACGGAATCCTCGGCGGTGGGAGTGGACAGGATGTATTCACGGTCAACGGTGAGTTTGCATGGAGGCGTTTCAATGTAAATCTCCTCAGCGTTTCTGCTCTGTCTCTCCTGTAGAACTTCGCGCAGCACGACGTTCCGCGGCAGCAGCAACACGCTCAGGACGGAGCTGAGGTCGTCGCTGTTGGTCGGCGGCGTGTAAAACAGCAACACCAACGCCAGGACGGGATGCGGGGCGGCCGGGCTGCTGAATGCCAATCTGAAAAACTCTTTCACCCCTGAAATCACCACACCGAGGGGCGAAAATGTGTTTATATTCACGATGACGTGCGTTTCAGTGACGGCGTGAGGCTGGATGAGCTCTTGGCCGCCGTCCACCACATGGAGAACAGACAGGGACCTGGCTCCGCCCCTGGACAGGTCCTGGCAGTGTGGAAGGTGTAGCTGGCACACAGAGGCGTCGGTGCACTCCACATCAAACAGTGGTCCTGCAGGCCTCCTGTCCAGCTGGGACAGAAGCCTGCTGTCCCATGGGACGGTCCTGTAAGTCACGTCTCCCTCCGTCTCCATCTTAAACGCCAGGCCGGTGGCGCTGCATCGGAACAGTCCCGTCTGGGTGCAGTGGAACCAGTAGCTCTCCTGGTGGTCCACCACAACCAGTGCAGGTGTGAACGTCTGTGCCTTGTCCAGGAGCGTAACGTCGTTTAGGCTGTGGGACCGCCGGGCTCTGAGACCTGACCTGCTCTCTGTACTGCAGGGAATTAGTCTCTGCGAGGAGGAGCTCTGAGAAACAAGACTGAAACTTAGATCTGGTTCATCCATGGGATGTGGAGAGGTCAGGGACTGAGGACCAGGATGGACTGTGGATGAGAAATCACAATGTTCACATGACAGAAATCACAATGCTCACATGACAGAAATCACAATGCTCACATGACAGAAATCACAATGCTCACATGACAGAAATCACAATGCTCACATGACGGCAATCACAATGCTCACATGACAGAAATCAGTAAGCACGACAGTACCAAAGGCTAATCGTTCTCTCTCTCTTCCTTACACCACAGGCAGCCGCACCGGGCAATCAACCAGGCGCACTTTCCCGAAGCACTTTATGCCTTTATGTTAAACAGAGCATATAACCTACCCCGTCCCATCAGAGGATACGGGACTATGTTAAACCTAGCCTGATTATCAGGCTCTGAGCCATGGCTAGTGGGCGGGGCCCAATGGATGAACCAGGCTATATTAAACCCCCCCTACGGCTGTGTTGTAAGAAAGGACATTTTCAGTTAGCGAGAATACTTTAAGTTTCTATTAAGAATACTATACTTACCCAGTCGACCCAGTCCTGGACAAAGAGACACTTCTGTTCCCCGGCCTTATATTAACGTTTGAGTTAACCACTTACCTGTCTGATCACCAGCCTGTACCAAGTTAATAAAAAACGTGGCGGTCTAGCCTCATCTGAATGATTTTTGTTGTGTCATGGTATGGTGGGACGTTATGGTGTTAAAAGTCCAGGGAGACCATGTTTGTTTTTTAAAATGAATACCAGCAGCTAAATCACGGCTGCCAACTTTTGGAAAGTGCCTGGAGTGTGATCTGGCACAAAGACCCTTTGGCCGCGGTGGCGGGGGAAAAAAATGCATTTTTTTTTACCATGATTTGACACGTTTTCGCGATTATTACCATCCATTTCCCTAAATTAAGTTCTGATCCCAAACATTACATCCAATATATGTCATTAACCAATATTTTATATAATTTAAATATTTATGTTCACATCAAATGCATTTCCCAAAATCCCCACTCATTTCTGTAGTCTTATTCTAAAGCAGGGGTCTCAAACTCAATTTGCCTTGGGGCCACTAGAAGCAGAGCCTGGTTGAGGCCGGGCCGCAGCCACAGCGCGTCACCTGGACAAACGTTTTTTTGCCGTTTCAAGCCTATTTTTTCGCCATTTTCGCCTTCATTTCACTTAAATTTAAGTATATTCAGACTCACCAATGTGGGATAAAGAGTGTGTGCATATGTGGTGTTGTGTCGCACAAAAAACAAAAATAACATCTCTATAATAATATTTCTATTCCTTTCTATTTCCATTCCTTCCTTCCTTTTGATACCACTGTGCTATCTGTTTCATTCAGTAGCACATAATAGGATTATGATGATAATAACTATAATTGAACAATATTAAATGGACTATTTACTGGACAATAGAACCTACAAACAATACACCTGGACAAAATAACTGGACCAGGCAACCCATCAACAAAGTGGCTCTGATTTGATTGTGATGGCATGAATTACAACCAATAAGGAAGCAGTAACAAAATGTTTACTTTATCTATCAATTTATATTCCTCCTAACAAAGCCAACTACAGCAATTTTGAACTTATACAGCCACTACAAAGCAGCGCCATAAAATAAATAAAATCAAAAATATAGTTTGTCAGTGTCACTGAGAAACTAGTCTTGCAAACATGACGCTAGAGTAGACCATCAGAATCGCCACTTAGGCCCAACCCAACGAGCAGCATTGGTTTCCCAATAGTTGTCATGTTTTACACATGCCTAAATAGGCTTTTATTTATTTGCGCTAGCCTCTTTGAAAACTATATACCAGTTGCGCGATGTCTCATTTTTGCTGGCAATGCTGTCTGCAGTGGTCGCTCAATGGGGCTTTGAAAATACTATTCAGCACGTTCGGTTTCTGACCCCACAATGTCGCAACTTTTCTACTAGATGGCTATGATTCTATCCAGCGCAGATGTAAGCCTGCCCTGGATCAACGACAACACCGTTCACTACAAGGCAAGGGGGACACAACAGCTCGTTTTAGACTACTTACCTTAGCTCAGCGTTCTGCTTTATCCATGCATCCGCCCGTATCGGGCTTTAGAAAACGGCTCTGCTGTCATTATTTATCAAACCGAACGCAGTCCTTGGTAAAAAGGCAAAGTTTTCTTTTCCCTGCATGTGTTTGTAAACAAGGAGCGGTGGATAGAGAGACGCCATGACAGGATCTCGCCCGTACTGCAGCCAATGGCGTCATTGCATTTCATCAGATTGACAGTTCAGCGACAAATCAGAATGAACTAAACTGCACGGGGGGATATCCGGTTCCTCTTTGCTATTCTGTGTAAATGGCAAAGCCAGTAGGCGGGCTTTAAACAGGATCTCAGCAATCAACAGTCAATAGTAACAGACTGTTCTCCCGCAAATGCTTTTGGTTGCCTGGTCGGTTTGACGGGGGAACTCGTGGCCGTCGCGGGCCACTTTGTCTTGGCTCTGATTTTCGAGACCCGTGCGTGTGAAGATGGGGGTGTGGCGTGTGCTCGTGTGATATCCATCAAATCCGTGTGAGATACGGCCATTGCGTGTGTGTTGGTAGCAGTGGGCTAGATAAGGTGCAGTCTAGACCCTTGCATTGGGAGCGGGCTCCCACGGGACCCAACACAAAATGTTGTGGCATGGGTGATATTAAAATGCCTGAGGGTGGGTGCGGGGCAGTTGAGAAAAAACACGTGAGTGGGCGTGAACAGGATCAATATATCGCTCCTGTGCAGGGCTGTAGTGCGTATGAGTTCCCATTGGAAAATATTGTCAATGGAAATCATACACCATCATAACCAGAACAAAGGTTTGAGGGTGACGGTGACCACACCTTGAGACCATTTGTATCTTCTCAGGACCTACCTTTGGGTTCTGATTCATGCATCCGATACATTTCTGGAGGTTTCTGAGTTGACTCAACACCTTTAGGAAAACATGAGGGGGGACATTTAAATCTAGTAGTATTTCAACTATATTATTACATTGTCTCGTGTTTATGACAACCTTTTGATTCAATTATCACATGCCCATACTGTATAATTTAGTATTAAAAGTGTCATGTTTATGTTTTATTTGCCCTGCATGTGAAATTTGTTGTATTCATATGTTCCTTCCAACCAATGTGACATTGGGTAAAAACTTGAGGTAAGTTGGTCTGATTTTGATCCTTTATTTTTCCTATTTCCAATACATTTTTTTTCTTTTACTTTTGGCATAATTTGTCACCGACCAAACTTTTGTACCCATAACAGACTATTTCTACAATCGGGTACATCCATCACTGCCTACCTGTGAGTCTGTTGTGCGTCATCCCACTGGGACCGGCGGTTGGCCTGTCCGTCTGATCTGCAGGTAAGGGCTGATTCAGCCGCTCACCAAGTGCAGCATCCAGCTGACCAACGATGTCAATCATTTTGGAGCATGGCATGTTTCCCTTTTTCCGCACCATGTCGACAATCTCCCGTGCTTTCTCCGTTGTGAGCCTTTCACCTCTGACCGACTCCATCTCTGCATCGTTGATGACTTTCTGTCCCAGAAGTTCGTCTAGTAGAAGGTTCAGGTTAGCACCGGAGATTCCCTGAATGAACACAACCCTCCTGGACTGCAACTTCTCAGATGCAGATTTGTCTTCCAGTCCTCCATGGATGTGACCCTCTCCTAGACCCTCTCTCTCCTCACACAGAAACACTGAGGAGGAGTTAAAGTGGTCGAACCCGAATCCAATAAACAGCGATTCAGTGGACGTAAAGTTCTGGAAGGTGTACAGGTGGAGCAGAGTGTCCTCTGAGGACACTTCATAGAAGGACAGAGTTCCTGCGGGACGGTCAATGTACACTGCTACTCTGTAGACCCAGTCCTCCCTGTCCTCCTTGTCCTCCCTGTCCTCACTGTCCTCCCTGTCCTCCCAGTCCTCCCTGTCCTCCCAGTCCTCCCAGTCCTCCCTGTCCTCCCAGTCCTCCCAGTCCTCACTGTCCTCACTGTCCTCCCTGTCCTCACTGTCCACCCTGTCCTCACTGTCCTCCCTGTCCTCACTGTCCTCCCTGTCCTCACTGTCCACCCTCTTCTCGTGGTCAGCATCCACAGCTGCTCTGTAGGAGCGTCTAGAGGCTCTGACAGGGAGGTAAGTGCTCTTGTTATTATTACTGACAGAGTATGCTCTGTAACCATTACACTGCAGACACCATGACCATTGGAACGTATCCGTCCTGCTGATTCTTCCGTCAGTCCCTGCTATATAAACTTCTCCAGTGCACTCTACCTCAGAGTAGCAGCGTTCACCCACACTCACACTGTCTGCAGTCAGAACCTGAGGCCACCCTCCATGAAACCTCTCAGGATGATCAGGATACAGATGATACTGTCCAACCTCCCGTGTGCCCTTCCTGTTGTGTTCTGACAGAGTGAGCCGACGGTCTGCTGTGTTTGTGTCCAGTGTGAGACGATGGAAATCTGATGAGAAAACAACATAGTAAACATTAAATACATCATTCACTGATGTATTTAACACACACACAGATACACACACACACACACACACACACAGACACACACACACACACACACCCCCACACACACACACACTAGAGTTCTCAACGGGACGGAAAACCCGGCCCAGCTCGACTATTAAAAGTTATCTCTGACCAGATCTGATCTGTTTACAAACATCACTTGTCCACGCAGTTCTGTTTACCAATGCACAATCCACACAACGCTCCTTGTGTGGATCTGCTCTTCAAGCCAGCAGGTGCGAAAACATTTTGCGCCCGCGACCGCGAGCGCGCCCATCGGGAAACGGGCGCCCGTTTTGAAAAGGGTCGACCCTTTTCAAAAGGCTTTTGTTGTCCTTGGAGTCCGTAGAGAACATTTACTCTGTATGGTATCAATATAACAATAGCGCGAATGGAACAATTTGCATTTGATTAGCCTTCTGATACCTTCTAACACATTTAAATGGCTCTCTCACACTACAGGTGTTAGGTGAGACTGGGGGTGGGCAAAGGTGTGATTAGGCTATACGTAGGGGAAAAACTGACTATGACTGTTGATTTTAAAATCAAACTGTTTCAAGAGTTTGTTTCATTTTAAGACAACTTTGAAGATATGAGGTAGTAACAGTTTGCAGGATAAAGTATGCATACAAGATATACAAGATATAGGGTGTTGTCAGCATTGGTAATTCACCTGAGAAACTAAACTAAAAAAGGCAGTGCTTGACACTGAATTTGTTTTTTTTTTCTGCACTGTCCTAAATGTGTTAATTTTGTGTAATAGAATAAATAGTTTAGTAATCACAGCTTTGGAAAATTTCTGGATTTTCAGTCATTGACTAATATGAATAATAACTAACTTTGAAAGTAGCCACACACTTTATGACAGCCTAACCAGCTTGATGGTCTGTGTGTTGGTATCGGTTATGTTTTCTTTTATTTTTATTTTCATATCTATATGTAAACCCCACAAGCAGGCCTGCTTTTATGTACGTTGTGATCTTTGGTAGATTTCAGTGGGTGTCAATCTGTGCTAAAAATGTAATATAAAAGGTGAATATTGGGAGATACTCACATCCTTTAATGAAAAGAGGATTGAAGTGATCTTCTCCACCATGTATCACTCTGTAGGAAGTAGAACAACAATACATCAATGTCTAACTGTCTAACACAATGTCTATACCATCTGACACTACAGTGTTTCACTCTGTAGGAAGTAGAACAACAATACATCAATGTCTAACTGTCTAACACAACATCTCCACTAGCTGACACTACAGTGTTTCACTCTGTAGGAGAAATTACGAAATTCCTCAAATTCAAGCCTGGGTTTTGGAGTGCACACATGTCCACACGACATACATGAAGTGATCCAACACAGCTGATTCTTTCCTAATTTCCATCCTAGCATTGATAAATGTGATGGCTGAAATCATCCTGACACACCCTAGGAAACCAAGCCTCCTCCTCATCTGTCCTGAAGTCATTACTGGGCCACAAGTCTACTCACTTGAGATCCTTCAGCCCAGCAGAGAGCAGCATCTTCATTCCAGACTCATTCACCATGTTGAGACTCACATCCAATTCCCTCAGAGGGAGGGAGGGATTTGAAGTTATAGCTGAGGCTAGAACTTCACAGCATCTCTCTGACAAGAAGCAGTTCTTCAGTCTAAAAAAAATAAAAACAGATATTAAAATATTGGATTTAGGTTACAATAAAAGCTGAAATGAGCCAGAAGTGGAAAACATGTTAAATGATTGTGACCTGAGAATCTCCAGACAACAGTTTGGGCTCTTCAGTGCAGTACAGATGAGATCCAGTCCAGAATCCTTCAAGCCGTTTCCACTCAGGTCCAGTTCTCTCAAATGGGATGGATTGGAGCTGAGAGCTGAAGCCACAACTTCAATGTGTTCCTCCTCAAGGTCACAGTCAACAAGTCTGAATTACAGATTAAATGTAAAATGAATTAATACATATTTAATTTAAACGTGTTCATAACTTTCCACAGTTCTCAGTTTGGAATACAAACATGAAACTAGAAACAAAATTTCTAAGAAATTTTACTGTGTGCCTGCCACTCGCCAAGTGTGTGCAACCTTTTGCGGGATGCTAACATACTAACATGCTAATGTCGGCCAATCAGCAGCCGCCAGAGGCAGGACTGTTTGTGATGCTACAAGGAAGCATGGCTTTGTTTGTAGTTCTGTAGGGTGGGTAGGTAAATTAGCTAATGTTTTGAAGTTGCGCCCATAAACGCAACCAAACAGGACTAAAATAAGTTTATATTATATTTAGCACATAGTCCAATGATACCACCCATATGTCTCTATGACATAGCATTGAGGAGTTATGGCAGGAAATAGTATCGACCAATCAGAAGAGGGGGCGGGGCTAAGTTACACCAATCAACGTCAGGGACTCCATACCGAGTCCAGAGATACCTCCATTATGTCTCTATGACATAGCATTGAGGAGTTATGGCAGGAAATAGTATCGACCAATCAGAATAGGGGGCAGGGCTAAGTTACACCAATCAATGTCAGGGACGGGTCAGGGACGCCATACCGAGTCTAATGCTACCACCCATATGTCTCTATGACATAGCATTGAGGAGTTATGGCAGGAAATAGTATCGACCAATCAGAATAGGGGGCGGGGCTAAGTTACACCAATCAACGTCAGGGACTCATTATCCGAGTCCAATGATGCCACCCATATGTCTCTATGACATAGCATTGAGGAGTTATGGCAGGAAATAGTATCGACCAATCAGAATAGGGGGCGGGGCAAAGTTACACCAATCAACGTCAGGGACTCATTATCCAAGTCCAATGATGTCACCCATATGTCTCTATGACATAGCATTGAGGAGTTATGGCAGGAAATAGATGATACAGGAGAGAGAGGATGTTTTGCCAACTGACTTGCCAATGTGTGTGTGCGTGAGTGTGCATGTGTGCTTGCGTGTGTGTATATGTGTGTGCGTGTGTTGCTGCATGCATGAATAACCAGTCGTGGCCCATCAGGTGACCTCAGAGAGGACCCGGACTGTGTGTGTGCATGCGTATGCGTGCGTGCGTGTGCGTGCGTGCGTGTGTGCGCGCGTGTGTGTGCGCGCGCGCGCGCGTGTGTGTGTGTGTGTATGTATGTTTGTGCGCGCGTGTGTGCGTCACACACTCCATATTTGGGCATGTCTAACCCCATGGAGAACTCCATGAGCAAGTACACTATGCAGCAAAGCATAGACTGGAGAGGAGAGCATGTGTGTGCGTGTCTCTGCGCGCGTGTGGCTAGTGGCAGCCATCTTAATAGGGCCTAATGTGTTACACCTGTGTTCAGTGTGTCAGTACAGATACTATCGTCCATTAGTTTAAACAGGGAGTCACTGGGTAGCACTCTCTTGGAACGAAGGCCTCTCACGCGAAATTTAAAACTCGTAAGCGTTTACTTTTTTCGTTGTGGGCGTTACGACTTCGCAAGCTATGTTGTGTGCGATCGTGGTATTGGTACGATAAAAGACGTGGTCGTGAGAGCAATTTAAGAATTCGCGTTTCAATAAAATGTCAAACACCAAAATGCAGCACATTATAATGTAATTAATATGGAGACGGGAGGTTACGTCATCTCGCTCTGAGGCCCGTAGCACCAGTTCTGTAATTGACTGGGCTTTAGTGGTCACATTGGGTGAAAGGCGAGAAGTTTGTCTACAAAATGTCCGAAAACCACGCGTGTAAAGCGAATATTGTGGCCGTGAGTACGATTTGTTCGGTTATGACCCGAACCTCGAGACACTGCATCTCGCACTCTGTTTCACTCGCTCACTGGTCGTGCGAGCCTCTAAGCTCCGCTAAATTCTTGAACCATGCACACTTTGAACTGCGATAGCGGACAAACCGTGCAACATATTCGAATACCGTCTGAACCGTGACGAAGTCGAGAGCCGTGTCTGCTGTTTAAAGTTAAAATCGTGTTTCTACGCCACAGTGTGCCAGAGTAATGTGGCTCCAAATAAGCGCTTCTTTTTCTGATCTTTTCGGTGTGCCCCCATTCATTTCGAATGGGGATTTTTTGCGTCGTTTATTGCGAATTATGTTGGCACGGTAACGCGTATCGGAAAGAAAAGCACAAGCACATCTTTCCCGGCCGAGCCGCACGTTTTGATGTATATATTGCGGGGATTGTGCAAACCGTGCGGCCGGCCATAGCGGTCAAAATTTCGGATAGATAGATGAGTGATGATTATGGATTAAGTTGACGAATCACAACCTGTGTGCTTCTGCCATACTGGCAGGCACACAGAATAATGACATCGCAACTCTCTGCTTTTGCTCCAGCTCTGCTCATGTGATCAGAAGAGTGAATTCATAGTGATGTGACATCTCATGCAGGTGCAGTGGCGGTCTTTCTTAGCAATGTGATGTGTGGATGGTATATTACCATAGGGAATATTCCAATACAAATGGTTATTGAGCACCTACAACTGCACTGTTTGATATTTCATGAGGAATTGGTCTTCTCGGATACACTTGGGTTTTACACATACTTACAGATCAGTCTGTACCATACTTGTCTATTTTGTTTCCTCCCTCAGTTCTACTAAAAATAATAGATTGTGAGGCTGAAACATTGCCTGAGATGTTTTTTTTTCCTGTACACACACCATCTTATGCACGTATACATTCTCTCTCTTTCACCCACACCCACACACACTCATACACAGGCACACACATATCTACCCTCAGACCTCTCTCACATAGGCCTCCAAATTGCTAAGACCGCCACTGCACCTGCATAAGATGTCACATCATATTTCACAGATGCACAACATATTTCACAGATATTTGACCTAATTTCTCATTTCATTATCGATGACAAGGAATGAATGAATTAATCCACTCACTCACTCACTCACTCACTCACTCACTCACTCACTCACTCACTCACTCACTCACTCACTCACTCACTCACTCACTCACTCACTCACTCACTCATTACATGATGCGAGTCAGTCATGTGACCAAAAGATTAATTACATTAATTCTGTTCTATTGTGGTTTCTATTCACATGACTAACAGGGCCGTAGCCAGAAAATTATCAGTGTTGGGGCATTCATGTTTTCAGGGGGGGCAATATTTTTCAAAGTTCCCCACCAAAGTTGCATATTAAGCACACACTCACATGCTCAAAATACACACTAATTGGAGAAAATGGCTACATGTATGTGCTCCAATTATACAGCAAATAAAGACTTATACTCAACAGAACAAATAAACATACAGTCATGAAACACGATTGCATCGCACCCGCATCCCGCAACAACACAATGAGCAACTCCATGGGGAAGGAGTGAGGGATAGAGAGAGAGAACGTTGTTATACAACCACTAGCAACCAACAAATAGTTGAGCATATAGGCATACTGTATATCTCCATGGCGGGAGGAAAATGAGAAAAGGCTATGCATCAACCAACAACAATAACATTTAGTCCGCCATTTTTGCCTTCATTCAGTGGCGGTTCTAGAATGATTTACTCCCTGGGTGAAATCCCCTGCTGGCGCCGGGATCAACAAAAAAACCACCTCTACTCCACCACTCAAGACTAAACAAGACCATCATCCATACAACCTACAGAACCTATAAGTGCATTTTTTCCATATTGTTATCATTTGGTGATATGAAACAAATGAGACACCCAAGAAATGTTCTCTCTATTTTTTTTTTTTTTTTTTGGGGGGGGGGGGGTCTGAGGAAATGCATAAACCTTCTGAGTATAGATATCACCATCTAGTGAGTATGCACACCACCTTCTCCACACAGGTGTGATTTCTTTTTCCCTTTATTTTTTTATTTTTTCATAATAATAATATCAATAAGCTATTGATCAACTTGACATGCATTTGCATTATTGAACTCTTCTAAGCAAAGTAGGTATAAGTAGCTATAAATCACACAGGCAAAAAGTAGCCTTCCATGGGGTGGCATATTGCATTTGAGTTTATGCTGTATAGCCTAGTATAGTGTCAGTTAATTCAATGAATAAGTAGCTATAATGCAAACTGCATTGGAGGGAGGGGGACCTCAGGGTGAAATGTAGAAAAGGGGGCATCTATGACAAGAATCAAGAGCATTATTATGCATGTCACAGGAATCAAGGTAGATTGCTCCCAATATGTTTTGGTGTGGAATTCTCCTTTAACCACTGGGGAAAGTCCCCACTAATTAGTGCACCTGCTGCAGGAAGACACTGACCGAAAGAATGCGCTCCATATACAGTACATTCCCAAAAATGCAGGACTTCCCAAGAAACCATGTGAGGTAAGATTTCATTTGCTGTATCATAAATACTGGTATCACCATTCACCAGTTAACTCTGGCTTTTTCAAATCTCAAAAGTTTATTAAGGAGAGTGCATTGAAGTCAAGCAGTCCAGCGTAACACCACAACTGCCCCCCCCCCCCCCTTAACGTTCTACGTTAAATAACAGAAAATACAGAGCCAACAGACCGTTCCATTTAAGTCACCTCAGCGTGCTGCCTTACAAGTCATTCATCCACCCATATCGGGCAATAGAAAACGGCTTTGTGATCGTTATTTCTAAAAATAAAAGTTTGCTGTCATTTTCCCCACACGCGCGCCGCGACAGTTAAACATATACACAGCCAATGACATCGCATTTGGTCAGATTGACAGGAGGGCTCATGCTGCAGATCCGTTTCCTGTCCTATTCTGTGCAAATGGCAAAACCAGTAGGCGGGCTTTAAACAGGATCTCAGCAATGAGCAGTAAATAGACACCATTATCCATTTGCAAGGGAAACTCGCGAACGTTCATATTAAGGTGACGGGTACTGGGCAATCTGGACTGGGGGGGCACAAAATCTAATCAGGGGGCATCGCCCCCTACTGCCCCCCCGCAGCTACGGGTATGATGACTACTAACCTAGCCCTTCTGCTGTTCCTCACAGCTGGGACCAGTCTCTGTCGCCCATGTTTGTCTGTGTTGTATTTCTGCAGGTCCAACTCCTCCACAGGATCATCGGATATCAGCAGCATGAAGGCCAGAGCTGAACACTGGGTCTGGGAGAGTTTCTTCCCTGAGCTGTTCTCTGACTCGAGGAACTGTTGGATCCCCTGACTTAGTGCCGGGTCGTTCATCTCCATCAGACAGTGGAAGATGTTGATGCATCTGTCAGGAGAGATACCGTAACTACCCATCTCCTTCAGGTTGTTGATGACTCTCTGGATCTCCTCTGGACTGTTATCTGTTTGACCCAGCAGACCTCCTAACAGACTCTGGTTGGACTCCAGTGAGAGACCATGAAGGAAACGGACAAAGAGGTCCAGATGACCATTTGTACTCCTCAGGGCTTTATCCATGGCTCTCTGCAGGAAGTCATTCAGGGTGTTTTCTCCTTCTCCTCCTTCTTCTTCTTCTACTTCTCCTCCCAGGAATGTCTTCAGGACCTTCATGTTCTGCTGTGTGAAACAGTGGAACAGATATACCGCAGCCAGGAACTCCATGACGCTCAAATGAACAAAGCTGTAGACCTTTCTTTGAGATTGAACAGTTTCTTCTTTGAAGATCTCTGTGCACACGCCCGAGTACAGTGCAGTGTCATTCACATCAAGACCACACTCTTCCAGATCTTCTTGGTAGAACATGACGTTTCCTTTCTCCAGATGCTCAAATGCCAGCCGGCCCAGCTTCAGAAGAAGTTCCCTGTCAGTCTCCTCATCATACTTCATCTTCTTCCTCCTTAACTGGAGCGAGATGAGGTGGCAGTACATCCCAGTCAGGTGCTTCGGCAGCTGTCCTGTTCCGTCCCTCTTCACCAGGTCCTCCACAACGGTAGCGGTCATCCAACAGAAGACTGGGATGTGACACATGATGTGGATGCTCTTTGATGTCTTCACATGTGAGATGATGGTGTTGGCCAGCTCCTCGTCATCCCTGAACATCTTCCTGAAGAATTCCTCCTTCTGGGGGTCTGTGAACCCTCGTACTTCTGTCACCATGTCAATGCATGCAGGAGGGATCTGATTGGCTGCTGCAGGTCTGGTGGTTATCCAGAGGAGAGCCGTGGGGAGAAGATTCCCCTTGATGAGGTTTGTCAGCAGCATGCCCACCGATGATGTCACTGTGACATCAGAGATGATATCCTTGTGGTCGAAGACACCAGAGTCAACGTCAATGTTCTGGAATTTCAGCGGAAACCTGCTTTCATCCAGACCATCAAAGATGAAGCCAACTTTCCAGGCAGCGAGCTGCTCTGCCGTGACTTTCTTTAACGTTGGATGGAAAGCATGGATCAGTGAGAGGAGACTGTGCTGCTCATCTTTGACAAAGTTCAGCTCCCGGAATGAGAAGGGAACCAGGAGAATGATGTCTTGGTTCTCCAAACCTCTTGCCCAGTCCAGAGCGAACTTACATGCAGAGAATGTCTTTCCGATGCCAGCGATGCCATTGGTCAGAACTCTGCGACAGGGTTTGTCTCTGCCGGGAAGTTTGGTCTTAAAGATGGCACAGCACTTGATCAACTCGTCATGGAGGGTCTTCGTCTTGGAGGCGGTCTCAAGCTGCCACACCTCATGTTGCTGATTAACCCCTTCACTCCCTCCTGCTGATAGGTGGAGCTCTGTGTAGATGCTGGAGAGGGAGGGCACTTCAATGACGTATGTCACACGTTCAAGACCGTCCAGAGTGACCTTATAAAGCTTTAAATCCTCCAGCACACTGACATCTGATATGAGAAGAAAATAAATACATGTTAAACATTCTGCTTCATTTATAACTTTACATTGAACGTACCATATAGAATTAAAACTATGTACTAAATATCCTCCCATCAAATCTATGTTGTCAAAAGGAAACAAAAGAAATAGTTCCCTAAAATAAATAACATTGGATCATTTATTTTAGTCCAAATGTTTATCATTAATATTTGAACATTGATACAAAGGATATTTAATTACTTAAAGGTAGGGGAAGTGATTTGAAATTCATGGTGTAGTACCAGCCTGGTGCACTAGGGGCCCCCAAAAGTAGCTACACTATGTGAACCTGCTGCTCTCTCCTGATTGGAGGAGAATTGTGGTGACCTGGGGAACTTTTATTAGCTCCTCTGCTAACGTGGGGGAGGGGGAAACTCCATATGTGGTTTCCACACCTTATAATAGAGCATTTTAACAGAAAAAAATATTTTTTGGGTGATATCTGACAAAAGTGAAATCACTTCCCTACCTTTAATAAGTAATGTTAATGCGTGTAAAGTGTGTCCAGTCTCACTGTTTCTAGGTGAGATTTTACGGAAGGTCTTCTGTCCAGGCGTGTTTCCGAATGTCTCTCTGTGAAGATGAAGACAAAATAGATATTAATTTAATATACTAGGACCTTACCTGCTTTAATATATGAACACCAAAATATGTAGGCTACCGTGGGTGTTGTGATGTAATAGATCACACCTTCCTGTCAATTTATTGACTCTCCCTAACTTTTCCAAGCGGAAAAGCATGAGTCTGATGTTTGAGTTGCATCTTTAGCCATTGGTTAGCAGACTAGAGGTTAAGATCTTGGCCCGAGCCCGTGCCGACCCGGGTTCGGTCGGACCGAGTCCAAATGGTTATGTATTTGTCGGGCTTAGGGCCGGGCCGGGCTGGTCATATTATATGAGCTATTTTTCATAAAAGTATACATTTTGCACCACGTGGCGTCTCGCTGCTGCGCCACGTGTGTGTGTGTGGGTGTGTGCGCGTGCGCACGTGTGTGTCTTCAGCTTAATTGTTTCGACCCCCCCCCCCCACCGTCGCCCGATGACATGCCGTGGCCAATAATGTGTCGGATGCGTTGATCTTCTTTACGTTTCAGCGGAGGTAAAAAAAAAAAAAAAAAAAAAACAGCAACAAAAAATGGAGACCAACGAAGTGAAAAAGAAGCTAGCATCTGGAGATTATGGCTTGGTTCTGCTCGAAAGTAAAAAAAAAAACAAAAGTCTGAGGTGTGGAAGTACTATGCCTCAGTATGCCTCAGTATCTGGCTTGTAAAACCTTAACTTTTTAATATATGACTGCTCAAAAAAAAAAAAGAAACTTCACTGCTTCACCAGTGTTGTTCACAGTTACAGTTTTTGGTCTTTGGTAAAACAGTCACATTACAGTAGAGTTGTACTTGAGGTGTACTGTAATTCAATCATCAATCTCTTTATGTTGCAGTGCAGTGTGACCATTCAGCCACAGGGTGGGGCTTTGATAGTGAGCAGCACTGAGCAGAGGAGTTGAGCTGAGAAAAAGTGTTTATTTTTTTCTTAACAGAACATTGTAGTTAGAATTAAATATATGTACTTTATGCATTAACAGAATAATGTAGATAGAAACACATCTGTGCTTTGTTCTTGACATTTTTTTTTAAATTTAAGCACAATAAGTATAAGGAATATTAACCAATGTTGAGGACCTTTTCCTTTTATCTGTTCATAGAACAGTAGGACTAATTAACCAGTAACGAGAAGATTAAATTGAATGTTGTTTTTCTTACACCATCATACTGTGGAACAGTTTCTCTTCTAAAACAACCAGCTAAAATGTAGCAACACAGGAAGTGTTAGGGTTTAAAGTTCTAACTGGAGCCACAAACCACCAGGACACAAGGGTATACAATTATCCACTTTTATTTTGGGATAATGATGGTCAAAAGATGAATGCCAAGTGGTTCTATGAACAGAAAACAGAAAGAAAACAAATTATAATATTTATATTCACAAATATGGGCTTTAAATAATAACAATATTTACTTCATCAAATCATAACCATAATTTATAGTTAAATTAAATCAAATATCAATTTCCATAAATCACATCATGGCATTGGGTTGAACTTACATTGACATAAGTCAAAAGACGCATATAGACATCTCACACAACAATGTGGCTGTGCGTTTGGGTAGGCAAAAGGACCTTCAGACCATCTATGACCTCCTTTATAGGGAGGAAGTAGGAAGTAGGAAGTGATGCAGGAAGTGGCTCACTGCCACAGGTTCCTCCTAGAGCTCTGGTCTCCTGCTGGACCTGCTGGAGGGGAATACTTGCAGAATACTTTGCAGTTTGTAACAGCCGCCCCCAGATTTGTGCAGCAAATATGTTTAGTCAATTTCTTCCTTGATTTTGGGCAGAGGGATTAGTCGGGAAACAAGGTCAAGGTCAAGGTAAACTTTATTGTCCACAAGGGAAATTTGTCTTGGGCTAACACCCCTGCTTCAGCCACACATGAAACATAGATGACACACAAAATACAAAACAAAATACAAGACAGAGGGAGACAACATTACACAGTGCACACAGTGTGAAAATCTGGCCAGCCACAATCACTGCTGTTTCAAAGCATCATTCAACATTTTAGTTGATGCTGGTACAAATGATTTTTTGAACCTGATATACTTCCACTTAGGTTCTTTGTACCTTCTCCCTGAGGGCAGGAGTACAAACTCTCCATTTAAAACATGAGTGGTGTCGGCGACAATTTTTTGGGCCTGTTTTAGTGTGGCCTGCTCATAAATAGACTGCAGGGACGGGAGTTGTCTAACCCCCATGATCTTCCCTGCTGTTTGCACCAATCTGAATAGTTTGGACCTCAGTTGCACTGAGAGGTTACCGAACCAAACTGTGATGCCAAATCTGATCAGGCTTTCTAAGACTGCGCGATAGAACACCAACATAAATTTTTGGTCAACACCATGGACTCTGAGGCGTCGCAGGAAATGCAGCCTTTGCTGTAGTTTACTGCAGAGGTTGTCTACATGAGTGTTCCAGGTTAGTGAATTGTCAATCCAGATGCCCAAATACTTATATGAAGAAACCTGTGAGATGGTTGAGTTATGGATGACCACAGGCCTGTGGTCACCAATACTCCTGGGGTCAAATACCATCTCCTGTGTCTTATTGACATTAAGGACAAGGTGGTTGTCGTCACACCACTTAACAAAGTTCTGTACCTCCGAGAAGTAGCCATCTAAAACCCCATCCTTATCCAGCAGGGCTAGGATAGCAGTATCATCTGAGAACTTGATGATGTAGTTATTAGGGTTGCCACTTCTACACGCATCTGTGTACAGGGTAAAGAGAATAGGTGAGCTCACACAGCCCTGCGGTGCACCAGTATTCAGAGTTCTACGTTCTGACATGGTGCCGTTAACACTGACCCTTTGTGTGCGTTCGGTCAGAAATGAGTGGTACCATCTGATAATGACAGGATGGACATTGAGGTCACTCAGCCTCGCAATCAAGAGATGTGGCTGTATCGTATTAAACGCAGAGCTAAAATCTATTAGAAGAAGGCGTGCATAAGCTTTGTTATTATCCAGGTGCTTCAAGAGGAAATAATCTAAGGACAAAACTGCATCCTCTATACCCCTCTCCCTTTTGTAAGCAAACTGGAAGTCATCCAGGCGACCCCCAACTGCTGTTTTCAGCATACTGATAATGACCCTTTCAAAACATTTCATCACTACTGACGTAAGAGCGACCGGACGGTAGTCATTGTTTTCTTTGCAGCATGGCTTTTTGGGGACAGGGATTATAATAGAGTCTTTCCAGATAGATGGAACAGTACAAGTGTCCAGTGATTGCTGGTAGATGGGACACCATGCCTCAGCTAGCTCCTGGCTGCATGAATGCAGCAGCCGGCCACATATCCCGTCCGGACCTGACGCCTTACGGGGACATGTGCGTGCGAACAGACTCCCCGCTGATCCACAGTGATTCCCAGATCACTGTGTGAGGGGATAGACTCCAAGGCAGCTTTCTGTTCATGCGAGAAATCGACTGTTTCATACCTTGCATAAAAACTGTTCAGTTCATCAGCCTTTTCCTTCTCGTTAGGGACACATAGGCCCTTCTTAGCAGGGGCCATGTTTGTCATTGCCTTCATGGAGTCCCACATTTTCTTAGAATTGGAGGAAGAACATGAAGCCTCGAACTTCTCCTTCTCCTTTCTTTTAGCCTCCCTTATTTTATCGTTAATTTCCTTTTGAATAGTCCTCATAGACAAAAGGTCACCACTCTTGAATGCTCTTTGCTTCATAACTAGGCATTTTTTAATGTCCCTCGATATGTATGGCTTATTATTAGGGTACATAGTCACTGTCTTCTTAGCCACCACATTTTCCTTGCAGAATTTAATATAGTCTGTGATGGTGTCTGTAGCCTCTTCCAAGTCCAAACTATGGAAAAGGCTCCAGTCCGTGCAACAAAAACATCCCTTTAGTGTTTCAATGCTATCATTGTTCCAAACATATATAGTTTTAACTTGTGGCTTGCTGCTCTTAAGCAGTGACTTATATGTCGGTATTAGGTGGACAACGTTGTGATCTGCATTGGCCAAAGGAGGTTTAGCCTTGGCTGTATATGCATTCATAATATTGCCATAGCATTTGTCAAGGATGTTTTTACCACGGGTCTTACAGTCAACATATTGCTGAAATCCCGGTAAGACAGATTCAAGTTTACAGTGATTGACATCACCTAAAACAAAACACGGCGCCTCGGTTGCCTGTGTATACAGTCAGCTACAGCGGTGGCTGCCTTTGCAGCATTAGCACTAGGCGCGATGTAAACAGCACATAAAACAATATTGCCGAACTCGCGTGGTAAATAAAAGGGTCGCAAACTTAAACAGAGCAATTCAATGTCCTGGTTACATAATGACTCCCTAACAGTGAACTGCGAGCACCATTTGTCATTAATGTAAACCGCGATCCCTCCTCCCTGGCTCTTCGCTGAATCAGCTGTTCTGTCAGAACGTACCAGAGAGAATCCATCCACAGAGACGAGCGAATCCGTAACAGTCTCGTCCAACCAGGTCTCTGTGATCACTTGCAGACACGACTCCCGGTATTCATGCAAGTGTCTGCTGTTGAATCGAAGCGTATCAGCCTTATACCTTAGTGAACGGGCGTTGCAGAGGATCATGGATGGTAGCGGTGGTCTGTACATCCTTCTTCTCAACCTCTGCTTCACTCCCCCGCGTCTCCCCCGCTTCCTCGTCCGCTTGATGTCGCTCCTCGGCGGCGAAGCCAACAGTTCCCTCGGGAGTGCTGTAGCTAGTTTGACAGCCAGGCTGCCCCCACTGGGGCGAAGCAGCAGTAGCTGGTCGCGGGTGTAGCGCAGGTATGTCGCCGTTGTCGGCGTGGGGTCCTCCTGACACGCCGGCGAGTAACATTCTGTTACTATTTCCCGGACGATTATTAAGAACAACCATCTTAATGGCCCCATCCTCAGATCATACACAGTCAGTCAGTGCACGAAAACACAGTTGACATGTAGACAAAACAACACAAACAAACAATAAAGAGGCTGACAGCAGGAGCAGCCCGGGTCGCAGCAGTGCTTGCGCCACCAGGAAGACCTATGTATCCTCGTCCTTGGATAGTGACCTTCGCACTGCGAACCTTTCCATCCTTTCCGGGATAGGCTTCAGTGATCCTTCCAATAGGCCATGATGCTCGGGGAAGTTGAGGGTCAATTAACATCACAACCTGTCCTGCGTCCACGTTCAGTTTGTCCGTCTCCCATTTTTGCCTAGATTGAAGAGTTGGCAGGTAGTGTCTGATAAAGGCCGACCAAAATTGATCAGCCAGGATTTGGCTGTGTCGCCATTTTCTTTTGCTGAGTAGTTCACTTGAACAGTAGATTGCTTGGGGAAGAGAAGAGTCAGGCCGCCCCATCAACAACATGTTTGGTGTGACAGGGTCAGGGTCAGCAAGGTCAGAGGACATGTATGCGAGAGGTTTTGACTTTAGAATACCTTCCACTTCAATCAGAATGGTGTGTAGAACTGTTTCTGTTGTAGGTTGATTTCCTATAACAACACGGAGGGCCATTTTTATTGATTTGATTTCTCGTTCCCAACTTCCACCGAAATGTGGGGCAGATGGAGGATTGAATTGGAAGTTGACTTGTGCATGAGCCAATTGGGTTTTTAAATCTGGTGCCATGGCCTGGAAGGCATTTTTCAGTTCTGCCTCTCCTGCCTTGAAATTCGTCCCACAATCGCACAACAATTCAAATGGTTTACCTCTGCGTGAGACAAACATAATCAATACAGGGAAGCCTGTAAATGGAGACGTTACATCAAATAGAATAATAGTTTAATAATAGTTTGCTGTTTGATCATATTCTTTTTATTGTCATCTACCCAGAATATAAACAAGGAATATGTAAGGAATATGAATTGTGTAGTTCAATGATGCACATGATGACTATCCCCTTTAATCTGTTCATAGAACAGTAAAGTATTGATCTCTGCTCAATAACAACTAAATGGTGTGTTGTACATGCTGACCTGGGATCAGTAGAGTGGTGTCCATGTGTGATAACAACTAAATGGTGTGTTGTACATGCTGACCTGGGATCAGTAGAGTGGTGTCCATGTTTGAGGTCAATATGTTTATCCATGGACCAGTCACTCTTCATGGAGACACAGCTGGGTACAGGAGACTCTGCTCTGTGATGACCAACCCTGATAGAAAGGGAACATCAACATGATTTACTTCAATCACACCTCTCTATATTATTTATTTACTTATTAATTATTTACGTTCGAGCGTCGCTCAGTGGTTAAAAACAGTTTCTTTCATCTTCAGCTTTTAGCCAAAGTCAAACCCTACCTCAAATATAATGACCTGGAGAGAATCATCCATGCCTTTATTTCATCTAGGCTGGATTACTGTAATCTTTATATGTCGGTATTGACCAATCACTGCTCAGGTGCCTACAGCTGATCCAAAATGCCGCTGCCCATCGCCTTACTGGGCACAAGAAGCGGGAACACATAACTCCAGTCCTAGCTTCTCTTTATTGGCTTCCAATCCGACAACGTATTGATTTTAAGATTTTAATGTATGTTTTTAAAATTCACAGTGGTGTAGCTCCCCCATCTCTTGCTGACTTGATTTCAGAGTGTAATCCACCCAGGGCCTTGAGGTCAGCTGACCAGCTAAGGCTGGATGTTATTACCACTAAGCGACGCTCAAAAGGGGATCAAGCCTTCGCAGCAGCTGATCCTAGGCTCTGGAATAGCTTACCTCTCAATATCCGAGCCGCCCAGTCCATCATATGTTCTAAATCACTGCTTAAGACCTACCTATTCTCCCTGGCCTTTGGGGTCAGCTGAGATGGCTTCTGATAGACCCTACACCCAAAACATTGACTATTCCTGTTTTCTCTGCCTAAAACTTAGTTCGTCCTTTATTATTATCATCATTATTATTTATTTATTTCCTTTTGTGTTGTGTGTTTTCTTTATTGCCTGCTTATTTTTGTTTTATCGATTGTTTATATTGTGCCTTGTCTTTTTGTCATCTGTACAGCACTTTGGTTGACCCGGTCATGTTAAACGTGCTATATAAATAAAGTTGAGTTTAGTATAGTCAAGTTGACGTAGCGTGTGGAAGGAACACGTTATTCCAACCAGTTCCTGTCCAGTGGCTGGCCACAGGGAGGCAGTTTACAGCCTAGGATTACTGCGAGGGTGTGAGGGTATTTACACTAGGGGGACACGGGGAGAACATACCAACTCAACACAGAAAGGTCCTTTCACCAACCCCGACCCAGGTATGGGCACTGATGGGGCGGAGGAGGAGACACAACACCAGCACCCACGGCGGCTTCCCTGGCGGGAATCAAACCCAGGACCTTCTAGCTGCGTCATGACTCTGCTCAATATCAACTAAAAGGTGTGCTGTACTGACCTGGGATCAGTAGAGTGGTGCCCATGTGTGGCAACAACTAAATGGTGTGTTGTACATGCTGACCTGGGATCAGTAGAGTGGTGTCCATGTGTGATAACTAAATGGTGTGTTGTACATGCTGACCTGGGATCAGTAGAGTGGTGTCCATGTGTGACAACAACTAAATGGTGTGTTGTAAAAGTAAAAAGTAGAGTTATCAGAAGTGAGATGCAGTTGAAAAGCTGGCCTAAATTAAAAAAAAAGGATTCCAGTCAACCCCTGTTCACATATGCAGTACTGCCTCGGTAAGAATGCATTAGGAAAACCAACCTGTTTGTTCACATTCTTTTTATTGTCATCTACCCAGAATATAAACAAGGAATATGTAAGGAATATGAATTGTGTAGTTCAATGATGCACATGATGACTATCCCCTTTAATCTGTTCATAGAACAGTAAAGTATTGATCTCTGCTCAATAACAACTAAATGGTGTGTTGTACATGCTGACCTGGGATCAGTAGAGTGGTGTCCATGTGTGATAACAACTAAATGGTGTGTTGTACATGCTGACCTGGGATCAGTAGAGTGGTGTCCATGTGTGATAACAACTAAATGGTGTGTTGTACATGCTGACCTGGGATCAGTAGAGTGGTGTCCATGTTTGAGGTCAATATGTTTATCCATGGACCAGTCACTCTTCATGGAGACACAGCTGGGTACAGGAGACTCTGCTCTGTGATGACCAACCCTGGTAGAAAGAGAAAATCAACATGATTTAATTCAATGCACGCTCTATATTATTTATTTAAATTAAATCCCCCCCTACATAACAACAATTTAGAGACATACAAATTTACACATAATAAAAATTAAGAGATCGTCAAAAGGGAAAATTAAATGTACAGTAAGGGGAAAGGGTTGTGGGGGTTATGGGGGAACTCAGACAACAAGTGTATCTCTGGATGTCATCAAAACCAAAGACATTTCTGCAGCAAGGATAGACTGCTGCACTTGCCTCATGCTTCCTTCAATGCATGAGGAGTCGCGGCGCCTTCTTTTTGCCTGACGGGGGAGTTTCTCTGGTTGGACGTTCGAGCGTCGCTCAGTGGTTAAAAACAGTTTCTTTCATCTTCAGCTTTTAGCCAAAGTCAAACCCTACCTCAAATATAATGACCTGGAGAGAATCATCCATGCCTTTATTTCATCTAGGCTGGATTACTGTAATTCTTTATATGTCGGTATTGACCAATCACTGCTCAGGTGCCTACAGCTGATCCAAAATGCCGCTGCCCACCGCCTTACTGGAACCAAGAAGCGGGAACACATAACCCCAGTCCTAGCTTCTCTTTATTGGCTTCCAATCCGACAACGTATTGATTTTAAGATTTTAATGTATGTTTTTAAAATTCGCAGTGGTGTAGCTCCCCCATCTCTTGCTGACTTGATTTCAGATTATAATCCACCCAGGGCCTTGAGGTCAGCTGACCAGCTAAGGCTGGATGTTATTACCACTAAGCGACGCTCGAAAGGGGATCAAGCCTTCGCAGCAGCTGATCCTAGGCTCTGGATTAGCTTTCCTCTCAATATCCGAGCCGCCCAGTCCATCATATGTTTTAAATCACTGCTTAAGACCTACCTATTCTCCCTGGCCTTTGGGGTCAGCTGAGATGGCTTCTGCTAGACTCAGCCTAGACCCTACACCCAAAACATTGAATATTCCTGTAGGCTTTCTCTGCCTAAAACCTAGTTTGTCCTGTATTATTATTATAATTATTATTTATTTACTTCCTTTTGTGTTGTGTTGCTTCCTTTATTCCCTGCTTATTTTTGTTTTATCGATTGTTTATATCGTGCCTTGTCTTTTTGTCATCTGTACAGCACTTTGGTTGACCCGGTCATGTTAAACGTGCTATATAAATAAAGTTGAGTTTAGTATAGTCAAGTTGACGTAGCGCGTGGAAGGAACACGTTATTCCAACCAGTTTCTGTCCCCTCCATCAGGCGCCCCGGCTGGCCAGGGGGAGGCAGTTTACAGCCTAGGATTACTGCGAGGGTGTGAGGGTATTTACACTAGGAGGACACGGGGAGAACATACCAACTCCACACAGAAAGGTCCGTTCACCAACCCCGACCCAGGTATGGGCACTGATGGGGCGGAGGAGGAGACACACCGCCAGCACCCATGGCGGCTTCCCTGGCGGGAATCAAACCCAGGACCTTCTAGCTGTGTCATGACTCTGCTCAATATCAACCACCTGGGATCAGTAGTGTGGTGCCCATGTGTGACAACAACTAAATGGTGTGTTGTACATGCTGACCTGGGATCAGTAGAGTGGTGTCCATGTGTGATAACAACTAAATGGTGTGTTGTACATGCTGACCTGGGATCAGTAGAGTGGTGTCCATGTGTGATAACAACTAAATGGTGTGTTGTACATGCTGACCTGGGATCAGTAGAGTGGTGTCCATGTTTGAGGTCAATAGGTCTATCCATGGACCAGTCACTCTTCATGGAGACACAGCTGGGTACAGGAGACTCTGCTCTGTGATGACCAACCCTGAGAGAAAGAGAACATCAACATGATTTACTTCAATCTCATGTCTCTCTGTTCTAACATAGAAAACAACATCCCTTTTTGCAGTAATTATTTAGAATAGAATAGAATATATTTTTTAAATTAAATCCCCCCCCTACATCACAACAATTTAGAGACATACAAATTTACACATAATAAAAATTAAGAGATCGTCAAAAGGGAAAATTAAATGTACAGTAAGGGGAAAGGGTTGTGGGGGTTATGGGGGAACTCAGACAACAAGTGTATCTCTGGATGTCATCAAAACCAAAGACATTTCTGCAGCAAGGATAGACTGCTGCACTTGCCTCATGCTTCCTTCAATGCATGAGGAGTCGCGGAGCCTTCTTTTTGCCTGACGGGGAGTTTCTCTGGTTGGACGTTCGAGCGTCACTCAGTGGTTAAAAACAGTTTCTTTCATCTTCAGCTTTTAGCCAAAGTCAAACCCTACCTCAAATATAATGACCTGGAGAGAATCATCCATGCCTTTATTTCATCTAGGCTGGATTACTGTAATTCTTTATATGTCGGTATTGACCAATCACTGCTCAGGTGCCTACAGCTGATCCAAAATGCCGCTGCCCACCGCCTTACTGGAACCAAGAAGCGGGAACACATAACCCCAGTCCTAGCTTCTCTTTATTGGCTTCCAATCCGACAACGTATTGATTTTAAGATTTTAATGTATGTTTTTAAAATTCACAGTGGTGTAGCTCCCCCATCTCTTGCTGACTTGATTTCAGAGTGTAATCCACCCAGGGCCTTGAGGTCAGCTGACCAGCTAAGGCTGGATGTTATTACCACTAAGCGACGCTCAAAAGGGGATCAAGCCTTCGCAGCAGCTGATCCTAGGCTCTGGAATAGCTTACCTCTCAATATCCGAGCCGCCCAGTCCATCATATGTTCTAAATCACTGCTTAAGACCTACCTATTCTCCCTGGCCTTTGGGGTCAGCTGAGATGGCTTCTGATAGAGCCTAGACCCAAAACATTGACTATTCCTGTAGGCTTTTTCTGCCTAAAACTTAGTTCGTCCTGTATTATTAATTTATTTACTTCCTTTTGTGTTGTGTTGCTTCCTTTATTCCCTGCTTATTTTTGTTTTATCGATTGTTTATATCGTGCCTTGTCTTTTTGTCATCTGTACAGCACTTTGGTTGACCCGGTCATGTTAAACGTGCTATATAAATAAAGTTGAGTTGAGTTGAGTTGAGTCAAGTTGACGTAGCGTGTGGAAGGAACACGTTATTCCAACCAGTTCCTGTCCCCTCTATCAGGTGCCCTGGCTGGCCACAGGGAGGCAGTTTACAGCCTAGGATTACTGCGAGGGTGTGAGGGTATTTACACTAGGGGGACACGGGGAGAACATACCAACTCCACACAGAAAGGTCCTTTCACCAACCCCGACCCAGGTATGGGCACTGATGGGGCGGAGGAGGAGACACAACACCAGCACCCACGGCGGCTTCCCTGGCGGGAATCAAACCCAGGACCTTCTAGCTGCGTCATGACTCTGCTCAATATCAACTAAAAGGTGTGCTGTACTGACCTGGGATCAGTAGAGTGGTGCCCATGTGTGGCAACAACTAAATGGTGTGTTGTACATGCTGACCTGGGATCAGTAGAGTGGTGTCCATGTGTGATAACAACTAAATGGTGTGTTGTACATGCTGACCTGGGATCAGTAGAGTGGTGTCCATGTTTGAGGTCAATAGGTCTATCCATGGACCAGTCACTCTTCATGGAGACACAGCTGGGTACAGGAGACTCTGCTCTGTGATGACCAACCCTGATAGAAAGAGAACATCAACATTATTTACATCAATCATATGTCTCTATATTTTAAGGTAGAAAACTACATCACAAGAGTTGCAAACAATCCTTGTTGCAGCAACGTCTTTGTTTTTGATGATAACCATCAATCTTGTAGATGTAGTGCCGGAATTGCTGTAGTTTTTCTATTTTGTGTGCCTCTATTTCTAGAGTTAACATTATGGGCCGCATTTTTGTTAAAGGCAGGGTAAGTGATTTGAAATCCATTGTGTAGTACCAGCCTGGTGCACTAGGGGCGCTCAAGAGTAGCTACACTATGTGAACCTGCTGCTCGATCCTTATTGGAGGAGAATTCACCCTCCACCTGGGGAACTTTTATTAGCTCCTCTGCTAACGTGGGGGAGGGGGAAACTCCATATATGGTCTGCACACCTTATAATAGAGCATTTTAATAGAGCAGGGTGATATCTGACAAAAGTGAAATCACTTCCTCTACCTTTAAGTGCGCTGTCAGGGGCGCGGCCCGTCACCTCAATCAAAATCTCTTTGTTATTTTCGCCAACTTACTTTTTCCCTTCGCCACTATTCATTATGCCTAGACTTATTTGCAATTTGAGGTGTGGTTATGAGCATGTCTGTGGGCATGCAGTTCCTTAAGTTGATAATTTTGTCAAGTAATCAAGGTTCTTATGAACAAAATAGCACAAGGCATAACGGGACACGACATATATATATATATATATATATATATATATATATATATATATATATATATATATATATATATATATATATATATATATATATATATATATATATGGAATATCGTATACTACTGTATAATGACTGTACATGTTCTAGACATTCTAATGATGTTGCTTAAGGTCAAAGGTTACAAATCAGCAAAAATTGCACTAAGTCCAGAGATTTTTTAATTGGGTTAATTGCAGCCTTTGTGGGGGGTATTTCTATGCAAATAGCATGACCAATTGCAATTAAATACTTAATTACTTAATAAATATTTAAATAGTTAAATAGTTATGTGAAACACAACAAAACACCGAATTAGCATCTTCAGCTAACGTTGGGATAGTTCTCTTGTAAATAATGTCTAATATACAGGAATGCGAAAAATATGTTACGTATGATCTATCTAAGAGCCAGCGATCGCTTTGTGCTCAGTTCCGTTCAGGAATACTACCACTACAAGTCGAAACTGGAAGGTATTCCGGAATAGAATTAGACCAAAGATTATGTAAACATTGTGAACTCGATGTAGTAGAAGATGAAATCCACTTTCTATTGTATTGTCCCCTTTATCATGACTTAAGAAAAATACTTTTTGAAAAAGTTAATGCAGATCTACAACTGGACGGTGCTCTAGTAAAACATCTATTTCAAAACCATACTTTTGCCATATCAAACTTTATTCACAAAGCATGGAATAGAAGGAAACGTACAATATATGCATAGCGTTGGAGATGCTCGGGTACCTGCCCCTGGAGAAGTGACACTAAATAAATTTTTGTATAGTTATAAACTACCGGTATATACCCTCCATCCAGTGCTTCCTCTGGTTGTCTCTCGCTGATTCTCTGTCTCTCTCTCTCTCTCTCTCTCTCTCTCTCTCTCTCTCTCTCTCTCTCTCTCTCTCTCTCTCTCTCTCTCTCTCTCTCTCTCTCTCTCTCTCTCTCTCTCTCTCTCGTCTCCCTCTAGGTCTCTTCTGCCTCTTGGTCTCTCTGTCTCCTTCTCGGTCTCTTTGTCTCCCTCTCGGTCTCTCTCTCTTACATGTTAGATAATATATGATGTATTGTATATGTACTTTGTACATATGCAAAGCCTATGTACAATAGATGAACCTTGTATTATGTAATTTGTATATGACAATTAACTTTATTTATTTCTTTTATTTTGATGTCAGCGTGTTGACACTGGAAATGATGATGTATAATGTGTCTGAATAATCTCATGTGGGATGGGCTGCGAAAGGCAGCCAGACACGAAAATAAAATCATTCATTCATTCATTCATTCATTCATTCATTCATTCATTCATTCATTCATTCATTCATACAGGTATTTAGGTCCATATCTGAGCAAATTGTGGGAATCGGCGACCAGATCGACCAATGCTAGATGCCCTAATTGCGTAGACGAAGTAAACGAAATTCGGGCTCTGAAGGTACTTAGAGCAGAACAGTAGACAGTAGAAATGCACCATTCACCATTTATTGTCAGAGTACACTATACTGCATGTGCAGGAGGACTGACATACTGTGTATCAGGAGGTCCAGGAGGTTCCATAATGAACTCAGGCGGTTGCTCTCTCTTCACAGACTCTGATCTGACAGCTCCATCCATCTTTATGTCTCTATGACACCTGTCTATCAAACACATCATCTTTATGTCTCTATGACACCTGTCAATCAAACATCATCTTTAGCTCTTTACTTAATCTGTAAGGGTTATGGCGTCAATGTCTTAAATCAGGAAATGCGCGCGCGCACACACACACACACACACACACACACACACACACACACACACACACACACACACGCACACGCACACGTACAAAATAAAAAGTATCCATGGACTACAATAATAGTCTTCACACTGACCTTTATTGCACTGCATTACACAACATATAAAAGATATAAAACACAGTTGTCTCTACTATTACTCCATACTTTCAATGGGATCCTGCGGGAAAGTGATATGTTAAAGGGATATTTCACTATGAAAAATACTCATTTCCTTGTTGCATATGAAAGGGGCGGGGAACATAAAATATCTAAATACTGAATAAAGTAACTTATAATATAAACTGTCTGTCGCATGAGACTGAGTAGACAATGAAATGATGGAATGCTTTCCGAGTGAAATATCCCTTTAAGTAGGATGAATCGAAGCAAACTAATTATGACTGCATATCGATCTGCATACTTAAAACCCAATCCCATTCCTAAAACAGAACTTGAGAAAAAGGGCAGTTAAGGTGAACATTCTTCCACACTTAGTTTACATCTTTAGAAATCTGTCAGTATGAATTAATGACAAACAATTTAGAGAATGGGATGAATGGATTTCTAGGTTCATATAACAAGGAGTGTGATTCACTGTGATTCACCAGGCCTGGATTCTGTTTAGCTTGACATTGACCCAGGTAACATGTGTGTGTTTATCTACATTCTACAGTAATAGGTGATAAGGCCATGGACTGATTAGAGGATCAATAACATATGGATACGCCTGTCTCTCGAAGAGAGACCGGAATTGTACTATAGGAGAAGGCAAGGAGAGAGATCTGGGAGTTCCAGAATACCTCCACTTGTTCAATGAACATATGCTGGGAAAATATGAGTAGATAGTTGTAGATATTAGTAGGAACAAAACACAAAGGTGATGTTGGAGTCAATGTGGGGGAAAGAAAGCCACTTACTTTCACTTTTTTTATTGATTGATTGACTATTTCATTGACAGAATGTAATCAGTATGATATTAATGTAATCAGTAGAGGGTTCTATTCAAGTCTTTCATCATCGTTTTCCCCTCAGCAATATATCTTTTACAAATATGCATTCATCTCATTAAATGACCAATATGAAATCCTCAGGACTGAAATCAGTCTCCAGCATTGAGAACTGTATCTACTTAAATAGTTACAGCAAAAGAGTAATTTCACTCCTATGCCAGTAAAATGTGGAATGTCCTACCTGTGATTTCCTAGTGTAGCATTACGCGGAAGCGGGGATCGAACCCGGGACTCCCACTCGCCAGTCCAACGCACAACAAGTCGCGCCAATAGGGCTGAGCCCGATTAGCGGGGCTGTTGTGGCTGGCTCATGGCTGGGTGCTACATTCACCCCCTTGATCTTTTGGAGCGTGTCCTCGCGCTTCACACTTCACACCGCGGACCGCCATACACGATGTCCTTCATGTGGACCCGCAAGGACGTATACGGGTATATTGGGGATAACACCCGCACTCCAAATCCTGCCGACTACGCCAGATTGTAGTATTACGCGGAAGCGGGGATCGAACCCGGGACTCCCACTCGCCAGTCCAACGCACAACAAGTCGCGCCAATAGGGCTGAGCCCGATTAGCGGGGCTGTTGTGGCTGGCTCATGGCTGGGTGCTACACTAGTAACTATGTATAGAGTGTGCGGTGGAGATGTTTTATTGCCGTGAACATACCATGTATATCCCCTCTCAACTCACCTTCATCATAAAGGGATTTGCAGAAGTGTTTTCATCAGGGACGCATCAGCCATAGTTGAGACAGAGCCGTTTCTGTTCCTCTGAAAAATACATTGAAGTATGATCAGTACTACAGTTACAGTTCTTCACCATTTGAGACCGCCATAGTAAAGGTCAAAATGTATAAAGTTTGTATTTTTAATTGTTTCTTAATTTTACCAACCATGCAGTCTATGTTGGGGGATCAAACTACCTGAAAATGTCTTTCTTGTAAGTATGATTGGAAGCTATGGGAGGGTGGGGATGAGGGTTTCGTAAAACTGAAAACTATTAATAACAATGTGGTCACAAACAAGGGGTAAAAATAAAAAATAAGGCTAGGGTTAGCTTGAGTGTATTTGGATTATGACTATGTCAGAGATACAGTATGTAATATAGGCTCTGACAATTCTTTTGTATTATGAATGCTGTTTGCAGGAAGGTCATGAAGTTAATCTGGTGTTAGTCACTTTATTGGTTGGCTGATTTTCAAGCTTGCGGCATGTTAAAGTGTGACATGTTTTGATCTTGTGGAACAACTGAATATTTCATTCTTACGTAGTTTAAATCCTCTGTGCCATGTACATGCACTTCCTATATTATGCTCACTTTTTTGCATAGAACTTTAACTTAACACCTTGAACTTTAAGGTCATTGGTCTGTGCGCTTACTGTAGGCCTTGTATTGTTCTGGTATTGGCTATGTGTATTTGTTATTTGATTTATTGTGTTGTCTGTAGTGATGACTGTCTGCCATTGATAATGCAACCAATCTGCCCTTCGCGGACTTTAAATAAACTTGAACCTTGTAGGTCTGCCCGGCTCAACACTGGGCACTGCATCACCTGCCATGGTTTGGAACACATGTGTTGAATTGAAGTCGGCGGAGCGAATGGTTTTACATGGATTACTTTCTTTCTCCTAGCTCTCAACGGAGGCAGTCATTTTTCCCTATCTCCCTACTATCTACCCCCTCTCGCCCCTTCCCCCTCCGGAATGCATTGTGTCGCCCCATTGCAATACAATTTAAGCACTACAACATGGCAATACATTTGACATGCTATATTGATAACTGCTATCTAAGTCTACTTAGTATGCTATCTAAACTTCGAAGTTTGGTACTGCAGCTGCTATGGGCTGAGATGGAGTCTGAAGAGGTGTGTTTTAGACTGCTTCCATTCCATTCCATTCCATTCCATTCCAGAGACATACAGAGACTTATAGATCTATAAAATAGTGACCACCAGCAGTAACAGGGTGTAGTTATTCCAGCATGGAGTCAAAATGTATCCTGAAACACTGTTAATGTTCAAACATGACACACCTGTGGACTTTGATCTTGGAATATGACATTGGCTTTACTGTAGGGTGGCCACATTTTAAGAGGGATAGAAGGTTTGCATGTGTGGGACAAGTGGGTGTAGTATATCTATGCATATTAATGTACCCTCAAACCTGCTGACCTGTGCACAGTAAGGCCCACAGCACACAGGTGTGTTCCAGTACACGGCTATACATAGACATTGTCAATACTAGATAACCTGTCCCTAGAACTTTACTTTCCAATTGGTTGAGCGACATGCAAGACGAGACAACACCTACCAACTTCCCTATATTAGACATACTGGACAGACAGCCAGGGCCGGCCTTACCCTCTCTCCCCCACCTCTGCTCTCCCCTCTTATCTCCCTTACCTTCCCCTACCTGCCAGACCATGTGCCTCTCTCTCTTTCCTATCCGTGTAACTCTCTCTATTCTAATAAACTTGTCCAAATGAACCTGTACCAGCCGACTCCTCAAGTTCTTCACCCCTAACCATACACTGCATGGGCAAAGGTGTTGCCAACACAGACAGCAATACACACACACACACATACATACAGTATATATACACACATATATATACACACACACACACACACACATATATATATATATATATATATATATATATATATATATATATATATATATATATATATATATATATATATATATATATATATATATATCTTGACTCACCCCCATTAAAATGGGATTTGCTGAAGTGTCTTGCTCAGGGACACATCGACAGTCTTATGACTTACTGTAGAGTTTCGGATAAAAGTCATGAACCTAAATAAAGGTTACTGTATAAAACTTGAAACACAACAAAGTTAAAAGGTTCAAAGGAAAAGCAACTGGCTCCAAATGGCATGAACTTCCCATCATCAAGACTCTGACAGGAGACCTCATTCAAGGAGTGTTTAACTATAACTGCACCTCTTGGTACCACAGCACCTCAAACAAGGCTCCAGATATCCCAAAACAAACTGGTCACCCTACTTGGAAATACTTCACCAACACACCCATGTACCTGTCTAGATACTTTCCATGTACTGGTCTAAATACTTCACTAAGATACCCCTGTACCTAGCGGTTGGGCAGGCAGGCAGGCAGGCAGGCAGAGAGACAGACAGACAGGCATGAGTTATGCCTGTTTCAAGTGCCTTTTATCACTGCTTGCAGCATTTTAATAGTATGTTTTAGTACGCTGTAAGTTTCCATCCACTCCTGGCCAGATGAACCATAAACCTGATAAGGAATGATTATCAGGGTAAACTTTAACCATAGCTACATTCTGACATTATCTACGATGTCAGAGCAACAACAATCCTGTTTCCAATAAATAAAGAATATAAAACTATTCCATCATGTTTGGTATGTCTCGACTCACCTTCATTCAATTGGGATTTCCTGAAGTGTCTTGCTCAGGGACACATCGGCCAACGTGGGGACTAAAACCAGGGACTTTTCTGTTTCTCTGAAAATGAAATTGAAATCTGATTAAGTCCAGTTACAGTTTTCAACATGATTGATTTCTAGGAAGGGTCTCTTGGAACAAATTTAACACAAGTAAAGCCCTATTTCAAACAGTTTGAAAATAACTGATCTACAAGCACAATTTATTTTATTGATCAATTTATTGAATACGTGTGAACTTATATACAATAGTCCATTTTAAAAGACAAACCTTGTATGGTCTCACTCTTGCCAGTGTGTCACTGACCACCCATAGGGTAGAGTCCCATATGGATGAAACTTAATATGCAAACTCTTGAAAGTGGCACATTTAATATAAGCAATTGTACAAAAATACTTATATGTGTTTTGTATAATTCTTAAATGTTAAAAATTCACTTTACAAAAATACTATGAATCTTATGTTTTTGAAGTCATATATAATTCTTATAAATCACAGAATTATATATGTTTTATATATAAAAAATACTTTGCATCTTATAATGACTTTATTCTCTTATATTACGTTTGTATGAAAGGTGCCACTTTCAAGAGTTTGCATATTTCACATGTTCGCACTTCTTTTTTGGGGTCGCCAGATGGTAATCGTAAAGTTGCCGGTTCGAACCCTGGCTTCCCCAGAGTTACTGTCGAAGTTTCCTTGAGCAAGACACTGAACCCCTAATCACTCCTGAAATGCTGCTCAGTGCCTTGCATGGTTTATGTCACCATTAGCGTATGAAACTATGTATGAAAGGGTGAATGTGATGCACAATCTATAGTATGTAAAGCGCCTTGGATAAAAGGTGCTATATACGGTAATTAATTCAGTGAATTATTTTTGCATCATCTACCCTTCGCTGTGTTGGCGCGATGCCTATAGGGTTGATCAGCCCTGACTGCTCCATGTAGCAGCAGCAGGTTATTGTGTTTAATAGTAATAAATAACTAGAAACAAAATTTCTAAGAAATTTTACTGTGTGCCTGCCACTCGCCAAGTGTGTGCAACCTTTTGCGGGATGCTAACATACTAACATGCTAATGTCGGCCAATCAGCAGCCGCCAGAGGCAGGACTGTTTGTGATGCTACAAGGAAGCATGGCTTTGTTTGTAGTTCTGTAGGGTGGGTAGGTAAATTAGCTAATGTTTTGAAGTTGCGCCCATAAACGCAACCAAACAGGACTAACATAAGTTTATATTATATTTAGCACATAGTCCAATGATACCACCCATATGTCTCTATGACATAGCATTGAGGAGTTATGGCAGGAAATAGTATCGACCAATCAGAAGAGGGGGCGGGCTAAGTTACACCAATCAATGTCAGGGACGGGTCAGGGACGCCATACCGAGTCTAATGCTACCACCCATATGTCTCTATGACATAGCATTGAGGAGTTATGGCAGGAAATAGTATCGACCAATCAGAATAGGGGGCGGGGCTAAGTTACACCAATCAATGTCAGGGAATCATTACCCGAGTCCAATGATGCCACCCATATGTCTCTATGACATAGCATTGAGGAGTTATGGCAGGAAATAGTATCGACCAATCAGAATAGGGGGCGGGGCTAAGTTACACCAATCAACGTCAGGGAATCATTACCCGAGTCCAATGATGCCACCCATATGTCTCTATGACATAGCATTGAGGAGTTATGGCAGGAAATAGTATCGACCAATCAGAATAGGGGGCGGGGCTAAGTTACACCAATCAACGTCAGGGAATCATTACCCGAGTCCAATGATGCCACCCATATGTCTCTATGACATAGCATTGAGGAGTTATGGCAGGAAATAGTATCGACCAATCAGAATAGGGGGCGGGGCAAAGTTACACCAATCAACGTCAGGGACTCATTACCCGAGTCCAATGATGCCACCCATATGTCTCTATGACATAGCATTGAGGAGTTATGGCAGGAAATAGTATCGACCAATCAGAATAGGGGGCGGGGCTAAGTTACACCAATCAACGTCAGGGACTCATTATCCGAGTCCAATGATGCCACCCATATGTCTCTATGACATAGCATTGAGGAGTTATGGCAGGAAATAGTATCGACCAATCAGAATAGGGGGCGGGGCTAAGTTACACCAATCAACGTCAGGGAATCATTACCCGAGTCCAATGATGCCACCCATATGTCTCTATGACATAGCATTGAGGAGTTATGGCAGGAAATAGATGATACAGGAGAGAGAGGATGTTTTGCCAACTGACTTGCCAATGTGTGTGTGCGTGAGTGTGCATGTGTGCTTGCGTGTGTGTATATGTGTGTGCGTGTGTTGCTGCATGCATGAATAACCAGTCGTGGCCCATCAGGTGACCTCAGAGAGGACCCGGACTGTGTGTGTGCATGCGTATGCGTGCGTGTGTGCGCGCGCGTGCGTGTGTGTGTGTGTGTGTGTGCGCGCGCGTGCGTGTGTGTGTGTGTGTGTGTGTGTATGTTTGTGCGCGCGTGTGTGCGTCACACACTCCATATTTGGGCATGTCTAACCCCATGGAGAACTCCATGAGCAAGTACACTATGCAGCAAAGCATAGACTGGAGAGGAGAGCATGTGTGTGCGTGTCTCTGCGCGCGTGTGGCTAGTGGCAGCCATCTAATTAGGGCCTAATGTGTTACACCTGTGTTCAGTGTGTCAGTACAGATACTATCGTCCATTAGTTTAAACAGGGAGTCAATGGATAGCACTCTCTTGGAACGAAGGCCTCTCACGCGAAAATTAAAACTCGTAAGCGTTTACTTTTTTCGTTGTGGGCGTTACGACTTCGCAAGCTATGTTGTGTGCGATCGTGGTATTGGTACGATAAAAGACGTGGTCGTGAGAGCAATTTAAGAATTCGCGTTTCAAAAGAAACGTCAAACGCCAAAATGCAGCACATTATAATGTAATTAATATGGAGACGGGAGGTTACGTCATCTCGCTCTGAGGCCCGTAGCACCGGTTCTGTAATTGACTGGGCTTTAGTGGTCACATTGGGTGAAAGGCGAGAAGTTTGTCTACAAAATGTCCAAAAACCACGCTTGTAAAGCGAATATTGTGGCCGTGAGGACGATTTGTTCGGTCATGACCCGAACCTCGAGACACTGCATCTCGCACTCTGTTTCACTCGCTCACTGGTCGTGCGAGCCTCTAAGCTCCGCTAAATTCTTGAACCATGCACACTTTGAACTGCGATAGCGGACAAACCGTGCAACATATTCAAATACCGTCTGAACCGTGACGAAGTCGAGAGCCGTGTCTGCTGTTTAAAGTTAAAATCGTGTTTCTACGCCACAGTGTGCCAGAGTAATGTGGCTCCAAATAAGCGCTTCTTTTTCTGATCTTTTCGGTGTGCCCCCATTCATTTCGAATGGGGATTTTTTGCGTCGTTTATTGCGAATTACGTTGGCACGGTAACGCGTATCGGAAAGAAAAGCACAAGCACATCTTTCCCGGCCGAGCCGCACGTTTCGATGTATATATTGCGGGGATTGTGCAAACCGTGCGGCTGGCCATAGCGGTCAAAATTTCGGATAGATAGACGATAAGTGATGGATTAAGTTGACGAATCACAACCTGTGTGCTTCTGCCATACTGGCAGGCACACAGAATAAAATACTTCTGTACTTACTCTCCATGTCGTAGCAGCAGTGGTAGCAGTAGCAGTAGCTGTACCTGTAGCAGTACCAGACCAGTAGCAGTAGTAGCAGCTGCAGCAGTAGTAGCAGTAGCAGCAGCAGCAGCAGCAGCAGTAACACGATGTTGTCTGCTCTGCCTGGAGTCAAAATGGATCCTAAAACACCACAAACATTTCCACAGTTAATCTTCCAACATGACACACCTGTGGACTTTGACCCTCAAACTAAATGACGTTGTCTTTACTGTAAGTCATAAAAGGTTGACTTCCCTTTGCAACCAGAACTACAGACTGTCTCACTGAAACACTCAAACACAATGTTCTAACAGGAGACCTCATTCTTCCATTATGCCCTGAAAACAAGGCTCCAGACCCCCCAAAATGAGGCTGATCAATAGTGACACTTTAGGTCAAACAGGTGTAGACAGACAGACAGTTTCCATCCATCCTGACCAGATCATAAACCAGATTCTCAGATAAACTTTAACCACAACTACATTCTGACATTCTATACTATGAAGTCAGAGCAACGACAATCATGTTTTTTAATAAATAAAGAATACAAAACAAAAAAATCCATCATTGTGTCACCTTCATTAAAATGGGATTTGGTGAAGTGTCTTGCTCAGGGACAGATCGGCAAAGGCCAGGACTTGAACCAGGAACATTTCTGTTTCTCTGAAAAATACATTGAAATATGATTAAGTACAGTTACAGTTCTTCAACATTAAGGCTAGGTTAGTTTGAGTAAATGTATTTGGAGTATGATTATTTCAGAGATATGTAATATAGGCCTAAATGGCTTGAGTAGACTATATCCTAAGTATTGCATTTCAAATAAATGGTTGTACTTTTGACTATAGTTCTGGTCCAGAGCCCCACTGCTTCTATAAAAGATGCTTAGGCTAATTTTGCCCTCTGGTGGTTAAGGGAAATCACCATACATGACTGAACCTGTTTATTTGTTTATCCCACGGTATTGTTTGTAATCCATGTTTTCATCCAGTGTAAATTATCTAATGCAATCCTGGAAGATACACTTCCCCTGTCAACCTGGGGAGAGCAATTAACCGACCTCATGCAGTGAACTATAACATCACATGTAATATCACTGTGAGACTGTGTGAGCTTGTAGACTAATTTCACAAGGTAAACCTGGCTGTCCCCTCCACCCCCTCATAGCAAACAGTAAACTTTGTTAGCCTATTATACATGTATAAAACTATCAGACATAAAGTTATGTTTTACCAAATATGGGCATAATGTGTAAACCTCTTACCAGACAAGACTTTCTTCTGTTTCAGTGTTGAACTACCTGTTAGAGAGAGAGAGAGAGTGTGTGTGTGTGTGTGTGTGTGTGTGTGTGTGTGTGTGTGTGTGTGTGTGTGTGTGTGTGTGTGTGTGTGTGTGTGTGTGTGTGTGTGTGTGTGTGTGTGTGTGAAAATGCTATACAAATGCTTTATCATTACACCTGACCTGGTGGTACAACATAACTGTGCCCATTTCCAATGTTTTGCTGATTTTAATATATTACAGAAAGGCCGCGAGGAGTTTACTGCCAGATGATCGAACAACACGGTGCCTGTGGTTTGACGTGGAGAGAGAGTTGAGGACTGACTTCCGTTCTGGTCTACACGTACTGGCTGGCTCATGCATACCGGTGTGTGATGATCTTCAGTCCTCTTGCAGAGCGAAGGACGTTCTTGTCCAAGATCCTGCGGTACATGGCCACATCCATCAGCCACACAATGCGATGAAGTTGTACCTGTACCCTTAGCAGAGAAACAGCCCCAAAGAATAATGTTTCCACCTCCATGCTTGACGGTGGGGGTGGTGGTGTTGGGTTTGTATTCAGCAATCAGCATTTCTCTTCCTCCAAACACGATGAGTCAAATTGATGCGAAAGAGTTCAATTTTGGTCTTATTTGACCACATCACCTGACCCCCAGCCTGCTTTAAATCTCTTCGGTGTTCATTGGCAAACTTTAGACAGGCCTCTATGTGGGTTCTTGAGCAAGGGGACATTGCGGGCACTGCAGCATTTCAATATGTAGTGTGTTGCCTTCAAATCATTAACACCACCATTCCCACTGTCAGGCATGGAGATGGAAGCATTGTGCTTTGAAGCTGTTTCTCTGCTAAGGGCACAGGGCAACTTTACCGCATTGTGGGGTCGATGGATAGGGGCAACATCTTGGACAAGAACCTCCTTCCCTCAGCCAGAGGACTGAAGATGTGTCGTGGCTGGGTCTTCCAGCATGACAACGAACCAAAACATGTGGTCAAGGCAACAAAGGAGTGACTCAAGAAGAAGCATATTAAGGTTATGTAGTGGTCTAACGATTCTCCAGACCTTAATCCTATGGGAAATCTATGGAGGATGCTGAAGCTTTGAGTTGGAAAGCAACACCCTCAAACTTAAGGATTTGGAGAGGATCTCTAAAGAGGAGTGGACCAAAACCCCTCTTGAGATGTGCACAAACTTGGTGACCAACTACAAGAAACTTCTGACTTCTGTGCTTGCCCACAAAGGTTTCTCCACCAAGTACGAAGTCAGACTGTGCTTGGGGATCAAATACTTATTTCACCAGATCTAACTCAAATTAATTTATAACCTTTAAAAAATGTTTTCTTGTGGAACTTTTTGTTATTCTGTCTCTATTTGTTCAAATAAAAGTACCATAAAAATGACTGAGTATATATATATATATATATATATATATATATATATATATATATATATATATATATATATATATATATATATATATATATATATATATATATATATATATATATAATTGGTTTATATACTGTTGGCGGTTGCTCTACTAGCTTTTGGCTATGTGCTAATTTCTAATGTTTAAGAAATTTACACAGGTCTTAAAATATAATGGCAATATTTGTAAATGTTGCCTATTACTATTGTCTACTGATTTTTACTTGTAGCATTATAGTATGTTGGTAGACTGTGCAGGTATTTACATAAAAATGTCACTAAAGTTTTTCTTCCTTGTCCTTAGCCCGTACACCAGAAGAAGTTGTAGACCGCTACAGGAAGGTCCTACAACAATATAAAAAATGTGGTACCATGGCCAAAGCCACGAAGAGGGCCAAAATAGATCCTAACACTGTGGTGGACAAAGCCTCGATTGCAGAACTGCAATTTGCAGACCCTGACAAATATCAGACTAATCTTGCCATTTTCAACACAAGGAAGGAGACTCTAGCTGCATTCAGAGACCGCTGTCTCACAGACATTGAAGCAAGCAAGGACTTAAAAGAGGCAATAAAGAAGGGCAAGGAGGAGGGGCGGCTGTTGCCCATTTTGAGGAAGGGGGGGGGGGGGGGGGGAGGGGGGGGGGGGGGGGGCATTTTAACTCAAATTTTTGCTTCTGGAGGATCCCTAGAACATTTTTTTTTGTTCAGATGGGGGTCTGCAGCCTAATAATTCTGGTGGTCCTTGGCTTGAAATATGTTAGCATCACTGACACAGGAACACAGATTTTTCAGAAAAGCTAGAATCTAGTGTCAAAAACTCGATTCTAGTGTCAGAAACTAGATTTTAGTGTCAGAGTAGATCCTAGCATCGAACTATAACTTAGTGTCAATAACTACTGTAGAATCTAGCGTCAAAATCTAGAATGTTTCTGCAGCTATAAGCTGGTGTCAGGAACTACTGTATAATCTGGTGTCAGAAACTCAAATCGAGTGTCAGGACAAAATGGGTTAATACGTGTGCTTTTGGTTTGTTTTTTGAATGCATGCCTTGAGTTTTTTAAAAAAGAATGTTTGCACTGACCTAAATACGTTTTTATTGTAAATTTGCATTTACATTTGCATGCTTGTGAAAATAAATGTAAACAAAACAGAAGTATCTTGTGTTATTCTTAGTATTCAACATCCTTTCTAAGTTTGCTTGATGGGTCTAATTTAAATGTACTTTTTTACATGGTGGTGCTCTAAGCTAATTACATAATCATATTCAAACAGCATTCCTATTCTTGGTGGAAGATTTACCTGTAATAACGTTTTGCAGATTTTGGCACAAGAACAGGCCTTTTATGTCCTTCACCTCAACTGCATTGGGAGGTTTGAGGCTTTGCAGGGCTTCTTTTTTTCTTTTTTTCTTTTTTTCTCCTAGCGTTTTCCAACGGTGACATGGTATTGTCATTATCATGGAGGATGGCTTCTAAGGTTTAAAAGGGATTTTTTTAAGCGCATACATAATGAACCCTAACCAGGGTCCATTTGTATACAGTCAAAAGGTCCTAAAGAAATCAACATGGTTTCAGCCCTCCATTTCTAGGAAACACAAAATGGTATTGACAGTAAAATGGTTGAAATGTGCCTTTAATGGATATAGGCCTACAGGACTAATTGTAGTGGGCACATTTCATATTGTCTAATATTAATTCAACACGCTGTGCACCCTGACAAAACTTTGAGAACTACTTAAACCTAACCTTAATAATAAAAGTGCTGTCTGCACCTAGAAGGATAAACCCTAATCTGGACTACATCAAGGTTTATCTATAATGTCACTTGCACCCAGCTTTAAACCTAGATTTACATGCAGTTTAGTTTTAAACTACCTATATATTAATCTTTGATTTAATTTCCACAGTAAACCTGGATTCATGACAATTGTTTCGCCACAACTTTAAGCTTTTGATTTCAGTATCAATAAGGGATTAAAACTACACCTGCGGGAGGTGGTTTAAATGTTAGTGTCAGCATATCGGATGGATTCATGAAAGAGATGTCAAAGAAAAATAAGGGCCTGTTTAAATCCAGTCGACTCTACTGATCATGATAAGGCAGTGCCACCTGGTTTGACTGAAAGGACACCACATTCGTTGAAACAGGCCATGGCTACACCTGTGCGCAAAAAGTCCGGC
>CM076985.1:2254542-2297042 GCA_039105355.1 Benthosema pterotum | reverse complement strand
TGTTTAATAATATTATCCGGATCCAAATAAACAAAGTGAACAGAAGTGCAAAACAAACATCTTAAGATGAAAAACAAATCAAACAGAACTTAACAGAGGGACACAGTCAACCTCCCTGCATGGCTGCCACACACAAACTGACCTCCACACTCTATTATATAGCCCCAGACTCCACCCATGTTTACAGGCAACCAATCAACAGTTTCTCCAAATGATCTGAGAACACGCCCCTTAAAGTAACAGGGCTCCTCTTGTCTTCCTTACTGGATCTGCAGGATTGAAGCATACACTTTAGATTATGTGTCACAACAGAATGTGCACCTTCTGTGGGACATAAAGTGGGCCGTGGACTCTCTGCGGTATTACCTGCTCGGACGTGAGTTTGCTCTACAAACCGACCATCGAGCCCTGAAGTAGATGCACACCATGCAGAGCCAAAACTCCAGCATACTGCGATGGTGTCTGACTCTCCAGCCATACCGCTTTACTATTGAGTACTGTCCAGGGGGCCGAAACATCATAGCCGACTATTTGTCCACCAGTACCAGTATGCACAACCCAGAAGGAGAGGGGGTGAGAAATGTGACAGAGCAGCCCCTGTCACTGTAATGTATGTTAATTCCTATCAAGCATTAACTATATTCCTGATCAATAATGACTGAATGTAATCATGCAGTAGCCTGGTCCACAGACTGATTTGTCGATGGCAACATAAACGTTCACATATGAACGTTGAAGTTTCCATCTCCAATCAGTCTGGCAAGGACTGATTGGAGATCAGTCCTTGATCTCTAGGAGCGGGCGTGGCTTAGCTATAAGCCGATGCTGTTCGAGGCTTCTGATTGGTCTCTGGTTTCTTTGGGGAAAAAAAAAAGTTTACGTCATCGCACTGCGCCACTGAGAGCACATAAAATGGCGGCGCCCATGGAGCAAAACATTGACGTTGCGATTGAGAAGGCTTTATTTGTTTAAAACACACTCACTAAACTCCCCCACACAAACGGCAGGTTTTCTGGACGTTTACTGACGCGCGCAAATAATTAGCCAAGGGAAGAAAGCTACACCGTCCACCTTCAAGATCCACCGATTCGCGTAACTGTCCAGACTACAGCCACCAGCGGGATTGACACGGTAAGTAAAAGTAAAACGGTATCAGCTGTTGCTATGATAGGTTGGTACGCGTTTTGCTATTATATTGGTTTATTTTACACTACCCAGCGTTCATTCTACGGGTCTTATCAGGCTACTGTAAGTGTGCATTTACTGTAAGATTGTAATAATCAAATGGGAATAATGAATATCTTGAAGGGACGAACATTCACGAAAGCTAAATAGAGTAGGCCTATAGACAGTCACGCAAACTCCGTTCCAATGGCGGTTCTTCCACAGCAACTATGTCTATACTCTATGTATACGATAGCGTCGGGTGTGTGTGGTTTTATAAATTAAATATAATGCAACAGTAGTGTAGTCTACCATTCTAATCAATTATTTTGTCATATAGGAGGACGTATGCCTGTGCCATGGACGTCACCATCATGTTCCAGATCTGTGGAGTACCAGGACTGAGGCTTTTTGGACTGCAATAGTATCGCTTATTGCCTGTCATATTTGTTATTGTTGTATATAAATAAAACCGATTCTTCATATGTTGTTGTAATATCATTTGAAGCTAATTAGACTGAACAATGTACTGTACATGTCTCCACTTGAAAGGGAATGCCTAAATCAATAATATAAATGCTTATATGAATACAATGTTGAGAATCACGCGAAATCTTTTTAATGTATTGTATGTAGTCTACCTTGATACTATACCTTGCAGGTTAACAAAAGCCACCTGATTAGCATTTGAATAACTGGTCGGTCAATCCCCCCTCCCTGAAAGTCGCAACGTGTGAAAAGCCACAGTTACAGTATTATGAATGAATGAATGAATGGCGTGTATTCAATCCTCAGGGGGTTTCAAGTTCAAGTTCAACTGTGCTTATAAATAATGTAATTAGAAAAACAGTTGATATTAATCTGATGGAGACGCTGGAGAGAAGAGGAAGACAAAAACGGAGATGGTGGGTGGTTGGAGAACTTACTGTACACATCAGCCAAAAGTATTATGAATGTAGTGTATGAATTTGCTTCGTGTATAACATGACCTGAGTTGTTTCATATTGCCACCCTCGAAATTATACGGTATATAATGTATAATCTATGGTCCTAAAGCGTTTAATGTATGATAGTTACTCTAGTTTTATGATTGAATCATTTGAATGATGGTGATGTAAACATGAAAGTTTTTCTTGTTTACATTCGTTTGCATCGTTTTAGGCTCTCAAAGATTTGTATCTGGTTAAATAACTTTTCATCTGGTATTTATAACTTCTCATGGACCACTGGTGGTCCCCGGACCGCATGGTTTAGGCTATTCTATGCAACAGTGGTTCACAAATGTTTTCATGTCAAGGACGCTCAAAATAATAATCAGCCCACAGACCCCCATTTGTAAATGCCATGCAGGGACCTCCATGTAAAGAAAAAAGAAAAAATAACTTCACAAATCACCTTGTTTATAGCCAAGCCTAGAAAGCAGACTGAACGCTCAGGGCCGTGGAAATTATACACAATTACAATATATACAATATATTTTCGGGAGTGGATGTATGTGTATAATATATAACAATAGTTTCTCGGGCAGTTTATGCACGATAACAAGTGCGGTGAAGGGTTGAGTGAAGACAGCCATCGCGGCTGTAGTATTATAACCATATAGCCACCTATGCTAGCTATGTTTTACGAGGGACATTGCAAAAGCGGTCTGATCAATTATTAACAACGTGGCAACGTGTGATAGCCGAAATATCCCCGGCCATGGTCATTGACAAAGCTATGCATGTACTCGTTTCGTAGTGTTTAATATAATATGGCAATTCCCACAGTCACTTTTCAATGCAAGTCAATGGGAGCTCCATGAGATTTTCTTGAAATGGTCTCGTCACTTTCCGAGCTAATTGTGCGGTGCTTCGGGGGTTGGACCACCTTTATTCTGAAAGCTCCAAAACCAAATACACGCAGTACTGTTGTATTGGAAAATGTGTGCATAATTATTACACAATTAGATTAGATAACTGCTGGTGTTGTTTGTTGTTCTGCCTTCTGACGGTTAAGTTCACTCCAGGTATGGGATTTGACGCTGGCTGATGACGTCGATACCCTAACTCCACTCAGATTGGTTGGAGCAACATCCAATCAGAAACAACACCACTACACAACAGAAATAAGAGTCCAGCGGCTCCTTGCCAGACTGATTGGAGATGGAAACTTCAGCGTTCATATTTGAACGTTTATGTTGCCATCGACAAATCAGTCTGTGGTACCAGGCTAAAGAAACCATGTTCATAATATAATAATGGCGATGATTTTTATAGCATTTTTCCAATGATGTTTGATGTTTATTCATCATACAATGGGAGTAACAGTCAGTGTCCACATTGCCTCATTCACACACCAAGGGTGGCAGTTTGTCGATCAACTCAAGTGAGGTAAATTGGGCTTCAGTGTCTTGCCAAAGTGTCCTTAGGCAAGACAAGATATGTGGACAGGTAGATTTGAACTGCCGACCTTTCGATCATTGGACAACTTGCTTTACCTCCTGAGTCACAGCTGCCCTCATAATACGCCCATAGCCACACAAACAGCTGATGAAGTTGTCATTAGCACAATTATTGTGCACCCGTTTTAGGTTTATTGCCAAGCACGAGTGAGTGTCCACCCACGTTGCGGCACAAGGATCCTTTCACCACTACAAGCAAGTTACAACTGATCCTCTAGCCATGAATGTAGCCAAGCCCTGTAACTGACTGCTTGTGGACACGAAAGAAGAAGTGTCATACACTGAAGTAGTGTAACCTCTGTATTGTGTTTCACCAACAGGTCTTTGACAAATCACCTCTGGTTTGCTTCTTCTTCTTGTGGAGGCGACACAGAGGTATGTGATCATCATACTGACATTAGCCTCAACACACATTGACCTGGAGTGGAAACTGTCTTGTCCTGACTGTTTAGCAAGTTCACAACCTTTTTATTTTTTTTGTGTTTTTTTTACCATGTTAGGTGCTGAGACAACGGTGGCTGGCCTTTCTTCACCATGTGCGCGACGAACATAGCTGGACCACAGACCAGGGAGAGCACGATGGCTGTGCACATAAACCCCTTCTACCAGAGGTGCGAAGGAAGAAGAAGTGGGTGTCACAGGACTCGCCGGTAAAGTATTTAGATACAATTTACAGTACTCTGTATGTTGCTGTCTTTGGTAGGGCTATAAAGACAACCATACACAATATGGATTCATATACATCTTTTTTTTTTTTTTGAAATATTAGACACCTCTAGTACGACTGCACCGGTGTTATGCACCCTCGACTTCTCCCTTCATTGTCTCAGTTTCAGCCCACGCTGTAGAAAATGCTGTTGCTGGCCTCCAAAGCAACCTAAAGTATGGCAACATTTTCATTGGCAGATCCAACCTTCCCAATCACTCAAAAAAAAAAAGGGGAAACAGTAGATCTGTAAGCTCACAACGTGATGTGTTGAGAGCTTGTATATGGTTGTTTTCACCAATTATAAATCGTTTTTGTTTTTTTGTTTATTTCTACATGAAAGTACAGAAATCCATGGAAATTTTGCTTTTTCTTTGGCCCACGTAAAAACAAAATGTAGGAACCAAAATATAAGGATACCCATAAAAATTTGGGTTTGGGAACCACAGGTTTATAGTGTTTAGAGTAATGGTGTTGCCTTCTGTTTTCTGTAAACACTCTGCCTAAATTGTATTTTCAGGTTTACGAGGACATGGTGAAGCTGGTCACTGACAAACGCCTGTTGAAAGACACTGATTACCTGGGCCTTTTCAAGCACACAGGTAAACTGAAAGAGTCACAATATGTTTATCCCATTCAGACCTGAGACCAGATTCTACAAATGTCTGCTGAATTCTGACAATTTTCTGAAAAGATTAAATCACTTTATTGTCAAGAAGTTTATAGTCATATTCAAGCAGGTTGAAATCAAACTTATGTTTTTATTTAAAGATGGAGTGCCGTGATTTTTTTCTACCCTAAAACATGATCATCAGGTATTAATGTTATATGAAAAGTAAGATTTCTTCCCCAAAAGTGTACAGTGTTTGTTAAACTGTCATTTTTATGATTCCACCCCACCAGTTCATTAAGTATGCCTGGTTTGCCTGGTGGGTGGTGATGGGTGGAGATCCAGTTGAACTGAAGCCACACCCACAGCTTTAGTTGTATGATAAAGGGGGAGGAGTTATGGGAGGAGCTGAGCACATGATGTCACTAAACTGAAGTTTTTTTCATTGGCACGTTTGACTGGAAAGGTTCAGCCCCCAGGAAGAAACCCTAAATACAAAGGGAAGACATCATTGCACATAAAAAACACACAAAAGGGTCTATTTACATACTGTCACCTCTTAAACATGTACAAAATTGGAAAAAATACAAAAATCACGGCACCCCCTCTTTAAACACTTGAATTTTTTTTTTGGGGGGGGGATGCATTAAAAAAAACAATAATTCATTGTTGTTCACACAGGTGCACTGGAGGTCTTTCACAACGCTCTTCTGCGATATTGCCCGAAGAGGTTGCACTTTAGCTACCCTGGGATGGAGGAACGTGGCATGCTTGCCGTTTTGGAACACAATGAGAACATTGTAAAAAGGGAACAAGCAAAGACTGCTGCAGGTTAATGTTTTTAATATATAATCTTTTTGTGACTTATCAGAAATCGGCCCCCATGACTGATTGCTGTCCATATCATTGGCAGTAATGTGAAGCTAACCTCATTCTGTAAAGACCCATATTTATTTTTACGGTTCTATCCATATCGGGATGCCACTCGAACGGTATAGAGTTGGCTAGCCAGCCTTCGAAATGCTTGCCACAGGTAGCTCAAGGCTAGCTGAGTTGCTGGTGTACCTCCATTGTGATATGGTCACAAGAAAACAAACGGTCCTGTCGGTTGTCAGTCTGTTTAGGCATCGGGCAAACCCTGTACTATGTGTGTCGTGATCCTTCTTTTCTGAATTTCAGGTGTGGCCCGTACCAATGACGTGTTCTGCAGGAGAACAAAGCAGTGGGTATCCAAGAAAGTGTACAAGCCTCACACACATGCTTTCAGGAAGCGTCTGATCGTTCGTGCCATTGCCCGGAGAGAGGATCCAAGGGTGCCTTATAAAGTGCTGTCGTCCTTGCTCAAACGACCTTCTCTGCCAAGGAACATTGCATCCAAACCAAAGCCTCCAAAGGAGGAGTTGCTTAGGGCACACAAGTCCAGATTTGAACACAGAAAATTGTGATCAATAAACATGGTGAAAGATATTGGTAGTATTTTTTTTTTCACAAGTGGTCCAAAAATATATATTGTGCTGCACATGATCAGCCTGTCTGCAATATATTCCCGTCCCTGAATTTGTCAGAAAGACCATATTTCCCACAGTAAAACCTCTTTTTGGACCCAGCAGATATTGTTGAGAATTGGGGCTTCTATGGAATGTAGACTGACTATCTAATTGTCTGAGTACTAATCAACTGATTGATCCAAATGGGCAAGTTGTACAGTTACATGTGACAAATCAAGAAATAAAAATGACTAAAACCGAGAACTAGAAAACGTTCAACCAAGAGAGTCCCTGAAATCTAGTTTGAGAAACTCTAGAAGGCAGAATTTTACTTTTTCCTAAACATTGATGTTCTGCATTTGGGCAATCGCCACCCTGCAATGCTGGCTATGGTATTATCTGCACTTCTACTCAGGAGCCCTTGAGTGTGCAAGGGCTCCAAACCATATTGAAATGATGATACTGTAATAATGCCTAAATATGTGTATAATTACTTATGTTGTTGCCCCCCCACACACACACACCCCAGTGGTCCTTGAGAGGGTTCCAAGTGGTCTCCAGTCTAAATGATGGAAAGTTGGTTAACCAGATGTAACTATCCATTTTCACACTCAAGAGTTACAATATTCAGAAGTCTGCTGTTTTGTTTGCAAAACCCAGCCTGGAATTGTGAACAAAAGAATTCTTTAGTTTTTGGTCTTTGGGGTTAAAATGTCATCAAATGGTGGTCCGTGGCTCAAATGCTGAATAAATGGTGGTCCCTGTTGTCAAAGGTTGAAAACCCCTGCTATATACAAAGAAATGGCACATACTGTGTCATGAAATATTTACAAGTAGATATAAAAACAAGAGGGGTATGTTAGAACTGTAAGGAGTGTAGGGCGGGTGGAACTGCTTCCTGGGCAGCAGACGCACGTACTGTGGAGACGAGACAACAGTCAGTTCGCGAGGGTTCGTTGTAGTAGAAGAAGACGACAGACGACAAGGGTAGTAGTTGTAGAGGTGGTGGTGGTCGTAGTAGGAGAACAACACGGTGTTGTAGTTGAAGACGACGTTGGTTGCTGGCTATGGCTGCTCCTGAGGACTATTTGGAGGACGAGGAGTTTTTTTTCCCTGCTGTCAGATTCTACTGTGCAGCCTTATTTGTTTGAACCGGAGTACACCGAGGAGGAACTGCAGGAGCAAGAAGCACAACAGCGGGCAGAGGAGGCCTCCCGGGCTGCAGAAGCTGCTGCTGCTGCGGACAGGCCAAGGAGAGCCAACAGCAATGCCCACTGCCAGTGTGAACAGTGCCCTCCCATGCCCACAGAGGACGAGTCACTGTGCTGCCGGGAGTGGGATCGTGCCAATTTCATTTTTGTAGATCAAATAGGCACAGACGAGGCAGCCAGGCCAATGTGCATGACAGACCACCCAAGCTTTCATGCCCACCTGGACAGAGGTGTACTGGGGACCTATTTCAGGATCCCCAAAATTAATTGGAAGAGACAACCGAGGCCGGCTGGACCTAGAGGGACACTCACTGAGAAGTAAGTGTGTGTATGTGTGTGTGTGCCAGTGCAATAGTGTTACTAGTTGGTGACGTTTCTAACTCGGACAACGTATTTCTGTGTGACAGATTTACTAACCCTTGGCACTTTAGGAGTCCATCAGTGGGCCTACGATGGTTATCATTTGTAAGGGGTGTTGGGCATAAACGTGTACTCGCCTATCTCACGCACACACCCGTCCATAACCACCCACAGTAGTTACCAAACTGACCCCACTTTGGAAACCACTGGGAGTTCCAGCTAGTGGTCCCCGGCTAAATGAGTTTGGAACCAAATGGACCCTTATTGGTCTGCAAATTGAACCAAATGCGGGCCCAGTTCCCATTGATTGCAATATGAATTGGGATTTCACGGATTATGTGTTGAATTCCAAGTTCAACACATATAATTTCAAGGACATCAAATGAAATGACACTCAGATAAACAGAGGTCACTGCTAGGGCCATATAAAATCCAACGGGGGTCGTTGGCACATTGATCATGATCCCACGAACCCATGGAGAAGAAACCACAGCTGTAACAGTCAGCATGCGGTGCGCCACCCTGTGGTGGTGCATGCATGCTGACTGTAGTGTGTGACTATGTGCATATTCAGGGGTTGAAAACACATTGAGCTTTCTCATTTTTCTTCTTCTCACTGTAGGCAGTATCGTTTGGCTGGATACAGGATTACGCCGGAATGGTGCCTTCAGGGTGAAACTCTCGGACCACACTACAGAATTCCTTTGCCAGCCTGTGTAATTAACAAGGTATAATCTATTACATTGATTCACACTATTTTGCTATGATGATTACTTTACTTGCCGTTAAAAAGTCCCCACTCTTGCCATGTCCATTCACCAGGTGAGGCAGAAATACCCGAGCGCAGATGGAACCTACACAGGATTTGTTAAAGCTGGCAACCTCTTTCATGGTCTGTGATGGTGAGTCATTTGAACTGACTCGTTTACAAACGTTTACAAAAGTGGTCAACCAAAGTGGTGTACAGTCAGATAAAAATTGCTAAAAAAAAAAAAAAAAAAAAAAAAAAAAACGACTAAAAGTACTACACAAATCTGTGAAGTCAAATAGACTACATCAAGGGGCATGAGGATGGATATTACATTTTTATACTTGGCAGAATTGAATTTCGAGACCTTTTTAATCCTTTCTCTCACCTCTTCTTTACCACAGCATGTCTCCTGTTCCAGTACCTGCCTGAAAGACTGCCCCAGTGACCAACACTTTTAAATATTTTGTTCATTTTACAACAATAAAAAACATGATGTCAAGGTTTGTGTGTTTATTTTAAACTCAATACAGGGCCCCTGACTATACACAGTGGAACAAATAGAATATTTCTACCACTATTGAAATACAGGGCTGAAAGACCCTTTTTTTCCCAAAACTGCACTGATCTCTAATTGACCCCTATGTAATACTCAGGACCTGGAAATGACATGTTTTTCAGTTGCTTCATAGTACATCAACATTCTGCGCAATCTATTATTATTATTATTTAATACTTGGTGTAATTAAAAATATCATCACAGGAGCAGCACGTAGTGTTGGATAATGCTTGCCATGTCACGATAGCTAGATCATGATACAAAGACCACGATATGATATATCAATCACCTTTATTTAAGATAACAATCATAGTTAGATATATCTATAACACTAAAGGTGTTTATTTCACCATGAAGAATCTTCTTCATGGTGAAATAAACACCTTTAGTTTGGAGCTTCAGTCCAGTGTGCGGACCTTATTTATTTCTTCCTGTTTTCAAAAAAAAAACAACCATGTTTCTTTTAATATTAGCAGCAGGGCCTGTAAGGTGTTGTTCTAGTGAATGAAGGAACACCAAAAAATGTGTAAATGGTGAAATTATGTTTGGTAGAGAGCTCTTAAATTTGGGGTCTGTCACTAGTCTAATGCAAAGACAACGTTCTGGAAAATGTCTTAACAATAACCTGAGGCAAGGGTAGCTACTGGCTTGTCTTCTCTTCACGATGTTGTTGAGAACTGCCAGCATGCCTCGCTTTGTCATCCCAGTGTACGAGAAGTGTAGTCCCTTTGGCACGTATTTCAGCTTGGCACTGTGGAAGACCTCTAAGGCACCTGAAAGAACATAATATGTACACAACATATTCAAGAATCAATATAATATTGGTCACATCACTCACTGCTGTGTAGTGACACTTAGTTACCTTACCTGTGTGTTTAAAAATCTCCAACTGGTCAAGGTCCTTCAAGAGGCGCTTGTCCCGGACCAACTTCTCCAGATGTATACCTGCAATAATCAGACACCTTTATTCTGCAGTAGGGTTGCACGATTCTTGACCATGAAGTGTAATGGACAAATCTCCCTACTAATTAGCATACAGACTCTAAAACTACATTCTGTTTAAACTTATTTCAAAAACAAGCTCAAAATGACAACAAGATCAAAATGCATTTGTGTCAACGCATGTCACTTTGATTAACATAGTAAAATACGAAGACTGAGTTGTATCTAAATAATACACCAATCCTAAAGGCTCACACATACTCCAGGATGAAGTGCTCAGGTCAAATTCATTTAAATTTTAAATTGATATATCAATAAGAATCATCATATGTACTAATACGTTATGCAGTCGCCATTTGCCAGTGTCTTTTACTTGGTTATTTTTAATTTTCAGGTACATCCTCAGGTAGTGGGTCTAAAAATAGACACTATACACTGACTTTACTACCTCTCTAAAGCGGACCTCTTCATTTGAAGGCTCTGTAGGTGGGCAATTCTACAGAGAATAGGTTGACAACACAATCAGTTCTAGCGGCTATGCTTGCATGTTATATTTGTCTCTCTCTCTCTCTCACACACACGCACACACACGCACACACACACACACACAACACACACACACACACACACACACACACACACACACACACACACACACACACACACACACACACACACACACACACACACACACACACACACACACACACACACACCCTTTTAACCATACCTCCATCCTACTCCTTTTGGCCAGGGGCTGGTCAGCATATGAAGTACTTGGTCTTGAATCACCATAAGAAGTACTGGGCAGCTCCATAGACCTCTGGAGGACCTAGCAACAGTTTAACCACCATCATTTTTCTAGCGAACCCAATCAATTCATAGATACAATATATTCCACTATATTGACTGCTATTTCACAAATACACATTCTAGCCACAGAACAACCACCACCATAATTGGTCTTTATTACGTTTCGAGCAGTTATTCTCAACCAATGTAATTTTACTCTCAGTTTGGTATTCATTCAATGGCATTTCTATCTCTTGGGACCCCCAATTTATATTGTAAAATGGGCAACACAGTTACTGAGTACACAAATAATGGTCTATTTGGTTACTATAGCTATCATTTAGCAAGGGATCCCCAGAACTCTCTCAATTACCCCTAGCCCAGTGGTTTTCAACCTTGTTGATCCCAGGGCCCACTATTTATCCAGCATTTGAGCCACGGACCATTTCATGACATTTTAGCCCCAAAGATCCCAAAGCTAAAGATTTATTTTGCTTTTGTCCACAAATCCATGTTGGATTTCGCAAAACACAACAGGCAAACATAGACCAAAATTCTACATTCTCTAGCTGTGTAGAATTGGGCTAATCCAGATGAAGGGATATTTGAGAGTGTAAAAATGAAACCAAATGGACCTGCAAGGGTCCATTTGGGTCCCGACCACTGGTTGAAAACCACTGCCCTGGCGAATCACTATTTGTAAACAATATACGGTCGTGGCGACACAGAGAAAGGGGGGACGCTGTAGGTCCTAAAATTCATTGTACACTTACTTCAAACTGAATGTCGCTCTTGATCCGTTCCTGTGCAGAGAAGTTTGCGTGTGGAGCCAGTGCTGTGATGGTTCCCCGTGTGTGTGTGTGTGTGTGTGTGTGTGTGTGTGTGTGTGTGTGTGCGCGTGCGTGCGTGCGTGCGTGTGTCAGCTTCACCCATAGATATCACCCAGACAACGTTTACACATTAGCTTAGCCGTGAGCTACGTCGCTCCCTGGCTGGCACAATAAGCTCCGTGGCTGCTACGTGGCTGTTGTAGGATACTCCACTGTCCGCCTTCCACAACAACTTACTTGCATTTCTTCCGTGTATTTATGATTCTTATAAGTAGGAGCCTATCACAGATTCTGCCAATATGTAAAAGTATTAATAATCTCCTCAACAAACGAAAACCTCCCCTGGGCGGTCACACTGGCGTGTTTCCCTGTGTTTTTGTTTTTGTGCTTCGCGAGCAAACCTGGCAGCCCAGTTTCTGTGCTTCGCGAGCAAACCTGGCAGCCCAGCTTGTAGTTTGGGCTCTTCCGCCTACGTCACCGGCAGAGAGCCGGAAACCCCCTCCTCTGGTGTTATGCGCTGAGACCCGGAGACAGAGGCACGGATGCACGATAGTATAACCATACAGACGAGGTTTAATTTCGGCGAAGTATCCCTTTAAGTGAGTGTTTTCAATTCAATTATTTATTCTGCATTTGAGCCACAGACCACCATTTGATGACATTTCTTTAGACTTCCAGACCTAAATTAAAGGGAATTTGTCAACAATATCATTAGGAGCGAACATGCACATTTTGTAGCAAGTTCTCTACATTCTCTAATTGTGTAGACTTATTTTAAAGTAACTTAACTGATGCAGATATTTAAAAATTATTCACCTGCATTTGGCGAAATTGAACCAAATGGACCCACTTGGCCTTTGGTCATACTTTGAGTTAATCTCGCACTAAAAAAAATAATCGAGTTAACTCATGGCTGAGTTAACTCGCGATTAACTAGTTAATGCTGACAGCCTTAGTTGCATTACATAGTAATTACTTTACCTGAATAATGAAAATGTTATTATTATCCTCCTGAATCCCAGCACGGCCATTCTGACAAGAACATTTCACAAAGTAGCAGATATACAAGCTCACAAGACATTGCATATTTGGCGCGGATTTACAAGCTCACAAGAAATTGCATATTTGGTGGGGGGTGAAATGATAAAGATAGTATATCATATGTTGAAACACAGCAAACATTGAATTGCTTGAGGTTTGATCGTATTGCCAATGGTAATAATTGTTTGTAATGTATTTTTTTAATCAATACTTTAAGTACCTGAGCATTGTTTTTAGCAATTAAAAAAAAACACAAAGAAAAACAAAATGAAAAAAAGTGTGATTTCTCTGTGTTCATGTCAAGGCGTGTGTTTGTCCATAATATGTCCAAATACAATGTTCATCTATTTGCCAGAGAATCACTGTGTTTACTTATTTATATCCATAACAATACATCTTCCCCTTAAAGGTATGGGAAGTGATTTGAAATTAATGGTGTAGTACCAGCCTGGTGCACTAGGGGCGCCAAAGAGTAGCTACACTATGTGAACCTGCTGCTAGATCCTGATTGGAGGAGAATTCACCCTCCACCTGGGGAACTTTTATTAGCTCCTCTGCTAACGTGGGGGAGGAGGAAACTCCATATATGGTCTGCATACCTTATAATAGAGCATTTTAACAGAAACTTTTTTTTTGGTGATATCTGACAAAAGTGAAATCACTTCCCCTAGTTCAGATTTCTTTAAGTTAAGCTCTATGAAATACTGTCCATTAACATAAGGGTAATAATAATAATAATAACAACAACCGTTATTTAGCACCTTTCAAAACCAGGTTTACAAAGTGCTTCACGACAATAAATCAAATGCAATGCATAGAGAGCAAAAATGAAATGCACAAGCAGTACTAATAATAAAACAGCAGTAAAATAATAACAAAGAAAACGATAATATATAACCAACAGGATTAATAAAAACACATTAAACATTAAAAGCACGCCGATAAAAGTGGGTTTTTAGGAGAGATTTAAAGACAGACTCAGCAAGCCTTATTTCGAAGGGAAGTGCATTCCATATTCATCATGTGAATTAGTCCTAATCTACACAACTAGAAGATTAATGGTCATGGCCCGCGGGCCAGAGTTTGACACCTAGAATGACTAAAAGCAGCTTGTCAGAGGATGTCTGGGACCACTGGGGGATATAGCGCTTAAGTAAATTGTCTAGGTAAGATGGAGCCAGATCAGACATGCACTTAAAACGTATTAATAGGGTTTTATGTGATATGGGAAGCCAGCAGGGTTGCAAACTTATGGAAAATGTCAAGAGTGAGAAACTAGTGTCTTAATGCGTTTGGCAAAAAAAATGTTTTTTTGTTTGTGGATTTAGCCTATTTTAACAATGATCTGTAATCTTTAAGACTTCACCTCCCTGCCAGCTGTTCTCCATGCAATGTCAGCCTCGTTGTGCCCTCTCTCTGGTTAGTGTATACCATGGGGACACCAGCCCATCTATTTTCCTGGCTTCATAATAGACAACCATTCCCAGTTTTGGTCACAAAGGGGACTGAGTCTCTACGACAAGACTTAAACAACACTTCCAGTGGTCCAGTGGCTGTCATAAGAAGGTGGTGGTCACTGATCACACATTTACAGCCTCCAGAACAAGACTGAAGCACCGTCAGTTGCTTTTAAACTTGCATTGTCAGAACAGAAATCCCAATATTCTAAAATGTTAAATAAATATTCCTACTATGGCAAAGCTATACCAATCCATGCGTATTTTCTTTTTCCTTTTAAACACACACACACACACACACACACACACACACACACACACACACACACACACACACACACACACACACACACACACACACAATGACTCAATTATTGCATGTTGATTAACATGCATGTATCATTCACATTAAATTCCTTAAAGTGCTTGACATGAAACTTGAAAACACATTAAATCAAGACTTAAAAACAGCAACAAAAACAGTCATTTAGTGCTAACTAAATGTGAATTGAAATAGTTAATTTAGCAATTAGTCAATAGAGGCTGTTGGTTTATGGGGTATTTCACTTTAAAAACTTTTGGTAATTATATGGTCTACTACTCAGTCTCATGTGAACACACCAGACAGTTTATAAGTTACTACATTCACTATTTAGATATTTGATGTTCATTTTAGCGCCTCCAGCTCCTTCCTATACAAACCCATTATGACTTAAAACTTCATTTTAACCAAGATAGATTCATCAAAAACACCCAATTATTTTTCTGGTAGCTCATATTGTCCCCCTAATACCTGAGAAGATCGTGGAATTTCATTTACTAACAGCTGAGAGGCATGTAAATCACAAGCTAAAGGACTACTTGTTTCAGCTAGTAGTCTCACACACTACTGGTAAACACAAAGAAAAGCTGCAAACCATGATGGCAACCTAACAGCAATGACGTTTGTCAAAATCAAAACATTGCCATGATTCATGCATATCTGTAATGTAATCCATTAATAATAATTCAGTTGAATTTTTACCTCACGTAACAACAGGTCTTCATCCAGTAGCTGACATTTCAATCATACTGGGTTTGGGCTGCTAAAGCCTTAGAGTATACACAGAGTTGCGACAACTCCGTTCATTTCATGGGGCCAGTCCAATGGCGCCTATGGTGGCTCTTTTACATAGAGTTGTATGTAGAATGGGGACAAAAAATGGGGACAACCCATATAACTCTATGGGACAACTAGAGCTTTTTCGGACCCCTCAATGCCTCAACAGCGCGACTCTTTTAGTGAGATTCTATTGGCTCTGGTCTGGTCTTGGTGTTGCCAGATTTCGAGTGAGAAACCCGCAAACATGTACAGACACTTGCCCATTAGACAACATTATAGACAACGCTAGCACAGAGCCGCTTACAATAAGGCAGATTTGGCAATATCAGTTGTAGCACGTAAAAAAAAAGAAAAATCACCATGCTCCCACAGTGCGTGAGGGATGGGACATGTGGCGTTAGAGAGTGTGAATGACATCAAATGCGTTAGTCTCACGGTCAATGCGTGACCGTTGACACCTCTGGAAGCCAGTGGAGGGAAGACAGGATTGGTGAAATGTGATCATATTTTTTGTATTGGTAAGGATTCAGGCTGCGGCATTCTGAACGAGTTGTAGCCGTTGGATGGATTTATGTGGAAGGCAGAAGTAGAGGCAGTTGCAAGAGTCAAGTTGTGAATAGATGAAAGCATGAATTACTTTGGTTAAAGCGGAAGGGGATAGAGCTTGATATAGTGGTGTCAACTGTATTGATTGATGTCCAGAGTCCTGTGTTGGGAGTTCTGCTCTGGTTTTGGTGAAATATTAAGTAGTTCTACTCATTTTATGGGGGTCACTGGGGCCAAGGAGTAAAAGTAAATTAATTCAAAAATAAACTTCATTTGTTTTGTTGTCCTTTGGTCATCCTTTGGTCATTTTTTACCACTCTATCACAAGGAACTAGATTTTAGAGATGCCTCTCCCCTTGAACCAGTAGTTGATGCATAATTCTAGAAAACTATTTCACACATCCAATAGGATTTATGCCCACATGATTCGTCGTACCATCCTCCAACATGAAACCGACCACAGTCTTCTCCCCTTTCAGCGTCATCAGGCTCACCATCCATCCAGTTCCTGTAGAAGTAGAAACGTTAATACATTACAATAATTTCACAATAATGTTTTATCTGAATGTTTATTTTCTAGTGTTGCTATATGTTGCTACAAGTGTTTTATGGTGACGCGCTGTTAATTTTGTCACATTTAGCGGCGGCAGGAGACTGACTAATTGTCATTCACTTCCATGGCATGATGCAACCCCCCTGCCACCATAGCAACTTAATGAGTCAGTGCGCAGGGCTATGGTGTACAGATTGAGTTACACAAACTCCGTTCACTTCATAGAGCCAGTCTCTCCTACCTAGACTTCTATTGAGAATGGGACACCTTCATTGAAAACAATGCATTTCCAACTCCAGTTTGTCCTTATTCAGGTTGCATTGAACAGCGCCGCCTGAGTTTCTGACCCCTCAATGTCCCAATTATTCTACTACATGGGAAGAAAAGTTAATAAATAAATATATAAATACGACTGGTTCGGGATCATTAATGTTCGTTCGCGTGACGACCAACGAGTGAGTGGTTCGAATCCCAAGCTTCGGTATACAGCCTCCACTGGCAAATCTTTGGTATTTTCATGAGGGCGGGCGAGGTATCAGAGAGATATACCTGCCAAAGTCCAGACAGAAAAGGCTGAATGAAAAGCATAATTTGCATTCTATTGGGTGATTCGAGCTGCACCCGCCCAACTGCCAGCCATCCCCTGTACTGTATATGAATGTAGTGTAGGATAATGACGGTAAAGTCTTACGTTGGTGAGGTTAGAGGTGATCCATCAACCCACTTCCACACTCCTTCTCTATCTGTGTCGGTCAATCCAAGCCACATCCACTTACGTCCGACTTTGAAGACAAGAAAGTCCTGGACGGAAAAAAAAAATCAGCTGGTTACTGAAGTACAGTCTGTACAACAGATGTCTGGAACCAAATGAATATTTTTAAATGTGTACATTTTAAAATAAACAGCCAGATCTAAGAAATTCCATGAAAAATAATGAGGGAAAATGTAGCTGCAAGCAGCAATAAGACAGGACCACGCAAGCAGCTAAGGCAATATGCACAATAAGCCATTAGAAAGATGTAAGTCTGAACTTCAGAAAAAAGAAAGAGACATTCATTGAAATTGTGACAGAGTATTCAAGGTTCAAGGCTCTTTATTTGTCATTCCAGTGTATGTCAGGACATATACAGGGATGAAATAACGTGTCCATTGTTCTCCAGTGCAATAAGAAAAAGGACAAATACAAACCATACAAGAAACAGTAAGTGACGTAGTGCAACAGGCTAGAGCATTAAAGTGCAACTGTAAAAGTGGGGTGAAGGTGCTAAGCTATGTGGTATATTTTTCCCACAAATAGTGCAAAAATATTACACTATTAAACCCAAAATGAGAACAAAGAATTGTTCCCAAGTTAAACCAGACAACGGTGAAAAATGGATGATGAATGGAAAAGCAGGAGATGAAGATTGGTCTTCCGTGGTATTTATTGAAGTCAAGATGGATTCCCCGTGGGCCCAGGGGCCCAGGAGCCGTGGGCCCTGACCTGCGTGGCCAGGTGCCCAAAGACACTCTCACACTCTCTGACTCTCTCACTGATTCAATGCTCAAAACACAGCCAAGATATACGTTTCTAACAGAGGTGGATTAACATACAAAGGTGTGGTCAAAAACACAGACATTTGATACAAAGACAGACATTGATCAACATATGGCTAGCATTTGTCTCTCCACAGGACAATAGTGAGTGTTTACACTCTCACCTGGGCCTGGCTTCAAAAAGCCTGAAAACAATGGTATGGTAATGTAAATGCATAGGCCTACCCCCAACTGGAGTTAGCAGACAAAGTGGAGACTTCACTTTTAGCAGACATAGGCTACTGTCTATATGTCCAAATGTGACCTGTGTTTTAACATTGCAGGATAATATACAGAATATGGATAATATGGATTCTACAGTATATACTTCACTCCCCCCTTCCACCGACTCTAAACGTCGGTGGAAAATATGAATCAAAGAATCCATATGATCCATTGTCACTTTGACACACTAAACACTCAATGGAAAAACACATCAGAATAACACTTTAAAGAAGTTCCCTGTTCCATTACAACTTGTTTCAGATTAAATAGTTGACTCAAAAAAACATTTTTTTTTCACATTAACAATTTCATCAGCACATTACACCTTGCATCCCTTTTGAACACATTTGAACATTCTAACAATATCGCCGTTTGTAATTACCAAATCTCTTTTAAAGCAACTTAGTTAACCTTATGTACAATGAAAACTCAATGATTTTACTTTACATACTGACATTCAAACACAATACAACTTTGTCATTTTACCCCTTGTTCACTTTAAAACACCCCTTTTAAAAGAATGGTTAAAGGCCTTCAATCTAAATAAGTAAACACTCAGTTTAATACGGTATTTAGATCAAAATATTGCCATAACATTCGTCTCCAATTAAGTTCTTTTGGACATGCGCAATTAATCATTACATAATCGAAAACTCCCCGCCTTAAAATTAGTAGTCTGATGCAGCTACGTTTCCCCGTACGCAGATGTCAACACAAAGTGTCCAGACATACTCTGGCCTGGTTAGAAACGCACTGGTACCCATGCCCTACCCTCTTTTTTCAGTCCCGAGAGTAATTTTCATATGAACCCAAAAATCTTGCATGTCGTGGCAACTAACTGCACAGTCGGTTTTTAACTTGAAGCTAAATTTACCCGAAAAAAGAATAATAGCTTTATTAATGTCAAGACGGTTTACAACTGACGCCTAGTGGGAGGAGCGAGGGATCCCTTTGGCCTGACACAGCGACATCAATTGATTTTAATCAAGCTTAAAATTATTAATTCATTTTCAAATGTCCCAGTAGACTCTATATCATTTAAACCAACTTTAACTAATTCGATTGACAAAACATATACATCAACACATGTCTACGTATGTGCTGAATAGACTCACAAAGACATACATTTTGCAAACAAACAGAAAGATATTGTATCTCTCCATCTGCTATATGATAATAAAACTTCTTCTTTGTGTCACTCCAAATGCCTCTCACCTTTGTGTCCATTGTCAGTCAAAGCTCGCTGCAGGCTGCATGCATAAGTGAATCATGCTGCAGTTACGAAACGCACCGCTAGGCTCGTGGCAAGCCAGGCCATTGTTCTCAATCTGTCCTCAGCCAAAACAATACAGACCCATACTCCCCCCTTACAGACATATTATACAATATTGAAGCATTCAATATCATAACATGTCTGTAAAAGAGAACATGACCGCTGCAAAGTTCTGGTTGAAACACACAATGAGCTTGTAGAACTGTTGAATACTTGCACCAATGAATGAAACCTCTTGCTGCTGTTGATGGTGGACCTGGGCCGCGGTGTCCCTGCCTGGACACGCCGAAATGGAACCACAAACATCCTGCGTCGGCAGTCGAACGCCATCCCGCCTCGCCGAGAAGAGTGGAGCTCTCCACCCCCCTCGGTGACTGCAGTCGAAGCCGCCTCTCGCCGGGTGCCGCTTCGGAAACGTCGCGCTGATGATGAATCACCCACACGTTCGGGCCTCGTCGCGCAATGAAAAGCCGCTTGGAATGGAGTGCTGCAGGGGCCAGGGAAGGTCCCTCGTCGCATCAGGCGCCGTGTCGCGCCGTCGCTCCATAGCGCCGATCCTCGCCGCCTTTGTCCTCGAACATCGGGCCGCGCTTTTGCACGGACCTCGCCGCCGGAGATCCATCGTCTCGCCGTGAAAACACAGGGCCGCGCTCCTCACCAAACGCCGAAAAATAAAGTCTTCTGTCTGGGGTCGTGGGTTCGTCTGGTCTGGCACAAAAGATCGCACCATGGACCACCACATTCGTTGGGCGCCACTTTGTGGTATATTTTTCCCACAAATAGTGCAAAAATATTACACTATTAAACCCAAAATGAGAACAAAGAATTGTTCCCAAGTTAAACCAGACAACGGTGAAAAATGGATGATGAATGGAAAAAGCAGGAGATGAAGATTGGTCTTCCGTGGTATTTATTGAAGTCAAGATGGATTCCCCGTGGGCCCAGGGGCCCAGGAGCCGTGGGCCCTGACCTGCGTGGCCAGGTGCCCCAAAGACACACTCACACTCACTGACTACTCTCACTAACTAACTGATTCAATGCTCAAAACACAGCCAAGATATACGTTTCTAACAGAGGTGGATTAACATACAAAGGTGTGGTCAAAAACACAGACATTTGATACAAAGACAGACATTGATCAACATATGGCTAGCATTTGTCTCTCCACAGGACAATAGTGAGTGTTTACACTCTCACCTGGGCCTGGCTTCAAAAAGCCTGAAAACAATGGTATGGTAATGTAAATGCATAGGCCTACCCCCAACTGGAGTTAGCAGACAAAGTGGAGACTTCACTTTTAGCAGACATAGGCTACTGTCTATATGTTCAAATGTGACCTGTGTTTTAACATTGCAGGATAATATACAGAATATGGATAATATGGATTCTACAGTATATACTTCAGCTACAACCAGATATATTTTAGTCGTGGGGTTAGTTGTGGGGAGTATGTTTTAGTTGTGGGATGGCAGGAATATTCTCTCACCTGTTCTTCTCTACTATTAATGACCACCAGATCACCTCCTTGGTTCTGACAGTATTCTCTGCTTTCCTGCCATGTCTTTATTTCAGTTGACAAGTAGTAGCAGCTGCCTCCAAACTTCTCCCATCCACTAGGACACTGGTCTAAAAACATCAAAGAGGACATTTTCTAGCGCATTTTTACTGCACTGTTAATCAAATCTAATACAAACAGTTGTAACCCTTGTTTCATAGTGTAATTCAGTTAAATAACAGAGCTAAAAGCCAGCAATATTTTCCAAGAGAATCAAGCAGTAATATCAGCAGTAGTGATTGATTTACTCAAGTGTTCTATACATCTAAATCCCTGTTTCATTACAGCAGGGGTTTTCAACAGGTGGTCCGGGGACCACCAGTGGTCTCTGAGAGGGTTCCAGGTGGTCCCCAGCTAAGTTGGTTAACCAGCTGTAACTCTTGAGAACGTAAAAATGAAACGAAACAGACCCTTGCTGGTCCATTTGGTTTAATTTTTACACTCTCAAGAGTTAAAAGGATCCCTGTCTAATAAGATAAACATTGCTTAAAACATTATAAGCACCTCCTATTGAGTGAAAGATTCTCTACTTATGAAAGAAAAAAGTATTGAAAGTGTTTTTATCTGCATGTTTTAGTTATAGAAGGCAAGTATAGTGTTTTAAGGCATATTTGTCTTATTAGGCAGGGATCCTTTTAAAAAATATTCATCATCTGAATTAGCCCAAGTCTTACACAGCTAGAAGATGGACAAAAGCAAAATAAATCTTTAGTTTTGGGGTCTGTGGGGCTAAAATGTCCTCAAATGGTGGTCCGTGGCTCAACTTCAGAATAAATGGTGCAGGGCCCTGGTATCAAAAAGGTTGAAAACCCCTGCATTACAGTATTAATAATACACCATGTGATATACTGTATATTCATTCATTTTTTTTTACTTCTCTCTCTTACATTCCAGCTTCTGTACTTGTCTCTTCAGTTGTTTAACCTCCAGGGTCAGGTTGGCTAAGGCTGAAAATGCATAATCGCACAGAAAACGTAAATGTGAAATTCAGTGTTGGACAGAACTACACTTCAAAATGGAACTATTCAAATATTTGGTCCTTAATCCGGACCTTGATATGGTCCTTTTGGTTGAGAAAAACAGCCTTAGTCTACTTATGCTATCTAAAACCTAGGGCTTGTAGGCTAGCAAAATATGGTAGTGCCGCATTCCTTTAGTTGCAATGAACTGCGTAACCAAAGTGAAGTGCATTAAAGCGATATAAATCTATATCTTCTGTCTGAATCCATCTTAAAGATGGAGCACCATGATTAGTGTTGTAGTCGAGACCACTTAAATCGAGACCAAGACAAGACCAAGACAACCACGGACTTGATCGAGACGAGACTAGCACCTAGAGGGGTCAAGACCAAGACGAGGCCAACAAAACCACGGACTTGATCGAGGCGAGATCGAGACGAGACTAGCACCTAGAGGATCGAGATCAAGACAAGACCAAGACCTACATCCCAGTGTCTGTCTTCTTTCTTTTCAATATTTACAGAAGAAAAAAGTATATTGCTATTTGTGCCTGCAGCTGTCCTTATGAATGGGTCGTCGCTCCGCACAATGAATAGAACTTTTCCTTTGCATTGTCTTGTCTCGAGAGGTCTTGTTAGCGATCAAGACCCGAGACAATGGCTCCGAGGTCGAGACAAGACCAAGACAAAATTATACGAGAACAAGACGAGACCACAAGACAAATGAAGTGGAGAGCCGCAAGGTCGAGACAAGACCAAGACAAAACAAAGCGAGACAAAAACAAGACCAAGACAATGATTTTTTTTTCTTGAGACTGGTCTCGAGACGAGACAATGTCTCGAGAACTATAACACTAGCCATGATTTTTGTCTTGCCTTTGTATTTAGGGTTTATTCCTGGAGGCTAGTTACCTGACAATCAAACATGCCAATGACAAAAAAAAAGGAATTTCTAATTTCTAATTCCTAACTCACGCATATCCATTTCCGCCTGTCTTACATAGTAATCTCGCTGATTGCTATCGCAATGGATATGAATATGAAATTATCAAATCCAGCAACTTTAGAAAGTGTCCCAAAAGTTGGAGGTTAACTGCTGCTGTTGAAAGGTAAACATAGCCTATACTGACCTTCTTGCACATGTGCTTCCAGTTGGCTCTTAAACTTCTGGAGCAGATCTGTGACCTCCCAGCGGATGTCGTCTGCCTGAGCGAGACAGAACAACAGGATCAGCAAAGAGCTCCTCATGGTGAAGTCCACACTGTGAGGCCAACGTGCAGGACAGCCTGTATTTACTGGAGGTTCAGACACTAAACATTGATCGGTTGGTTCATGGGGGCGAGTGACTGCTATATTCTATTCCTGTTTCTCATTGGCTGGAGGCGTGTTCAGAGTTGTCGGATTGGTTCCTTCACGGAACGCACACTTTTAGGGGAGGTGGACACTGGGTGACAAAGAGGAGTTACCGGGAAATTATGGGTTCAGGATTTTCCCATAAACCTCAAGTGTGACAATTATTATTATCATTATTGTCCTGCACAAACACACTCTTTGACCCACATCTGGTGAGCTGGGATCTGGATCTGGTAACCCTAAATAACACTGAGTATTTTCAGTGTGCAAACATGTTGATGATCTCAGGAGTTGGAACTCCATGTAGCTGAAAGGCTCACTCAATATTTAATTTCAGCATCAGAAAGAGACCCGCAGTGTTTAATGGCAAACGTGTGTCACTGATAGTATTGATTGCTTCCATTGATCCAATGTGGTGGAACACAGTCAAATTGATTGATGGTTAAAATATGAATAGAAATATTAATACAAGTGCATGCACCATAGGCGTGCATACATAGACGTCAAGGGGGGTTTGAGCACCCCCTAGTGGCCCTCTCTGGACCAACATGCCCTTTTTAAAAGAGCAAAAAGATGCTGAAATGCTGTTTTCTATGCGTTTTTTTAACCCCGTTTTTTAACCCCCTCAATTTTCCGGCTAGAGTGCCCTCCTGGTTACATTTGAGCACCTGCCCTCTCTGTGCACGCCAGTGGCATGCACTGCCATGTTGGACAGATTGGTGGGCTGGGCACTAATTTCAACATTGCAGTTCCCAAATGCCAAAAAGGGGATGCATTTTGATCAAGGTGTTATGTGTCATGTCATGTCATATCTGTATTCATTATAGTTTGCCCTTTTCCCTGTCCGTATGTCATTCATGTCATGTTCTGCCTACAGTGAAACATAGCTGGCAGATCTAGCCTAACAACTCATGCAGCAGAGTTATTAATGAAATGAAGGAAAGTCTGGCACAGACAGGACTAAAGTATGTGTCAGAGGTTTGACTCCAGCGCGGTGCTGTGCCCAAGAGGGAAGCAGGGCATGGAGGATGGTATTTACCACCACATGCTCTCTGTTATGACGTGAAAATGACTCGCTTGTTAAAAGAACTAGGACCTTACCCGTTGTGAATATATGAACACCATATGATGTACAGTGTAAAGTGAATAAATAGATCATTAGAGTGTGGGTAAAGTGATGAGTGAATTAATAGATTATAATTATTATACCAATTAATGATCATGTAGCCTAAGTATCTGATTGCTTTAATGTAATTGTGACTGAGTATAGTTGATCATGGGGGAATGGGAAAGCAGTTGTGTCAAAGTAAGGGTGCCCAGGAACGTGTTGATAAATCTTTAACTCTTGATAGTGTAAACGGGCATGTGGTTTCATTTTGAAGCTCTCAAACAGGTACATCTGTTAACCAAGAGGGGGGCACTAAAAGCTTGCATTAATAAGGTTTTATTTGTATTGATTATTATAAAAAAATATTTGATCTCAAAGTGCACCAGATTGAAGCATTTTAAAGGGGAATTCCACCCATTTTCAACATTCTGATATGTCATTAATATACCTTAGAAGTGCTGGGTGGAAATGATAAAATCGTTTCCCCATTCTGTGTTTCCTAGAAATGGAGGTCTGAAGAAAACTACTACACTACTACTACATCTTGATGACATCATCAAGATGTATTTTCACCATGTTAATGGATTTCTTCAGACGCTTCTTTTTTTTTCTGAGAGCATACAAACATTTGTACGCTCTCAGAAAAAATGTTGAAAATAGGTGAAAATCCCCTTTAACGCCGCCGGGAAAGGGGGTAAATTCAGTTCATGAACTCTTTTATTTACAACATTCACTGTTTTAAAACGAACAGATTTGAATTAATGAATCCAGTTTCATCACAAACATCTTTATTGATCAGTCTGTAGTATTACAATGAAACAGATGGCTATTATCAATTCACGTATTACATGCTACATTGCATACTAATTACTTTATCTGAATAATGAAAATCCTCCTGAATCCCAGCACGGCCATTCTGGCAGGAACATTTCACAAACTAGCAGATATACAAGCTCACAAGACATTGCATATTTGGCGCAGATTTACAAGCTCACAAGAAATTGCATATTTGGTGGGGGTGAAATGATATAGTATATCATGAAACACAGAATTGTTTGATGTTTGATTGTATTGCCAATGGAACTAATTGTTTGTAATGTAATTGTTTTAATCAATACTTTAAGTACCTGAGCATTGTATTTAGCAATTAAAAAAAAACACAAAGAAAAACAAAATGAAAAAAAAGTGTGATTTCTCTGTGTTCATGTCAAGGTGTGTGTTCGTCCATAATATGTCCAAATACAATGTTCATCTATTTGCCAGAGAATCACTGTGTTTACTTATTTATATCCATAACAATACATCTTCCCCTTAAAGGGACAGTTCAGATTTCTTTAAGTTAAGCTGTATGAAATACTGTCCATTAACATAAGGGTAATGATAATAATAATAATAACAACCGTTATTTATATAGCACCTTTCAAAAACCAGGTTACAAAGTGCTTCACGACAATAAATCAAATGCAATGCATAGAGAACAAAAAGGAAATGCACAAGCAGTACCAATAATAAAACAGCAGTAAAATGATGACAAAGAAAACGATAATATATAACCAACAGGATTAATAAAAACACTAGGGGTGGGACTCGATTAAATTTTTTGATCTAATTAATTTGAAGCTGTGTAATTAATTAATCTCAATTAATCACATACCAATATTTGACCCAAGAAGCATTTTTTGTCAATTAAAACAGGCTTGTGTAGCATGTGAGAGTTTTTCTAAATCAAAACTGGGTCGACACAAGTTGGTTAACCAGATCAAAATTTGGTTAACTAGATCAAAAGTTGGTTAACCAAATGGACCCTTGCGGTCCATTTCGTTTCATGTTTACGCTCTCAAGAGTTAAAATATTCACCATCTGAATTAGTCCAATTCTACGCAATTCTACGTTTGACTGTGACATTGTTTCTGAAATTGTGGACAAAAGCAAAAGAAATCTTTAGTCTTGGGGTCTGTGTGGCGATTAACATTAGTTAATTTTGTTAATCGCGTTATTGTTTCTGTGATTAATTAATCTCAATTAATCAGTTAAAGTCCCAGCCCTAAAAAACACATTAAACATTAAAAGCGCGCCGATAAAAGTGGGTTTTTATCTAATTCATCTTCATTCCAGAGGGTTGGGGCTCTATAGTTGGGTCGTTTCCGACCGTTCCGTGACCGTGGAGAGCAAAGGTCCGTTTCTCAATGGAATTATCATCTAAGAGGGTTATTAAACAGATTTGGCCGGGGTGTACTTTCTGAAAGTGCGGGGAATTTTTTTTAGAGCCCATAATCCAAAATGTCTGCCCGGAAATGTGTTTTTTCCTTCATAACGTGAAATGCATTGATTTTACGCCCCATAAATGTATTGAACATTAATACAAAATTGGGCATTACGGACGATTTGGTACCAAGCACAAGTCTGTATCTCCTATGGTTCTTGAGATACAGCATATAGGTACTTTCACAGATTGAGGAGAGCAAGGCATTATTAACATTGATTTTTAAGTCAATCAAATGGTGATAGAGGCATGGGAATTGGTACACACACTCTTCAAAACCCACTATTTCTAAAAGTAGTGCATGCTCTGCAAAATTCCAAGATGGCTGCCCCCAAAATCCAAGATGTCCGTCCAAAAATGTGGTTTTTCATTTGTAACTCGAAATACAACAATTTTAAGCCCCATAAATGTATTGAACGTTAATATAAAGTTGGGCATTACGGACATTTAGCAAGCACATGTCTGTATGTACAACAGTTCTTGAGTTACAACATATAGGTAGTTATGAGGCACCATAAGGGTAACATTTTGGCACGTTTCACTTATTTACTCAAAGATCCATTTATCACCATGTCTACTATGTTCAGGAAATGGACCTGCTTGGGTCTGCTATCATAAACCACTTCAAGTTTTTCAAATGATGAAATGGGACGGGAGTTATTAAACCGAACGTGAATGCTGTTCCAGTGTTAAATTTGCTGCGCACATTTTGCGAAGATAGGCCAGGCAGAATTGTCCTGTCTGTGCATTACACTGAGTCTGTGCTTCACCAAGTGTAGCATGTGTCGTAGTGTCAGGGTATAATATGCTAATAAGTGCAATAGCATAATATACTGTATGTACAATAGGCTAATGGTGTAATACATGCAATAGTGCCATAGGGTAATATGTGTAATAGTGCAATATATGTGCATTAGGGTAATATGTGAAATTGTGCAATATTTGTGCATTAGGGTAGTAGTGTAATTGTAATATATGCAATAGGCTAATAGTATATTATATACAGTATTGGCATAGTGTAATAGGATATTATGTGTAATAGTGTAATAAGTGCAATAGTCTAATAAGTGTAATAGTGTACTATTTGTGCATTAGGGTATAGGTGTAATAGTGCAATATATGTAATAGCGGTAGAGTGTAATAGGGTAATATATGTAATAGTGTAGTACAAGTACAATAGGCTGATAAGTGTAATAGTGCAATATTTGTGCATTATGGTAATAGTGTAATAGATGCAATAGTGTAATAGTGTAATGGGGATAATAGTGTAATAGTGTAATACATGTGCAATAGGCTAATATTATATTATATATAGTAGTGTAATAGTGTAATAGGGTATTAGGTGTAATAGTGCATTAAGTGTAATAGTTTAATATGTGTGCATTGGGGTAATAGTGTAATATGTGTAATAGTGTAATATTTGTAATAAGTGCAATAGGCTAATACGTCTAATAGTGTAACATGTGCATTAGGGTAATAGTGTAATATATGCAATAGTGGTATAGTGTAATAGGACAATTACACTATGCTACCATTGCATATATTACACCATTACCCTAATGCACAGATATCACACTATTACAGTTATAAGCCTATTGTACTTATTACACTATTACACAATTACACATATTACACTATTACCCCAATGCACACATATTACACTATTACACTTAATGCACTATTACACATAATAACCTATTACACTATTACACAATTACGCTAATACATATACAACACTATTACCATAATGCACAAATATTGCACTATTACACTTATTAGCCTATTTTACTTATTACAGTAATTACACTATTGCACTATTATACATATTACCCTATTACACCATACCTCTATTGCATATATTCCACTATTACACTATTACCCTAATGCACAAATATTACACTATTACAATTATTAGACTATTGCACTTATTACACTATTGCACATAATACCCTATTACACTACTGTATATAATATACTATTAGCCTATTGCACATATACTACACTATTGCACTATTAGCCCTATTACACTATTGCATATATTACACTATTACCCTAATGCACAAATATTGCACTATTACACATATTACCCTAATGCACATATATTGCACTATTACACATATTACCCTAATGCACATATATTGCACTATTACACTATTAGCCTATTGTACATACAGTATATTATGATATTGAACGTATTAGCCTATTGCACTTATTAGCATATTATACCCTGACATTATGACACATGCTACACTTGGTGCGTCCACTTCACATATACTCTTATTGTGAAGCACAGACTCAGTGTTGCCTGGCTGCCTGGCTTATCTTCGCAAAAAGTGCGCAGCAAATTTAACACTGGAACAGCATCCACGTTCGGTTTAATAACTCCCGACCCGTTTCATCAATTGAAAAACTTGAAGTGGATTATGATAGCAGACCCATGTAGGTCCGTTTCGTGAACATAGTAGACAGACTACAAGGCCAGACCAGTGGCCTTGTGGTTAGAGTGTCCGCCCTGGAACTGGGAGGCCGGGGTTCGATTCCCGGTCGGGTCATACCAAAGACTGTAAAAATGGGACCCAATGCCTCCCTGCTTGGCACTCAGCATCAAAGGGATGGATTGGGGGTGAAATCAACTAATGATTCCCGAGCGCGGCGCACGCTGCAGCTCACCGCTCCAAGAGATGGGTTAAAAGCGGAGAACTAATTTCACTGCGGTAACGTGAGTGACTAATCTGACGACTTTGACTTTGATAAAGGGATGTTTGAGTAAATGAGTGAAACGTGCCAAAATGTTACCCTTATGGTGCCTCATCACTACCTATATGTTGTAACTCAAGAACCGTAGTATATACAGACATGTACTTGGTATCAAAATGTCCATAATGCCCAACTTAATATTAATGTTCAATACATTTATGGGGCTTAAAATCTTCGAGTTCGAGTTATGAATGAAAAAACACATTTTTGGACAGATATCTTGGATTTTGGGGGCTGCCATCTTGGAATTTTGCAAGGCATGCGGTACTTTTAGAAATAGTGGGGTTTGAAGAGTGTGCGTACCAATTTTCATGCCTGTATCACTATTTGATTGACTTAAGAATCAATTTTACAAATGTCTTGCTCTCCTCAATCTGTGAAAGTACCTATATGCTGTATCTCGAGAACCATAGAAGATACAGACATGTGCTTGGTACCAAATCGTCCGTAATGCCCAACTTTGTATTAACGTTCAATACATTTATGGGGTGTAAAATCAATGGATTTCAAGTTATGAAGGAAAAAACACATTTTTGGGCGGACATTTTGGATTATGGGCTCTAAAAAAAATTCCCCGCACTTTCAGAAAGTACACCCCGGCCAAATTTGTTTAATAACCCTCTTGGATGATAATTCCATTGAGAAACGGACCTTTGCTCTCCACGGTCACGGAACGGTCGGAAACGACCCAACTACTAAGGACAAAGGCCTGGTCGCCATTTGTCTAATACAGAGTGGGCCAAAATTTACAACTGAACAAAGCTGCGGGGCTAGATTCCAGGTGGTCTCCAGCTAAGTTGTTTAACCGGATGTAACTCTTGAGAACGTAAAAATGAAACCAAATGGACCCGCAAGGGTCCATTTGGTTTCATTTTTACGCTCTCAAGAGTTAAAATATTCATCATGTGAATTAGTCCTAATCTACACAACTAGAAGAGAATCAAAGGAAATCTTTAGTTTGGGGGGGTCTGTGGGGCTAAAATGTCCTCAAATGGTGGTCCGTGGCTCAAATGCTGAATAAATGGTGGGCCCTGGGATGAAAAACGTTGAAAACCCCTGCTGTATATGACAGAGCAGACGGCAAAACAACAGCAGTGCATTATGGGATTTGTAGTATTAGCGGTGAATGCAGTGTTACAGCGGCGCCACGGCTATATAATACCTGCGGGCCAGCTCTAAAGTTAATTTGATGTTGCCTCAAGGGCCAAAGGAAATCACACAGCGGTCCAAATTTGGCCCGCGGGCCAGAGTTTGACACCAGTTGACACAGTTTGAAAGAATGACTAAAAGCAGCTTGTCAGAGGATGTCTGGGACCACTGGGGGATATAGAGATGCGCAGTGACGTCACCGCCCCTGTTCCGGAAGTCTTTTCCCAATTCATTTTTCTCATAGACTTTTCGAAAATAATTTATATCAAGACGATTACGCCGCGGACAAAGCCAACTCGAGTCGTGACGAATCATGATGACACACACAAACTTTTGGGACAATAAAATAATTTCTAAGATGAAAAACGAAACAAAAAGTCTTGTATCATGCCGTTTTCTACTTCTTCCTAATTATATATTATATAACGATATTGTGTTTGTTGTCATGATTTGTCACGACCTGAGTTGGCTTTGGCCGCGGCGTAATCGTCTTGATATAAATTATTTTCGAAAAGTCTATGAGAAAAATGAATGGGGAAAAGACTTCCGGAACCGGGGCGGTGACGTCACTGCGCATCTCTATAGGGCTTAACTAAATCGTCTAGGTCAGGGGAGCCCAACCAGTAGATCGGGATCTACCGGTAGATCTCGGCCTGATCACGAGTAGATCTCGGGACTCGGGAGATGTGGGGGGGAAAGAAAAAAAATGGGTGGAAAAGAAAAAAAGAGCGATTTTCGTGTGTGTGTGTGTGTGTGTGTGTGTGTGTGTGTGTGTGTGTGTGTGTGTGTGTGTGTGTGTGTGTGTGTGTGTGTGTGTGTGTGTGTGTGTGTGGGGCGTGTGCGTGGGTGTGCGCGTGTGTGTCTGGCTGTCTGTCTACGAAGCGGCTCATTTGGAGGATTGTTGTCTGCTGTCTGTGAATTATGCCAACAGTATTGTTCTGCAACGTGTAATGGACTGTTCTCCAACTTATAATGGACTATTCTGGACTGTTCTTATTATGATTGCATTAGCAATGGCAGTGTTTGTTCAAGTCTGTTGTACTTATGTTGTACTGTTGCAGGCCTATTTATGACAAGTCTGTTGTACTTTATGCTTATATGGACATAAAGTAAAGTGGTAAAACATGTAGTGTTGTGAAATTACTGCGGGCTGGCAACGACGCGTGTGGTTTTAAATGTTGATATTGGACTGGTAGATCCCGGAGGGGTTGGCTGCTGAAAAGTAGATCTTGGGTCAAAAAAGGTTGGGCACCCCTGATCTAGGCATATGGAGCCAGATCAGAAATGCACTTAAAACGTATTAATAGGGTTTTATGTGATATGGGAAGCCAGTGGAAAGAAGACAGGATTGGTGAAATGTGATCATATTTTTTGTATTGGTAAGGACTCGGTCTGCGGCATTCTGAACGAGTTGTAGGAGACACGGACACAGAAGCACGGATGCACGATAGTATAACCATACAGACGAAGTTTAATTTCGGCGAAGTATCCCTTTAAGTAGTTCTAGGCATTTTATGGGGGGTCACTGGGGCCACGGAGTAAAAGTAAATTAATTCAAAAATGAACTTCATTTGTTTTGTTGGCCTTTGGTCATCCTTTGGTCATTTTTTACCACTCTATCACAAGGAACTAGATTTTAAAGCCGCCTCTCTCTTTCCTTGAACCAGTAGTTGATGCATAATTCTAGAAAACTATTTCACACATCCAATGGGCTACATTCCCACATGCGCCGTCGTACCAGAATCCAACATAAAACCCAACACAGTCTTCTCCCCTTCCAGCGTCATCAGGCTGACTAGGCATCCAGTTCCTGTAGAAGTAGAAACGTTAATACTAGGGATGTTGAATGATTACAATAATTTCACAATATTGTTTTATCTGAATGTTTAGATTTTTGTTTTTATTTTGACTTCAAATTATAATACATTAGACCAGGGCCACTCAACCAAAGAAGCTTTTCACCACATTTTGACTGATGCCTCTGCGTACTTCGTTGCAAGGCTGCATTACAGCGGATTTGGTATTTTCTTGTGTTGCTACATGTTGCTACAAGTGTTTTATGGTGACGCGCTGTTAATATCGTCCAGGGGCGGATCTAGGCATGGGCATGGGGGGGCAATGCCCCTCTAAATACCCAGTCTGCCCCCCCCAAACACGATGCCATGCAAATCAACCCAAGATATTTCAAATTAAAGTGCTTATATTTAAAATGATTTGAAACACTACTACTGCTACTAAGTAACTACAGCTGTGGCACCACTAAACCAACAGCATTTCAACATTGAAAACAGAAAACTCTCTGAGTCAGACCTTTAGCTTTATGCATGCTGCGTGTCTGTTGCAACTTCAATAACAACTGATGTTATTATTGATGCTTTACTTGACTAATAAAAGTCCTGTAACCGAAAATGGTACGGCTTCATCGCCCGTGGCCCGAAGCGACACGGGCGATGAAGCCGCCCCCATACCATTTTCTCTTGCCCCACCAACATGTTCTCTTGCCCCCCCAAATGGGACATGTTACATCCGCCCCGATATCGTCACGTTTAGCGACGGCAGGAGACTGACTAATTGTCATTCACTTCCATGGCATGAATGCAAACCCCCTGCCACCATGGCTGCATCATGCTCATCTGCAAGCATTGTAGATGAGCATGCATGAGCATGTCCGGGTTCTAGCCTGATTGAGGACCTGGACATTTGGAGTACGCCAACGTTTTATTTAGAAATATTTAGTAGGGGTCCCCAGCATGTAGAAATTGCAAGATGCTAACATGCATATGTTGAGCAATTTGTTTGTAATAGCCATAACAATATATGGCCGACTCCAGTGTTGGGAAAGTTCTCTTTTTTTCTGAAATAGTTCAGTTCATAGTTCATACATTTCAAAACAAACTAGTTCCGTTCATAGTTCATTGTTGAATTTTTAGAACTAAAGTTCATGGTTCCAAAAAAACAACTATTATAGTTCTTTTTCGTTCTTTTTTTCCCTCCCTCTTTTTTGTTCAAAATGACTGCAGCCCATAGCCATATACAACTGAAGATGTCCTTAATTGATCCTCTTTATTATGGGTCAAACTGTCAAAGTTTTTGTTTGTGAAGATTTTATTATGAAGGCGCTCAGTTCAGTCCAGCCCTCTGCATCTCTATGTGCTGAAAATAGAGCAGAAAATATCAGCAGAAATAGAGATCAACAAGCTCAAAGTGCGTCACTGAGTTTGTAGATCTGCACTATTTTCAGCTCATTTTAGTCTCACTCTTGAACAGGGCTCAATGCTTAATAATAATAATAATAATAATAATAATAATAATAATAATTTGATTAATAATAATAATAATAATAATAACAATAATAATAATAATAATAATAATAATAATAATAATAATAATAATAATAATAATAATAATAATAATAATAATAATCTTTATTTGTATAGCACCTTTCATGACATAAAATGCAGCTCAAAGTGCATTACATTGAAATAGAGAAGAAGACCAAAAAAAAGTGGGTATAAATTAAAGAGATCATTAAAATACATCAAAGAAGCAGTACAGTGAGGACCTGAAATAAGGCATAAAATATAAAATCATAAAATATAGAATCACAGAGAATCAGTTAAAAGCAAGTGCATAGAAGTACGTCTTGAGTTGTGCTTTAAAAATGTCTACAGAGGCTGCCTGTCAAATGTATAATGGCAGGAAGGCTATACATTTTACCAACATGAACAGCTTTAGTAGCTCATTCAACGTGTTGGAGAGAAGCGTCCTTCCTTGGTACTGTGCTGGTTGTCTGATGCTGTGCGCTACTGACAGAGGGAGGGGCGGGGCGGTGGGCAAGGAGAACAGATCTTCAAGCTAAGGATGCCTCGAGCCTCAACACGTTGTTAGCTTGTATATCTGCTCTATTTTAGTGAACAACACCGGCGTACTACAGTAATATAAATTTAGGTATAGAACTGCAACTCATAGAATGTGCACTTGTCATGTCTCTATCACAGCTGAATGGCCAAATGCTCTACTCGCACCGGTGCTATGAACTCTTTAGTCACGGGCACCGCTCTTGAACGAAATCGAACGCAAGAAAAGTGACGTTCACTCACGCCAGAAATGAACGAGTTCACATGGCCGTTCTTCAAGCAGATATAGGGGCCGTTCGGTTCAAGTTCCTTAAAAATATGAACGGTTCAAAGAACTTTCGTTCTTTCGTTCAAAGAACTTTCGTTCTTTGAACGTGTTCGGGTACAACTCAATTTTAGCCCCCATTAGATATATAACAGGGGGTGAATATGGCATTTTTTTTTTTTAACTGAGGGATATTTCCACGAAACTTTACATTAGGTTTAAGGGAAACTTGTAATGCAAAAAATGTCGTCACCATGTTGTGTTTTGTTTCATCATTATTATTATTATTATTATATTATTGTTATTAGGCTGCTGCTGCTACCCAGTGCAGAGACACATGAACGGTAAGGATACCAAGGACTGGACAGTGAGGACACCGTTATGCTATGTAAGAATGAAAGCCACTTATAAATCAGATACTGGTGCTAGATTTGTGCTAGATTTGTCGACAAAACCATAAGAATTCTTTAATTTTAGGTCTTTGGTGTGAGAATGTAATCAAATGGTGGTCCGTGGCTCAAATGGTGGGCCCTGGTAGCAAAAAGGTTGAAAACCTCTGCTGTATATGAATGTAGTGTAGGATAATGACGGTAAAGTCTTACCTTGGTGAGGTTAGAGGTGATCCATCAACCCACTTCCACACTCCTTCTCTCTCTGTGTCGGTCAATCCAAGCCACGTCAACTTTCCGCTTCCGGCTTTGAAGGCAAGAAAGTCCTGGACGGAAAAAAAATCAGCTGGTTACTGAAGTACAGTCTGTACAACAGATGTCTGGAACCAAATGAATATTTTTAAATGTGTACATTTTAAAATAAACAGCCAGATCTAAGAAATTCCATGAAAAATAATGAGGGAAAATGTAGCTGCAAGCAGCGATAAGACGGGACCACGCAAGCAGCTAAGGCAATATGCACAATAAGCAATAGAAAGATGTAAGTCTGAACTTCAGCAAAAAAAAGACATTCATTGAAATTGTCACAGAGTATTCAAGGTTCAAGGTTCTTTATTTGTCATTCCAGTGTATGTCAGGACATATACAGGGATGAAATAACGTTTCCATTGTTCTCCAGTGCAATAAGAAAAAGGACAAATACAAACCATATAGGAAACAGTAAGTGATGTAGCGCAACAGGCTAGAGCAGGGGTGGCCAACCGGTCACAGACTAAGAGCCACGTTTTTTCGCTGTGTTACTGCAAAGAGCCACATCAAACGGTCACAACGGCCGCGATGGTCGCCACGGACTAGGAATCAGTCCTTGGTCGAGTGGCTGGGCACCACTGTATAGGGCAGGGGGTTTTCAGCAGGTGGTCCGGGGACACAACTAGAGAATGTAGAAGATTAATCGTAATTTTGATCTGTATGTTTGACTGTTTTGTTTTCCAGCCTGGATTTCATTGTTGACAAAAGTAAACAAAATCTTTAGCTTTGGGGTCTGTGGAGCTAAAATGTCATCAAATGGTGGTCCTCCGTGGCTCAGATTCTGAATAAATGGTGGGCCCTGGTATAAAAAAGTTTGAAAACCACTGGTATAGGGAATGCATGAGTGCGCCAGGCCGAGGGTTTTTGACGGTTCCATGTGGAAGCCCCTTAAGAGCCGCATGTAACCAGCTGAAGAGCCGCATGAGGCTTGCGAGCCACCCCTGGGCTAGAGCATTAAAGTGCAACTGTAACAGCATAAAGTGGGGTGAAGGTGCTAAGCTACAACCAGATATATTTTAGTCGTGGGGTTAGTTGTGGGGAGTATGTTTTAGTTGTGGGGTGGCAGGAATATTCTCTCACCTGTTCTTCTCTGCTATTAATGACCACCAGATCAGCTCCTTGGTTCTGACAGTATTCTCTACTTTTCTGCCATGTCTTCATTTCAGTTGACAAGTAGTAGCAGCTGCCTCCAAACTTCTCCCATCCACCAGGACACTGGTCTAAAAACATCAAAGAGGACATTTTCTAGGGCATTTTTACTGCACTGTTAATCAAATCTAATACAAACAGTTGTAACCCTTGTTTCATAATTCAGTTAAATAACAGAGCTAAAACTAAAAGCCAGCAATATTGTCCCAGAGAATCAAGCAGTAATGTCAGCAGTAGTGATTGATTCACTCAGGTGTTCTATACATCTAAATCCCTGTTTCATTACAGCAGGGGTTTTCAACAGGTGGTCCGGGGACCACCAGTGGTCCCTGAGAGGGTTCCAGGTGGTCCCCAGCTAAGTTGGTTAACCAGATGTAACTCTTGAGAACGTAAAAATGAAACCAAATTGACCCTTGCGGGTCCATTTGGTTTAATTTTTACACTCTCAAGAGTTAAAATATTCCACATCTGAATTAGCCCAAGTCTTACACAACTAGAAGATGGACAAAAGCAAAAGAAATCTTTAGTTTTGGGGTCTGTGGGGCTAAAATGTCCTCAAATGGTGGTCCCGTGGCTCAAAAGCTGAATAAATGGTGGTCCCTGGTATCAAAAAGGTTGAAAACCCCTGCATTACAGTATTAACAATACACAATGTGATATAGTGTATATATATATATATATATATTTTTTTTTTTTACTTCTCTCTCTTACATTCCAGCTTCTGTACTTGTCTCTTCAGTTGTTTAACCTCCAGGGTCAGGTTGGCTAAGGCTGAAAATGCATAATCGCACAGAAAAGGTAAATGTGAAATTCAGTGTTGGACAAAAGTACACTTCAAAATGGAACTATTCAAATATTTGGTCCTTGATTCAGACCTTGATCTGGTCCTTTTGGTTGAGAAAAACAGCCTTAGTCTACTCATGCTATCTAAAACCTAGGGCTTGTAGGCTAGCAAAATATGGTAGTGCCGCATTCCTTTAGTTGCAATGAACTGCGTAACCAAAGTGAAGTGCATTAAAGCGATATAAATCTATATCTTCTGTCTGAATCCATCTTAAAGATGGAGCACCATGATTAGTGTTGTAGTCGAGACCACTTAAATCGAGACCAAGACAAGACCAAGACAACCACGGACTTGATCGAGACGAGATCGAGACGAGACTAGCACCTAGAGGGGTCAAGACCAAGACGAGGCCAACAAAACCACGGACTTGATCGAGGCGAGATCGAGACGAGACTAGCACCTAGAGGATCGAGATCAAGACAAGACCAAGACCTACATCCCAGTGTCTGTCTTCTTTCTTTTCAATATTTACAGAAGAAAAAAGTATATTGCTATTTGTGCCTGCAGCTGTCTTTATGAATGGGTCGTCGCTCCGCACAATGAATAGAACTTTTCCTTTGCATTGTCTTGTCTCGAGAGGTCTTGTTGGCGATCAAGACCCGATACAATGGCTCAGAGGTTGAGGCAAGACCAAGACAAAATTATACGAGAACAAGACGAGACCACAAGACAAATGAAGTGGAGAGCCGCAAGGTCGAGACAAGACCAAGACAAAACAAAGCGAGACAAAAACAAGACCAAGACAATGAAAATTTGTCTCGAGGTCTCGAGACGAGACAATGTCTCGAGAACTACAACACTAGCCATGATTTTTGTCTTGCCTTTGTATTTAGGGTTTATTCCTGGAGGCTAGTTACCTGACAATCAAACATGCCAATGACAAAAAAAGGAATTCCTAATTCCTAATTCCTAACTCACGCATATCCATTTCCGCCTGGCTTACATAGTAATCTCGCTGATTGCTATCGCAATGGATATGAATATGAAACATGAAAATATCAAATCAAGCAACTTTAGAAAGTGTCCCAAATGTTGGAGGTTAAAATGTACCCACTGGTGTTTTGAAAGGTAAACATAGCCTATACTGACCTTCTTGCACATGTGCTTCCAGTTGGATCTTGAACTTCTGGAGCAGATCTGTGACCTCCCAGCGGATGTCGTCTGCCTGAGCGAAACAGAACAACAGGATCAGCAAAGAGCTCCTCATGGTGAAGTCCACACTGTGAGGAGAACATGCAGGACAGCCTGTATTTACTGGAGGTTCAGTGGTTCATTGGAGGTTGGAGGTCTATATTGATCATTGATTGGTTTGTTCAAGGGGGGGGGGTGGCCACCAGGGGCGGATTGGCCACCCGGAGTACAGGGAGTTTTCCCGGTGGCCTGCGCCACCTAGTGGCTTGGTCCAGGGCAGGCCATGCAGGGCGCCAGGCCCAGGCCAGGCAAACTAGCGTTTCTATCCTCCAAAATGCACTAGTGGCACTTCCAAAATGCACTAGAATGTGCTAGATGCTTTGCCTGGAACATACAGATCAAAATGACCATTAATCTTCTACATTCTCTAGTTGTGTGGACTAAGTTGGGCTAATTCACATGATGAATATTTTAACTCTTGAGGGTGTAAAAATGAAACCAAATGGACCCGCAAGGGTCCATTTGGTTTCATTTTTACGCTCTCAAAGAGTTACATCTGGTTAACCAGCTGCCACCCCCAGGGTGGCCTGGCAAAGGCAAAATTGTCCCGGTGGGAAAATATGTGCCATTCCGCCCCGGTTAGTGATTTATCGGAGAGCTCTGGGGTATGAAGGAGCGCTTGTTTTATCTGCCGGCTACTACTAGTAGGGCGGGGCGAAGCATGAGGTTATGTTTAGGGTTAGTAACCGCATAAAGGTCTAACTCTAACCCCAACCTAACCCTAAACACAACCCCAATAAAACTAGGCTATGCCTAAACCTAATCCTAACCCTAAACTTAACCTCAGTAAACCTATGCCTAAACCTAACCTAACCCTAACCATAACCTCAGTAAAACTTCCTTCGCCCCGCCCTACTAGTAGTAGCCGGCAGATAAAACAAGCGCTCCTTCATACCCCAGAGCTCTCCGATAAATCACTAACCATTCCGCCCCTGGTGGCCACTATATTCTATTCCTCTTTCTCATTGGATGGAGGCGTGGAGAAGCACGTTTAAAGCCAACTGATTTGATTGGTTCCTCCACGGAACACAGTCGTTTAGAGGAGGTGGAGTTATACCGTAGTTCTAGCATTAACTCTCTGCACGTCCGCCTGTGTGTAATCAATATTAAAGGGGAATTCCACCCATTTTCAAAAGGGGTCTGAAAGAAAAATCATTAACATAGTGAAATACATCTTGATGATGTCATCAGATGTATTTCACCATATTAATGATTTTTTCAGACCTCCATTTTTGGGAAATACAGAATTGGGGGAACTTTTTTTTATCATCACCACACAATATCTCTAAGGTATATTAATGACATATTAAAATGTTGAAAATGGGTGGAGTTCCCCTTTAACTCGAGAAGCAATTGCCCCACTGGCTTCAAATGTGACACAGCTGTGATGAAATTAGAATGAAGCTCTGTTAAATAAAATAAAAATATTATTAATGTGATAGAAGGCATATTAATATTAATATTAATATTATTAGAAGGCAAAGCTGTTGCCACCACTATCCGAATATGAAAAGCGATTGAAGATGGATGGATGTAAGTTTTATTATAGCATTTGGTCTATATAAACTAACTTCTTTCTCATTATATGTGAGAACAATTCACTTTGGATAAATGCACCATTTACATCCCCCCCCCCCCCCCCCCCCCCCCCCCCCCCCACACACACACACACCGTTGAGGCCCTCTCTCTCTCTCTCTCCCTCTCTCTCTCTCTCTCTCTCTCTCCTCTCTCTCTCTCTCTCTCTCTCTCTCTCTCTCCCTCTCTCTCTCTCTCTCTCTCTCTCTCTCTCTCTCTCTCTCTCTCTCTCTCTCTCTCTCTCTCTCTCTCTCTCTCTCTCTCTCTCTCTCTCTCTCTCTCTCTCTCTCTCTCTCTCTCTCTCTCTCTCTCTCTCTCTCTCTCTCTCTCTCTCTCTCTCTCTCTACTTCATCCGCCAACTATCGTGTTTGTTTGCGACCAAAGGTAACAGATAACCATGCAATCATGGGCTTTTTGGCGCATATACAGTAACTCACAATTCCTGTCAGTTTGTCATGAGGTCGGAATAGACCTTTAGGTAAGCCCCTCCTCCCTAAACTGCTATGGTCCAATCACAGCTAAGCATAGCATGTGATAGACAAACCTCTCCACCAATAGCTTTCCCGTATGATAAAAAAAAAAAAACATTGTTTTAAAAAATAAATGTTTTCCATTGCATAGGGCATGCCTTGTTGATGGAATTGGAAGAGATTTTGGTTCAGTATTTAATGTGTAATGTGTAATGATATTTCCATTGGAATGAATGAGCCTGGCTGGAAAGTGTCCTAGGGTGGACAAGAGGGCAGGGCTTACCGAAAGGTCTATTCCCGCCACGCAGTACGCAAGCCCCCACACCATCAGGACAGTGCAGTGGTGTCTGATCCAAATTTAACCAAGACCACACTCTGACACTTTAGGTATCGTCACTCTTGTCACTATTGATATTGCTGGAACTGGCAAATATGTACATTATATAAATTATGCCATGAGTAAAAAATAATTGACCTATCTGCCACAACATTATTCTGTAAATGGCCTATACACCTTTAACACTTTGATGCAGTAAAACAGACTTAAAGGCCATAAATCTTTTTAGGCATCATTATAAATATTTACGAGTGTTACGAAGGCGTATCAGGCATTATAAATATGTATGTGATTTCATCTTAAATGTAGACCTGAGCATTAAAGAGGGGGTGCTGTGATTTTTTTTTATTATTTTTTCAATTTTGTACATGTTTAAGAGGTGACAGTATGTAAATAGACCCCTTGGCGTATTTTTTATGTGCAATGATGTCTTCCCTTTGTATTTAGGGTTTCTTCCTGGGGGCTGAACCTTTCCAGTCAAACGTGCCAATGCAAAAAACTTCAATATAGTGAAATCACATGTCCAACTCCTCCCCTAACTCCTCCCCCTTTATCATGCTTTAGTTAGCTGTGGGTGTGGCTTCAGTTCAGGTGGATCTCCACCCATCACCACCCACCAGGCAAACCAGGCATACTTAATCAACTGGTAGGGTGGAATCATACAAATGACAGCGATAACAAACACTGTACACTTTTTGGGGAAAAAATCTTACTTTTCATATAACATTAATACCTGATGATCATGTTTTAGGGTAGAAAAAATTCATCGCACTCCATATTTAAGTAAATTGTTGTACGAAACACACCATGTCTTTTCATGCTTCTCTTTATTCATGAGAGCGAAACAATTATGTTTTCATAATCTTGGATTACATATATGCAGGCATAGACAGGTTATAGGGGCAATATATGTGATCCACTACAGATATGCGCTGCATGATGAGTTTATGATTAAACAGACCCCCAATTAAAAACCCTTGCATTATACCATCCCTTCATCAGAAAAATATTAAACACCTACATATGATATATATATATATATATATATATATATATATATATATATATATATATATATATATATATATATATATATATATATAAATATATATATATATATATATATATGAAAATTTGAACAATTTGCCTTGGCATATACAGTAGGTTGTTGAAATCTAAAACAAACTACTCTACTACTGGAAGCTATACGTTAGGCCAATTAAAAAAAAAAAAAAAAAAAAAAACAATATACCAAATGTCCCATTCTACGTCAGACTATGAATGTCACTGGGAATGGTGTATCACAGGGGTGCCCAAAAGGTACTGTAGATGGTGATCTACCATT
>CM076985.1:2225107-2251542 GCA_039105355.1 Benthosema pterotum | reverse complement strand
GGGGTTTGTTAATCCGAGACAGTGTTTTGAACAGATACATGTATACATATATTTTTTATTGTCAACATTTGGAGAAATAAGCACATATCACAAACGGTCAATCGCAGTACATTTCGATCTCAAACTGTCACACCACATTGACGGAAATTTCATTGAGTCCGGTGCACAGAAGCTATGCTTTACCACGTTGTCAGAAGATGAAAGACGAGAGAAGCTTTCGACGATTGTGTATCGTTCGTCTCAACAATTGATTTTCACAGTCTGATCGTTTGTGTGAATTTCGTGTTGAGCGTGGCATAAAAGAAGAAAAGCCGACAGCACGTCGTCTCTAGTATTTCACCGCGGACAGACCTTTTACCGCCTGTGCTCACAATACCCCCCTTGCTCGACTCTGTCACAGTCACTTGAGACATCTCGTCTCTCAGTTTACCGAGCAACAGTTTCCCTTGTTCCGCATTGGTTCCGTCCAACAGCCGATCGTCCGACAGTTTCAGCACGTCTCTCCCGGCCATTACGCTTGCCAGTACATCCGTAGCCAAATTCACTCCTCTCCTCGAACGTCTGTAAAGAGCCACGTCTAAGACCGAGCCCATCCTGTTGCTCGAACTCGCGCCCTTGCCCGTGCCTATGGCCGTTTCCAAACGTTGAGTCGTCTTGTTGGCCTGCGCGAGCACGGCCCATGACAGGGACATTATCGAGTCGGAGTAAGCCAAGGTGTTGTGCGCTATCGCAGAAACTGTACTCACCACCATTTCGACTTTAGCCTTTGCCGTGACATATTTACCGAGCATGTACTTGTTATTTGAAGCGGACCACTTGTGATAGAATAAAACAAAAAACCCAGAGTGGCTCAGCGAATGCTCTATTTGAGCTCTCACATCGCTGAGAGCGTTCACGTAGGTGTTCTGTTCAAACACGATCACGACAGGGACGTTTTTCCAGTTGACTCTGGGCAGCAAAAGCTTGAGCAGTCTGATGTGACAGCAAAGCAAAGCGGCATACACTTGAGTGACTTGATCCAGGTCTCGGATTTCCATCTCTTCCAACCCCGTGACCTGCAAAGAGAAGAGCAGAGAGAGGGAGTATGAACAACAGGCTGCTGTGCGAACCATGCAGAGCGGCGAGACTTGACATGAAAAAACTACTGGAAATGCCGTGGGAGAAGCTGATCGATCAGTACGAGTTCATGATTGTCTTTGCTACGTTTCGCAGAAATATCGTCTTCTACTCCAACATGGACCCAGGACAGCTCAGAAACATGTACGCTCAACTCGTATCGTATTGTCCTGCGACCGTGACGATCGTAAACGCTGTCATCGCCCGGTACGCGTCGGGTGAGGCGTGCCCCGGCGACGCCTCTAGTCTCACGGTACCGTGCGAAGTCACGAGAAACGTAGCCAGGGCGATCGGCAACTGCGTCCCGGAATGTTTGGTGTACAAATGTATATCGGAGCGCCGCTGGAGCGGTTATGAAACTATGATATTGGCAACTTTCGCGTCGATGGCTACGGTCCGCAGCGGACCTCTGAAATACCTGGCCGCTGTTAGAGCGAGCACAACGCTTGTGACTTCTCTGCAAGTGATCGTGGCTTTAGCCGTCACCGGTTGGACGAGGCACCTGGCAGGCTCTCAGTGTTTTTGTGATACGTGGAAACACGCAGTGAGCCTCCTATCGTGCGCCGTGACGGACACGGAGACGGGACTTGCGTTGCAAAGCGAAGAGCGCATAAGCTCGTACATCTGCACACTGCTCGATCTACCGCTCAAAGAGCCCGCGAAATGTGACGACTCAGTTGTAGACTACCATTTGCTGTTCAATGAACTGTTGGTGACCGATGAGAACGCTAAGTGAGTTTTTTTCTTCAGGAGGGGGGGGGGGGGGGGGGGGGGGGGGAGGGAGGAAACGTACCACCAACTTTCCGCATGCCAGTTCCACTGCGCAACACAGTCCCGCGCACGACTTCGAACCTCCTCCGAATGTCGGATCCAAGCACACAAACGCCCGTACAATTGTCGCTTTAGAGAGAGAATCCGTGTCCACGCAATTGTTGGAAAGGAACCTGTTCATGACCGCTGGCTCGAACGGAGTCGTGACATCTGTTTTCACATCGTTAGAAGCTGTGCTGGTACTTCCCGTGACTTCGCTTTCAAAGCCTTTGGGTGTGATGGCATTCATGAGTTCCTTCAAGTGATTATCCACAGATATATGCTGCGGGCAATATACGCCCAAACAAAAACAAGTGAGTCCGGGGTCTCTTTCGTGGTATCTGCACTTGAAGCTTTGGGATATGACATGAAAAGCTGGTTCCCCATCGTCCTTTGTTATGTCTGCGACTTTGTTGAGCCAAGGAGTGTGACCGACGTGACTTGTGATGTGCACTTGTTTCCTTCCCTTGAAAGCGATATTGGGAAGCACGGCCAAGAGAACCTTTGGGCTGACGAACCCCACTTCATCCACAAGGATCAGGTCTGCGCTTTGTCCTCTGCTGGCCTAAAATCGGAGGGAAAGAAAACAGAAACATTTAGAATATTTTTTCTCGGAGTAAGGATAACTGAAAGAAAAGAAAAAAAAGAAAAAGAATTAAAAAAATAAAGAAAAGGAAGGAAAAAAATAGAGAAAAAAACTCAGACGAAGTACGAAAACGGACGAGGTTAACACGACACAAGACACAGACGAGGTACAACACAATAGACAAGACTCGGACGATGGACGATGCGAGATCGTCGAAAGAACCAGCCATTCCGGTCGGTTTGTTAATAGAGGACCCTCAGTGGTTGAGTTACTGCGTGGATAACCAATGCTCGTTCCAAAGACAAGGTTCGCAATGCTATACGTGCGATCAGCATGACAGCAAGCACACGTGCAGCGGAATAATGTGCAAGATAGTGGTGGCGATGAGCAACAGCGGAAAACTCCACCTGGACTCTTCAGAGTGCCAGGTTGCAAAACTGTCTGCGCTTCGCCAGGAAGAAATGGAGTTCAGGGATTACTTTTACAAGCCTGGCAAGCAAGGCTGTGAAAGTGGATACGGGGGTGTCCACTGTGACTTTGTTGGACAAAGACACACTCCGGAGCGAATGCGCAATTACGCCTTCTTCAAAAGCTGCGTTCCGGCGCTGATCGCGCTGTATTCGACCATCTTCAGTAAAGATTTTCTCGAAGACTACATTTCTATCCGTGATCAAGAAGCACTCCGCAACCCCTGCTCGGGTATCCCGAACACGAAGCCGTGGACGGAGCTGATCTTGAGTTTGACGACCGAGCTCGATGAAAAAAACGCGGCTCTGCCGTGCGAGGCCTCCCTGTGTGAAGTCGTAAAGGAAGCCGTGTACAAGACCGTAACGGCTGTGGTCACGCTGTTCGATCAACGAGGCAAGGACGTTCAAAAGTTCATAAACAAGCTCATGTGCAAACACGCAAGGACGGAACGGAGGGAATTTTACACCACGATTGTGATGGTGGCGTTGTGTTTTTTTCCCTACCTAAACTTAAACACACAAACTCTTCTCCCGTGTAACGACAACAGAACATTGGTGCGGATGTGCTTTGATAAAAAACTATCCAAACACAGCCAATGGTCTAAGCTTTCAACTACGATCCACTTGCATTCGAACAAGAAGAGGTTTACCGATACACTCAGCATGCCGGTCTACGATCGCGTGCCTGCGGTCGTTTATGCAACGACTGAAAAATACATGTCGGAGGCACACTACCAAAAGAACTTTGACGGTTCTCTCCTTGGCGCGTGTACCGCGTCAGACAGTCAGACGCAGCGGCCTAAAGTTGGACGTGACCCATTAAACGCTAAAAAGAGAGAGCTGAGAAAGAGAAAGAAACGCTCTGAATGTGTTCCCGCAGGATATCGGAAAGTGCGCCCGGGAAAATCATTTTTTTAGATAGAAAAAAAAATCAAAGTACTATATAAGAGACAAGTGAGGGTTTTTCTGGTCATTCGGACGAATACAGCTTCAATTGACCCGCCGAACCAACACAACGTTGCTCACGCAACAATGAGTCGAACGAATCGAATGTCACTTACAGAACAATCGGTCGGATCTCAAATGCGGAAAGAGAAGTGGTTCGCCTCTGTCAAAGGCCATGGGTGCTACACCGCTCAATCCGTGGAACGCCTTCGTGAGCGCATGAGGGGGATGGATCCCGGCCGGTATAGGCTCACGATAGAAAATGAAAAAGTGTCTCTGGTCGTGAAGAGCTTGATGGGAAATGTGGTCTATCACGTCGAAAGTGATAATCTGTACAGCTCTTACATGACATGCTTGGTGTCTCAGCGCACTGTTCGTTTCACACAGCTGGAGGACCTGATCGAGGAATGTGTGAGAGAAGGGAGAGGCATTCGTGGAAAATCTAGATTTGACATGGCTTTAACTGCTGCCCACGGGGCGAACCCGGCCCTTCCACCTCGGGGAGACATGCACGCACAAAGAAAGAGCTACGACGAGGAAAGCGAGCATGTCTATGAAGATGTAGAGAAAAAGGAAGGGGGTTACAGGAAGGAGGAGAAGGAGGAGGGTTACGAGGAGGACGATGGGGAGGACGAGGAGGACGAGGACGAGGATGATGAGGAGGACGAGGACGAGGAGGACGAGGACTATGATGAGGAGGACGATGATGAGGAGGACGAGGAGGAGGAGGAGGAGGAGGAGGAGGAAAACGAATATGCCAACGTTAGTGGATACAAGTGCCCAAGAAATTCCCCTGTTACATTCGGAACGGGAAAAGTAAAGGAGAACCGAGGTCGAGCTTACGCTGCCGACAGTCGAGAGTACGAAAACATCCACACGACATTGCAAAGGAAGAATAGGTTTAAGACGATAACAGAATCTCGCTTGAAACGCATCAAGGATGCCCAATCCGACCAAGGCGCAAAAAGCAAACCCGGGCCTGGAAGTGATACCGTAGCACAACGCGTCGAGGGGTTTTTCTCGGAGTGGCACTCTCGTAAACGCCAGGAGGATAAAGATCGCAGTGAACCCTGGAAAGTTTTCCCAGGCAAGCGGTGCGACAAGAAGTTAGACCTCACTCAGATGGTCCATCAGAGCGGACGGAACACCCCTCGCCTAGACGAACGGGACGAAGCTGCGGGTGGTGATTACTATGCGCTCTCGGAGTGGTCCTCCGGTCCCCCTAAACCGGCACTCATAAAGGCAGACTCTGTGTATGGGTTCACTAAACCCGTACCCATACCCAAGAGAAAATAAAATTCCAGCAGGCTTTGAAAACGTCGTATAAGATCATTTGTCACGCACGATAACTAAAATGTATTCTATTATAATATAACTACACAAATAACTGTATTACATTTAAAAATCCTCAATTTTCTTTTTAATAACAAATCACCTCTCGTTGTGCGACCGTGAACCTCCTTACCTATCGTGAGGAAACTGATGGTCGGGCCTATTAACCAAAAGTTTGTACGTTACAGTGGGCTCGTTTCCTATGCTCTCGATCGGAAAAGTGAAGTGAAGATCATTCGATGGACAAAGGGCAATTCCATTCGTTAAAAACGGGAAACGTATCGAAACGGCGCAGGTGCAAGAAACAAACAAAATATTCATTCGGCATCCTTCAGCTGCCAAGAGACGAAATGCTACGGTTGATTTCATGCCAGACAGCCTACGGCTCCTGGACTCTGACCACGACCCTGGAAAAGGTCCTAGGGAAGAGCAAGGACCTCGTGGAAGGGTCGATGCCTCCCGGGGTAAACCGGGAAGTGTGGACTACTGTTTTGGCTCTCATCTGGCTGCATGGTTCCAAAACGGTAGCCTGGGATGAGTGGCGCCTCGTGGCTACGAAGGCAGCATCTTGGCTCCATGCTCAACACGACCCGCATCTGGCGGAGTGTATCGACGCTGGAAACGACCTGTTGGGCTTCATGGTGCAGATATCAGCCCTGGGACCTTTGAGAACCTGAATGGACTTTGGGACTGCATGTAGGGAGAGAGATGGTGTTGGCGTTGTATCATTTTTACGTTATCTTGTAACATACTCCAGTTTGTGTTTCTGGTAGTAGACTCATCAATGTAGATTTGCTATGATTTGTGTTTGTGTTCAACCTGACAAGAGTTTTTTGTACGATGTAGATTTGGTCTGGTTTGTGAAATAAAACAACTCAAATGTGAAATCTCACGATCTTGTGTTTTATTGATACATTGATGATATATGCATACATACATTGTTACATACATACATACATACATACATACATTGTTACATACGAATGAAACGTGATGATGGTAAAGTTAAAGATAGAGATAGAGAATCCTCCTCGGTTTGACAGTTTGACTCTGTCAATAACAATAAGCATGAAAACCATGTCTAAAATCTCCCCCGTGTGTTTTTTTTGGCCAGCTGTTAAGAATATTTCACGTGCGACTCAATCTCTGAAAGAGCCCAAGGGGTACTTTTCATTTGCAGTGTTGAGAGTAGAAAAAAAACTGCGTGCCTCGGATTGACTTTTTTCTGACTGACTCGAAACGAGAGTTTATTTTCGCAAAAAAAGGTTAACTTTTCTTTGCAAAAAAAGCTTGACTTCTTTTGCAAAGAAAAGCTTGACTTTCTTTTGCAAAAAAAAAGCTTAACTTTTTTTGCAAAAAAGGCTTGACTTTTTTTTGCAAAAAAAAGCTTGACTTTTTTTTGTAAAAAAAAAGTTTGATTTCTTTTTGCAAGAAAAAGTTTGACTTTTTTTTGCAAGAAAAAGTTTGACCTTTTTTGTAAGAAAAAGTTGCACGTTACAGTGGGTTCGTACAGGCTCCAGGGCTCTCACTCGCCAGTCCAACGCACAACAAGTCGCGCCAATAGGGCTGAGCTCGATTGGCGGGGCTGTTGTGGCTGGCTCATAGCTGGGTGCTACATAGAGAAAGTCATTCTTTGTAGAATACCACATCACTAGGTCTGTTTTTTTTAAACTTAAACTGACTTTTTTTTTACAAACAAAAATCCGTGTGACTTGCTCGGTTAGACGATTAATTTATATATATATCAACAATTTTTTAAAAGAGAACAATGTCAGGGAAATGGGGATGAGTGCTTTGCGCTCTGTTTTACTCCGTTTCACTCTATTAAAACATAATAATAATGAGACGTGTAGTAACCCCGGAAGAAAGGACCTTTTTACAAAAAACAACTTTTGAACATGTGTTTGACGATTATAAGCCTCGACTGATCAACAGAGTATTTGAAGAACATGGTTGTTCGCCTTTACAGTTCGCAGTCCTGTCAAGAATTATGAATAAACGCCGTAACAACGTTTTTAGCTTCATAAAGTCCATCTTCCCCGAAGCCCATTCCGACGCTGCAGTTCTGGACAAGATTGGTCAAGAATTTACACTCGGAGAAATACACCGGGAGTATGTGGACGTTTTCTCCCTCATTTCATTAAGGAGGGAGAAAAAAAGAAGTTGTTAAAAACAACTCAGTCCGAGTAAGGGCTTCAACAACGGGGATAAACTAAAAGACCATCGACGAAAGTACTTATAAAGCGTTGCATGTAGTGTGCACAAAATTATTCTCCAACCGATGGATTGTTTTGAGAACGGTAAACCTACAACTCAAAGACTTAAAGAGTATGCGGATAAGGCTCGTGTAACTGTAGTCTACACCTGCACTAAACATGGGCCAGATCATCGTCCCACTTACCGAGTTCATGTTACGGTAAAAGACAAGACTGCTGTGACGCGATCGCAAGGCGCGTGGAACACATCGAAAAAACCTGCTCGCAACATAGCGGCTGCGAAATTGCTCGAGACGTTGCCGAGGCGTTGCTGGAGAAACATGGAGCTCGGAGGCACGGAGTCGGAGAAGGATCCAGTGGAGACTAAGTCCGCGGGGACCCGTTTTAGCTTGAACATACAAACGTCATAATCTATCTTCGTCATATTGTTCTATATGAGTTTGAGAAAACTCAAACTATGTCTGACATGTAATCATGATATTTGATCGTTGTGCTCGAATAAAAAAACCTCAAAAGATGACACTTTTTGTATGTGGTTTATTATACTCTGTAGGGGTTACAACACAGAATGCATATAGGGCAACACGTATATAATAGAGACAAGGCATGTTACGGACAAAAAAGCGCAATAGACTACAGAAAAACGTCTTTGAGAGTTTCACCGGAGTTTTAGTGACAAACACCTCAGTGTAAAAAAAATGGTCTCACACAACACACACATCAACAGCAACATTTCAGTATGTCCCTGACCCCGTCCATAGACGGATCTGTTCGGGTGCACATGAGACACGTATCCAGTTCATCTTTTAGACCAGTTAGCCTTTCTTCTGTAATCGGTATGTCGGCGGCTTGTAGAGTCTGTATCAGGCGAGACTCCACCACGGACAAGCTGTCTCTATGTTGACGTGCGGCATACTTGCGCAGGCTCAGGACACAGGCCGTTGCGACGGTCTCCCAAATGCAGCAGTGGCCCCTCGGTTTGAAAAGGTAGCCGTTGAAAATCAAAGTTGCTTTTTCTATCAATAGGCCGGCGCAAGTTGCGTCGCACGTTGTCCCGGTGCGGATGGAGTACTCGAGCAAGAGGTAATTGCAAATCGCTGATATCGTCTTGTTTGTCGCATAGGGGAAGATTGCACCCTTCGTTTCTGCCATTATGAGCATTCGACAAATACGCACTGATTGCAGATCGGAGAGAGAATGCCAGACTTTCAGCTTTTCCTTGCCGAAAGTAGGCGGCCAGTGAGAGTTCGAGTCGTACAACTCAAACGGCACGTGCACTTCGTCCGTGTTGGTGTACATTGTGAAAGCAAGGTCCAAGCATGTCGTTCTGATGTCTTTGACGGCGCGCATAATCGTCTTAAGATTATAGGAGTCCAGCCGCCGAAGCACAAACCTGTCCATGAGATCGAGAGCGGATGCGACGGCGAGAGTTCTGATTTCGTTTATTTCGCTCGGCAGCTTACTTGCCACGGAGCACATCCAAGCAGCACTGGTAAATCTGTACTCTAGATAGGTGTCCGTGTATAGTTTATGTAGACCACCACCGTCGATGCAATCTCGACGCATCAGCGTCAGATGTAGCTGGACTGTCTGTTCAAGTTCCTTCGGAGTCATCACACGTTTCCCAAAATCCAGATTGGGAAACGTCATGAGGCGAACGATGTCGACACTTAAACTCTTATGTGAGGTTTTTCGAGCAGTCTTGCGCTTAGTGGGATTCATTCTGTCAGGTCGTTGTCAAGTAGGTTGCTCACCTGAATGGCTAAACCGTAGACCTTCGACGCTGCAGCTTCTTTGTGGCCGTGGCCGTGGCTTCGTTCGAGCCTTGCTCTTTGAAAGTTATGCTGACGGTGCCGTGTTTGTGACAGGGGGGGAGAGATATATACGGAACAGGACACTCTAAACTCACGACGTATTTTGTCCATTTCGACCGTTTTGTAGACCGGCAGTCGCTAATTTTTCTCCTGACACAATTCCTGGAGGGCTGAGACAGGCTGTTTATCCGGTGGAAAAATGTAAGACTGCGCGCCCGACTGCGGGGCCTCCGGTAAGCTGGAAGAGTCAGAACGTTCCGGCCCCTGAGCATGCTCAGGAGTTTGACAGTCGCCCATCAACAAGTAGACCGCATTCGCAGCCGCTGCGTTTTGAGCGATTGTCTTCAAAGAGGAATTCACGCCTCGCGTTTTTGCCACAATAGTCCCTGTCTCGTCTTTCACCGTAACACGAGCTTGGTACGTAGGATTATTAGGAAGATTTGGGCCGAATCTAATGTAGGTGTAAGATACACTTAGACGAGCCTTATCCGCATACTCATGAAGTACTTGGGTTGCAGGTTTGTGGTCCTTAAAAGAATCCATCTGTTAGAGATTCAACGCCTCGCAGAAACTCTCGTGGACAGCCTTTTGTTTCGAAAGTTGCCTCGTTGTCAGCAAAAGCCGGACTGGATGCAAAACCTCCTGGGTTTAAATAGAGCGGGAGTCCGTTCAACTAGGTCAGCTTGGAATAAACTTAGTCCACTTCGGACGGACTCCGTCTAAAGCAGACGGACTCCGTCGGCTGGAGTGTTGACTTTTTTTTTGTTACAAAGTCCGAAGACTGAAGTTCTTCATCGTTCACGCTGTGCCCGGTACTGTAAACAGCAGTGAGGAACAGCGATCGTGATGCCCTGTACGAACTGACTTTTTCAGACTGCTCCTGCAGGTGTGAGATTTTCTTTTTTTTTTTTACATTTTATGTTTCAATACAGAGTTGCACGCTGATAGCGTGAGCCTCGCAGACTTTGAGAAAAAAAAAGTGAACGGCTGAGGCGAACTCGCGACCCTTTGCAGCTCAGCCGCTGTCGAGTTCACCTTTCTCTTTAGATTTCGCAAATGGGGCAACGTATCCCCGATTCTCGTTTACCACAGGGGTTTACTTTGTGGAAACTTACGTTCTGTTGCATTTTTACGAAATGATATTCTGTGTCAAAATCCAATAAAGTCCAATCCAAATAAGCTGTTCTCTGTCCGTCTGTCTTGTCGAATCTGTACTCATTTATACAAATAAACATCAATTTTTCACATTGACCCTTTTGCGGTGACTGTTTTTTGTATTGAAATCTAAATCTAAGGTTTATTCTGTAAACATGAGCCAAAACACCGTTCTGGCCGTATGGGACCTGACGAACGCGCACTTCGAAAGCCTTTTAAAATCCGTTGGGAAAAAAGAAGTCAAAGATAGAGCCGAGGAAAACGTAGCAACCCAAATTAAACAAATCACAGACCTCGTGGAGATGTGCAAACTGAAATTGAAGGACGTGAGCTCGTATCTGACTGAACTGTACGAAGAGGAGTCGCATTCTACCGAAACGCAACAAAAAGATGCGGCCTCACCGTTAGCGGGCTCGTGGAGTTTTCTTTACACAGCAGACTCGAAGCTGTTTGGATTCATGAAAATTATGCAAGAGACGGTGAGAGTAGGGAGCAGAGATGGGATGTCGGTCGTGAACGCCGAATTCACTTTACCTAGAGAGCTCCTGAAAGAAATCGAGAGTGTGGACTCTGTAGGACCAAGATCGTCACGTAGCTATGTTAGCTGTCACTCGTGTCAACTTAACGTTCACACGGATGAGTATTGGAAGCACGCTTTGATGGAAATCATAGAAAACGGAAAGACCGTACCAGCCTGGCAACCTTTGGAAAGACACGCTCGGTGGACTGTGGTCGAAAACTCGGGCTGGTGTGATCCTATTTACAGATTCGCGCCTCTAGAGAATGTTAGCTTAGTGGAAACTGAACTCAACCGTCTGAACGTAGCTCGCTTTTTCTCTGAAAGTCGTTTCACGCAGGCCTTAGACGATACACTCCATCTTCTCACGGAGAACTTAGAAAGAGAGTAAAAAAAAAGAGCCCTCTGACATGTTGTCCTTTGCAAGTTTCTCTCCGGCGCGCGGTGGCTCGAGTTCGCAAGAAGGAGCTTCGTTCGGTTCGCGCAAAGAGAAACTTTCAAAAGACGTGCCGGACGCAGTGGTCTGTTTCGACGACTTGATCGGAATAAAATGTACCAATTCGAGATACACGTTTGTCCAGTACACCCCGACCATGTGCCATAAAGCGCAATCTGGGATCAAACGGGATGTCGTCGAGCAAGTCAACGGTTTCCTTCGGGGTTTGAGGGAACACGGCGTTCCGCTCGAAGCGGCTCTTTTCTGTACAAGCTCGCCTTCGATCGCGAAGGAGTTGAAGATTAAGATATTTCTGAGCGAATTGCAAGAGCTCAGTTTGGAGCATTTGTGGAACATTCAAGGTTGTGCTAAGTTGGACGACCAGCAACAATGGGCGATTGTCTTTGTGAGAGATCATACGATCAACTCCTGCGTGTTCGATGAAAAACACGAATTAGAGGTCGATTTCACCGGTTCTAAAAACCGAGCTCTCCTGGACCTGGCCGTGGCTGCTCTGTGTCCGGCGGACAAACGCGGCGCACGCCCGGGCGAACACGCAGTGACCGCCAAAAGGCACGCGTCGACCTCTGGCTCCGTCGAACACGATCGCCGGGATCTAGGCCGTGCCGGTGAAACCGACGAGCGTTTGAGCCGCAGGGAGCCTGTTTCGGTAAAGACGGCCGGGTCTTCCGCGGCCTCGAGGTCGCCCAAAAGAAAGCCTGAATCTGACGGAGAAGAGGTCTCCGCCAAAAGGCGCAAGGAACCTCGCGTGCGGGAATCGGAGACAACGAAAAAGAGACAACGCGTGTCACGACATAAAAGTTTCGTTCCAAAGAGCCGTTACGCTTGCAAAAACACTACGCGGGGCAACGATCGCACGCGTGGCCTAAAGAAAAACACCTCGCCGGTTCGCGATTCGACTTTCTACGGCGATGACGGGGAGAAAGCCTCCGCTGTGAAACGTTCTCCGTCTCACGCCGCGAAAGACAATCCCGAAGCGCCGCCGGCGACACTGCAGGGAGACGAAACGGACCCGAAAGCTCAGAACCGTGACACGGAAAAGGTCCCGCTCGAGTCCGCGAACGGATCCGTGTCTCCCGAGGAGCCGGTTCGCAGCATCGGAATATACGATCGGACCGCAGAGGCCGAGCGTCCGGACGTAGAGGGTGCTCCCAAAGGCCGATTGAAAACAAGCTGTTGCATCGCGTGAAGCCACGTCTCCTGACTACTGTTTGCCGCAACTCCCGTCGCGTCTCCCGTCGTATCGCACCTGACCCCTTTCAGCGCCTTCCCTCGCTTCGGCTTGCACGGCGCGCCGAGCAGCACTCGAAGCCGTGTAAGCTTTCACGTCCGAAGGCCTCAGCCCGAGTTTGTTGGCCAATAGCAGACCGTAAGCGCTCGGATGGAGAGAGTCTTTCGTGAGCATGATGTCGTTCACCCCGAGCGAAGAATCGGGTTTTCTCCCGGACAAGCTGTCGGCAAACGTGACACCGGACGTGTTGAGCAGGTTGACCATACTGCAGTGAAACACGTGTACGGGCGATCCGGACTCCAGCTCCCTCACGGTGTCTCTGTTGTTGTACTGTATCGTGTTGTGGCGCCTGTTGAACTGACTGAACCCCGAAAGGACGCTCCTCCAAAAGTTGGTCCACAAGCTTAGAGTCTCCTCCAGTTGCGCCACACTCACGGTGGACTGATAGTTACACACCAGTTTGACATCGGACCCGAGATCCTTCACGGGCTCGTGAGCACGATCCCACGGCTGGGTCCGGAGCTTTAGCCTAGAGACGTGAGTGGCGATGTCCTTGGCCAGACGAAGCAAGTTTTGATCGCTGCAGGATTCCGCCAAAACTTCGACCGCTGCTTCGGGTTTTGTCACGACCGATGACATGAACTGTTTCACGACCAAAAGCTCTTTGCCTTCCCTGATGAGAGCAGTCATCATCTGGCTCAGGCTGTTGAGAACACTTGCGGACCTGTGATCTGGAAAGCTCGAACCCATTCCTGGTCCGAGAAAGCTTTCGGGGATGTCGGCGTGTATACCGAACGCACCGGTTCGCACTTCTGATGTCAGTGCTCTGGACAGAGCGTCCATCAAGGTCGCGTCGACGGAGTTGCTCGACGGCGCGCCGTCGAACGGGCGAGGATCTTTGCGAGAGCCCGCCATCGCGTCCGCCAGGTGGACCAGGGAAGAATTCTCAGCAGAGCTGGTGTATATCTGCCGGGTAGCGGCTTCCGTGAGGCCGCGCATGATCTCATGACAGAGTTTGGCCCAACAACTCACCGTAGGCTGCACACGTTTCGCTACGGAAGACAAGCCCGGCCGGCAGCTTTCCCAGACGCACACGTGCCTGTACAGCACGCCGTCCACCGCCGCCGTGATCCCGTCCGTTTGCGTGTCGTAAAAAGCCAAAAAGTTGGCCGCGTCGCAATCGGGTATGACGGGACATCGGCCGTGTTCGAAGGTCTTCATTACACCCCACAGAGCCACCGTCGCCATTCTCAGTTCGGTCTCTTTGACTGGACTCTGGGTCACAGTGGGATCGCTGGCTATCCAGTCTCTTATTATTTTACACACGACAGAAGTGTGCACGGGAGACACGGACCCAGCCATGAGCATCTGAAGGGTGTCCGCGAGCTTGTACAACGGAAACTCTAACACGAATGAAACAGCCCTGTCGTGAGCGTCCTGTTCTTGCACGGCCTCCTCCGCAGCCAAGGTCCGGCTCAAGCCGTGCGAAACTGCCCTGAGCGCCACGCGCTGCTGCCTGTACCGACCTTGGCGATGGCCGTGAGAGCGAGCCGCGGGCTTGTCTCGTCCGAACCGGTTGCCGCCGGCTGCCGGCCGGTGAATTCCGTCTGAGCTTTCGGCCATCATGCGATTTACCGCCGCCTTACCCGAAAGACCCAAGCTCGCCTGTCTGACTCTCGTCCAAGGTATGAACATGGAAGGGACGAATCCGGCCAAAACGGCCCAGCGGATCATGTTTCTCATAGTGTTCTTTATGTGTTCGCAAACGTGATTCGCTGCGTAGCGGTTGACCAGATACCGCACCAGACAGGCTGCGCTCTCGCTGTCGCTCCCCAGCACATTATACAAAAGCAATTCCACTGACAAAGCGGGGCTGAATGTGTTCACCACCTCTTCGACGGCGATTGCAAGTTGAGGATCCTCGTTCACGTACGTCCACGCGGACACGTCGTCGTGCAACGGCACGAGTCCGTATCGTCGACAGGTGCCGTGAAAGTTCCCCCCCGAACTGTCTTCGCTCAGAAACCTGTACACCAGCTCGTGATCTCCTCTGTCCCGGAGAGCTACGCGTGCTAATTCGCGTTCGGTTGCTCGAGGGTCTCTCCCGAGGAGGTTCATCGTTTCGGAGACGGGACCGTTGACTGACTTTCGTTATGCAAGCGTTGACGAACGTTTGTGCGTATTTACACATTCGACCCTTTGGACTTTGCTCGCACCACACCGCGGGTAACTCTGTGTGGTTAAATAAGATGTTTTGGGCTCTCTTTAAGGCTTTCTGTTGTCTATACAACAACAGAAGCCTCCTGCGAAACAATCGATCTCGTGGCGCTGACGGAGAATACCTTCTGACAGACGACGAGGAAGACGAGGAAGAAGACCTCTTGTGCGACCGGAGGTCTCTTTCGGAGGCCAGCGACCGCAAACTGAAAGCTGTACACGCTGCGATAAACTTCACACACGTAGAGCGGCTGTCGGATCGGTATCCGGGGGATTCGAGCTTACTAATGTATCGCGACAAATGTTCGCAACAGTTGCAACGCGCGATGGTCAGGCTGTATGCGCTCGAGAGAAGGTCTGAGAGTCGAGCGTCGAAACTCTACGCAGTCGTCTGACCGACGGCGGATTAAAAAAAAAAAAAAAAAAAAAAAAAAAAAAAAGTTAAATCATGAATGTTGCTACGGTTGACGGGGTGGGTTATACCCTGAAACCTTTGGATACCTTTAAATCTCTACAAGATGCCCCCGGGTTTCTAACCGACCCAAACGCGGAGTTCACGCGATTTCTCGCGGACGCCGTCACGGGACCTTCCGCTGGAAACAGTTCGATAGTGGCCCGAGTTGTACTCGAGGCGTCGCAGGCTCACATGGGAGTGGCTCTCTTTAGACAGCAGAAAGACACGAGCCGTATGCTGGCTGGATTCGTGTACAAGATGTGTGTCCCTGACGGCGTCGTACCTAAAGGCTCTCGTATTCGCAAAACGTACAAAATCACGGATCAGCGGGAAGCGCAGAGAGGCAGCTACGACACCATCACTAATGGCGTTGCGACCAAGGAAGTCAGCCAAGTGTTCCATCACAAACAAAAAGTCTTGAGCGTGCAATTTGGCTCTTTGCTGAGCGTCACAGCTCCAGCGGAGGCTCGGGAACTCATTGCTAGAGAGTTGGGTAAAGTGAGCACTTCTTGGGAACTGACGAAGACCATGGAGATTCTCAGGTATTGCACGGCGCAACCGTCTCTGACGGACAGAGTCGTGGCTTGGACCAAATATTCCAACATGGCAGAGAGGCTGGAGGCGATTCTGACCATGGCCGATCTGATGTGCGGCATGGTGAACGTTCAGCCTCACTCGTGTCTGTCCGCACTGGAAAACGCCAGACGGGTGCTGAAGAGCGACAAGTCAGAAGTGGTCGTCATGGGAGACTCACTGTTCAGGGTGATTTCTTCCAGAGACCCCGAGAGGCTAGACCTCAACTGTGTCTTTTGCGAACGCACTGCGGTGTCCTCCACGGTTCAGGTGTACACCACGGCAAACGAGAAAAAGATGAGCGCGCACGAGTACGACTTTACTGTGCAATTCGTGCAAGGCCCGGCAGACATCGGAGTGCACCAAGGCGATTCGTGTTTCCAGGACACGCGCGAGATGGACGTGAATTACATCCACCTGGGAGGAGGTCCCACCGACAAAGTGCCAGTCGTTGTGGTAGACGGAACGAAGCTGGAGCACGACTCGCCGGAGGACTCTTCCACCGAATCCAAAGCCTTCAGCAACCAAGGGATGAAGTGGGAGTACTTCACGAACGGGTGCATCGCGTCGGCTGTGACCCAGTTGCAACCTGGATTCGTGCTCTCGGGCACCAGTCCCGATGCGGATTACAAGACCGTCGCGAACAGCTCTCCCCGCGTCAGCTACATTCACCAATACGACGGGGCGCTCGTGCCGGTGGAGCTGAAAGAGCTCCATCCGATCGGAAACTGCAAGGAGTTGTTCTCACGCCAGTACAGAGCAAAGTTGCAGCAAGCGGTCGATGCCGCCATCTCCTTGCCCACGCCTCTCGCCGCCGAAAGGATAAAGTTGGCCAAAGACAGAGAATGGTATGACAAAATAAAAAACCGGGCGTCGGTTTTGGAGTTCGACGCCAGGCACATGCTTGTCCCGGACGATAACGTCTGGGCGGTCAGGCCCCGGGTGGCCTTGTTCAACTCGTCGGCGATGAACAGCATCAAGAACGAAATCGTGCAAATCGGGAGTGAGCTTTTGGCTTACGTGGGGTCATCCAAGGACACCGACGCGCACCTGAATCTGATACAGCAGGGACTTCAGAATGCCCACACGACCAAAAAACTCACAGCGCGATCGGACATCCCCGAGGGTGACTGCGCCACGGGAAGGCAGTACTGGAGCAGAGTCGCCGATCCGGTGTTATGTTTGGCTTTGATAAACGAACTGAAATTAAGAGAAGAAGCTAGTCGTTTGACATTGAAAGAGGCCACCCTTCTGTTGAACCTGGAAGGCGCTGTACACAAAATCGTGTCCAACTTCCGAAAGGTTGTCGGGGGCAGAGAGAATTCCATCATAGCCTACATGCCTCCCCCTTGTACCGAGATCAGCTACGCAGGCTACGGAACGGAAGAAATAGACTATTGCAATCTAATGTACTGGGTCATCCTCCCCATTATGGGCGCTCGGGTCTACAACTCCGCCGGGGCAGACCTCGTGAGCGCTCAGACTGTCACGTACGAGCACCACAGTCAACGCAAACTACTGGAAGAGCTGGATGTCGACGAGCTGACTGTGAACGTGGTAAGCGGTAGATGCTGGTTCAGCCTAAGCCCCCTCGAGGACATGGAAGATGTGACAGACATCTTCGAACCCACGTCTACGGCTCCGACGTCCGGATTCTCCCCAAAGTCTGTGGTCACGTACATGTGGTCCATAAGATGCCTCATGCTCCGAGAGGTTTTCTCGCAGTGCGCCCACGCTGCCGCGCTACTCGGATTCCACTACACCACTCTCATGATACCCACTGTGATCCAAGAGCATTACGATCGCAACTACTACTCTGGGCTCTCGTACATGTTGTTCAGGGGCGTCAGGTTCACGGGTTGCGGTATGGCGGTCATGCCCCAAAAGTCTGCTCTGTTCGTCGTGGGCACGCAGATCATGTGCAGACCGACGAGTCACAACACCCATCAGATGTACACGCTGAATCAATACAGAGAAGCGGCCGTCATCCCCGAGAGCCTGGACTCCCCCGGCATATACATACCTAACATGTACATGAAAGACGTGAAAGGAGGTTGTGTCAAGCTGAACACCTCCCTGCGTGACTCCAGCCCTTACAACATGGTGGTCGCCGACGCCTACAACGGCTTTTGCCCTCAGTCGGATTCCGACGCCGGGGTCCGAGGAGGTTACATTTTCACCACCGGCAGATCGGATCGCCTCGCGGGCGACTTGAAGCTGGACAGCCTCATGCAAGCGGAAGGGTACACGTGCATGCCGACCTTGCTGAAACCGCTGGGTTCCGTGTTCAGAAAGAGAACCCTGAAACGGGTCCGCGGGCACGAACAGAGCAACGAAGCGCTGTTTCAAACCATGTCGTACGTGGCGGAGTATTCAAAGTCTGTTTTGGAAAAGGCCGGAGATCCCTTCAGGAGCATCACAGACAGGGTGAACAACGAAACGGTGTGTCACGACATCATGCAAGCCAATCTAGGCGTCGCCTTTTGTGGTACTTATGGCATCGGGTACGGCTCGGCGCGTAAGCTCACGACGTACGATTCCAACAAAGGCACCTTCGCCGACAGTCTGTCCCCCAGAATTAGCGGCACGGGACTCTTCGCCTGCAACCCCGTCCGAACCACCTCTAAGCTCATTACTCCCATCTTCGAACGAATCTTCGGGACCAACAGACGCACGTGGGCTAAGTAAAGAGTTCCGACGGACGCCCAAGCAAGCCTCGCGCTCTTTCGGGGTCTATCGTCGCGCCCATCATGCGAGCCAACGGATTCGCAAGCAGCATCGCGTTGTGTGTGTACAACATAGCAGAATTCACGCTGTTGTGCGGAGTCAATTTTTTCACTACTCTGTACGCGTGCCCCGAGACGGACGAGCAGAACATATTCACGTTGAAAGCGCAAGACTCCGAACTGCAAGTGGCTCTGGCCACCATCACGGGCGGCATGAAAAAGTTGGCAGAGAAAATCCAACTCCTCAAGCGGACGGCGCCGGCCGGAGAGTTGGACTATCCGCTCGTCATAAAAAACGAGATTGAGTCCGCTCAGAGGGAATACCACAATCTATCCTATCTACTGGCGCTCTCTAAAGGTTGCGTCGACAGCGTCAGGCTCATCAAGGCCGTTAAGAATGTCGTGGCTCGAGCGGGATTACAGATGACAGCCTCAAACTACGTGAACAAACAAGTGCTCGCTCTGGCCGTGCAAAGAGACTTGGACATGCTAGGGGACCCGGTGACGAAGGCGAGCGTGGAAGACGCATACGAAGCGTACAGCTGCGCCGGGATTAACGGACTCAATGAAATTTCCGTCAATGTGGTGTGACAGTTTGAGATCGAAAGTGTACTGCGATTAACCTTGTGTGATATGTGTGCTCATTTCCCTGAATGTTTGAAGACAATAAAAATATATATATATCTGTTTGAAAACAATGTCTCGTGATTTAACAAGCACAAACACAAACACGCACTGAAAGAAAGTAAACACATTTTATTTCAACCGTCCACTGTGTGGGTCTTTATTACACACATTATTACACTTAAGATGTTACACATGCAACACATTCACAACTCCCTATGTCTAAACGTCACATCGGTCGCGTTCGCTACAGTATGAACGTGAACTGTGTTCAGACGAAGGACAGTCCGTAGGACCCGGCCTTTCTTCGTCGCGGCCGCAATCCGTGACCCCACGATCCGCGATCCGTCGACTGTAGCGTTCGTCTTCTCGGGAGTCGACGAAGCTGTTGGGTTTTAGCTGTAGGCCGGAGTGAACATCATGTGGCCGGACTGAGAGTTGTAAGGCCCGCAGGTTTTGTCCGTTACGTAATCTCGACTGGCGCCTGATCCGATGTCACGGACATTGTCCCGGGCGCATGAATACTCCGTCGGACCACCGGTGAAAACCGTTTCCTGGCCTCTGAGCAGAGTGGCGGTCAGAACCATGGACCCGACGTACATGGCGTAAACGAGGATGTTGAACACAGCAATGGTGCACTCCACGTTGTGCAGCCTCTGCGCGTTACGAATCAGAGGCCTGTAAAGTAACTCCATGCATCCCGCTAGCACAGCCGTGAACAGTTCCACGTTCATCATGATCAGACACACCACCACCGTCCGGGTGCTCGTGTCGCCGTAACGGGGGACGTCTGTGTCGTCCAGCTTTAGTTTGCTCTTGACCGCGAAATAACTGAGCACGACGCTCACCACCATCGACAGGCAACCCAGCACGATCAGAGCGATCCCCGCGTGAATGTAGGCCGCGTTGAGGCCCAGCTGCTTCGACAGCCCGTTTGTCGCCGCCGCCTTAGGATCAGGAGAGTCTGTCGTGACGGTCTGGGGTTCGATCTCGAACCTGGCGCCGTGGCTGCTGTCGATGAAATACAGGATGTTACTGGGCAGGGTGAGAAAGCCTACGATGAGAGACGTGATCACAGCGATGGCGCTCCCCAGCTTTCCTCTGAAAAGAGCTGTGCTAAAGACGAAGCTGAAGCTGAGTTTTGAGCTCACGCCCCTAATCGCGGAGCTCAACGTACTGGTCGGTCTCCTTTTAGCAGCATTCATGTCGCACGCCCGTTTTGAGCGATTTGTATCAAAGTACGAGCGAACGGGACCCTGTAAAAATAACAATAATAATAATAATAATAATAATAATAATAATAATAATAATAAATAAAATATACACACACCACACACAAACGGGTACCGTTGAGCGGTGTTACAACGCGATCGAATCTCAGAGTAAAGAGACGACATTTAGTACAATGAAGCTAAACGCTCCGGTGATACGCTTTAGGGTTGACCGTGACGGTCAGTGGGCTAAAGTGGATCGCGACGGTGAGTGGTACAAAGTGCAAGGTATAACCAAGACGCTCGGTAAAGTCGAAGGTTACGGGAGAGACAAAAGAAACTCTACGAACATGATTGCCATGGATCTGTTCCGTAGGACCGCCGCCGCCATTACCCAGAAACGCGGCGGCGAGAGTGTCAGGCTGGAATGGTTGGTTCCGTATCTCAAAACTTTAAGCGTCCCGCACGGCGACGCGGCGAAGTTCCTCGAAGCGATGGCTCGTTCGATCGGGAGCCCCGGCTTCGGGGCAGAGACGTGTAGGAGACTGTGGGACAGGTTGCGTCTGTCTGCAAAGATAGGAATCGCGGTGGATTCTCAATGCAAACTCGCGTTCAACGAGCCTTCGCTCGAGCACCGCCGGCTAGGCCCCGTGGCCCGGCTCGTCTTGGCTCAGCTGGAAGCCCTGGGCCTCCGGCGCGTGCGCGCGGGCGTCAAAGTGGCAAACCTACCCAGACCGGACGACGGCGGTCGCAGGCCTCACAGTTATCACAACGGGTGCGCGCGGGGCTGCCGAAAAATCCGGTCCGACTGGGGGTTTTGCACCGAGGTGGACATGGTCGCGTACGACCCCGAGACGAAGAAGTTCGTTCTGCTCGAGCTGAAGACGCGCAACAGCGACCTAATCGACCGAAGAACGCTGTGGAAGTACAACACGCAGCTGTGGCTGACGTGGCTGATGTTTTCGCTCACGTATCCGAGCATGGTTTACCGTACCACGGCTTACCTCGTGGTCGTGAGGCCTGGCACTAACCACGTGGAAATCAAAAGCTGTTTCAGACCCATCGTTTCGAGAAGCATGAAAGCGCATTTTCCTTGGTTGACGTGCCTGTGTCCGTTGGTGAGAGACTGTTTGACACCCTCCTGTTCTAACATGCGCGTCGAGACCACCGTGTTCCGCGACGCGTGCCGAAAAAGGAGAGGGTTTGCTGCGCGGCACGGAGAGCCCGTGGACGTGAAAGACTTATGTTACAGAAATTTTAAATTCAACGAGGCGAAGCGTGAAATCCGCAGGAAGAGATTGCTCGAGGCTAAGCGGGAAGAGGTGAGAAAAAAACGGCCGTAGCGTACAGCTCTTTGTTTTGTTTTGTTTTGTTTTGTTTTGTTTTATTTTTATTCATTGTATTTTTTCGCAGACCACAGAGAGTTACTTCCTTTTTTTTTTGTCTCTACCGACCGATGAATTTTCAACCCCTTCGGCTCTTTGGCCTATAAAAGTAAGCGCGGCTGCACGTGTCCTCTTCGTAAGACTGCAAAGCGAAGAAAATGGGGCTGCAACGCAAAGCAATTCACATAATGCTAGCCAACCCGACGTTGGCACCGTTCGACGTTTTGTGCGGAACGCAAGAGCAGCACGATTGGCTCTTGGTGGATCACCTCATGACGATATACAGAGTCCGAAAAGACGACTACGTCCCCGGCGACCGCATGCTTTCGTGTAGACGCATGGCCGGCAGGCTGGCTTCCCTGTACCTCGACTTAAACGCCCGGGGCGAGCGTGTGGTCCTTGTGAAGGACGGCTGCCGCGCGCCGAAACCTGCCGTGAGAGAGAGGCGAGACAAGCAGGTCCTCGCTCCTCACGTGGCGTTTTGCAAATCCAATCTGACGAGCATAGAGAATCTGATGTTTGAGGAATTCAGCTCACTAGGGGAGCAGGACCGTTTCTACCTGTTCGTGAACCCCTGCGCGGCCGATCGCGACGGCTCGACGCTCGACAAGGTTCCTTTGCTGAAACAAGTGCCCGAGACCAGGGACTCCGTGGGACCCGGAGGGTACGTGGTGAGCCGGTCGGCGTCGTCCGAGTCGACCGAAGTCCTGCTGAAGGCCTGCGCCTCGTGTCGGACGGTGGAGGCCGACACTTCTATGGTGGAGCTCGCCAACGCCCTGAGCGAGCAATCCGTGATGATCTGCACGGGGGACTCGGACGTGATAGCCGCCTGCGCGGCGTCCCTAAAGAGGGCGGACGTCGTGATCCGTATGAACAACTACAGCTACACGGGGCCGGAGAAGCCGATGCACGACTCCGTGTTCTTCGACGCGCTGGCGGAGAGCGCCGTGCCGAAAACGGCACCCGAACGGGACTTGTCCGACCGGCCCCCTCCCTGGGTCGACCGCGAAGAGGCCTTCGCCGTCATGTGCGACCTGACCGACGAGCAGCTTCCCTTGCTCCCCTCGCGGGTGCGAAGAAACCACGAGAGCCTGCTGCAGACGTGCGACAGAGAGACGGCCGCTCGTGTTTTACTGAAACTCTACGCGGCTGGCGTCCGAGGCTCTCTGTACGTGACCTTGCTTGACGGTCTCTTCGCCGCCGACGTCGACTCCGCCGAGAGGAACGCGCTCGTGGCCCTCTCGGCAACGCCGTCGGGTTGCGTGAGGGCCTTGCTGAGAAGGTCGCTCGCGCGCAAGAAGAAGTGCGACTCGAAAGGGGGACTCTCCGCCTCGGCGAGACCCCGCAAATTCAAATTTAACAGCAACGTCGAGAGGCTGCTGTTGCTGTACAAAGGCCAACGGTTGGCCGGGGGCGCTCACGCCAGATACCTTCGCCTGCGGAGAGCAGGCTCTCATTTCTACATGAGGATTAAAGAAGATGTCAGGCTGGACCCCGTGCTGAGACGTAACCTGGTGACCTTCATGGCTCTGTGCGGGACCGACTACAACTTCGTGCCCAAAGGCTTCGGGGTCAGGAAGCTGCTGTCGATAGCGGTTCCGCACAAGGACACCTTTTTCAGGTGGTGCGACAAGCTGTGGGGCGTGATCGCAGAGGACGGAACGTGTCCTGAGAAATACTCCAGCCTGGGGGTGGACTTGGCGTATCTCGGCGGGGTGCCCAAGAAGACCGTCACGAAACATTGGACGTTGAGCAGTTGCAAGGCCTTAGTCGAAACGCTAAAAGACGTGTTCGACGCGTGGTCTTTCGACCCCAGCGAGACGATCGAGCTGCCCCGGCCTGAAGCCGGCGAACCCAGCGCGAGAGACGTCCGTTAGCGTCACGGCCGCGCACCGCCCTCGTGGCGCGGAGGCTCACCGCGAGGGGTTGCGCGAGTAGACCGAGAAAAAAGTGACCTCGAAGGACAAGCTTTTTTTTTTCTTGCTCTTACCATGTTTTGTTTTTTTTTTTTTTTTTCAGTCCATCGTTTTTATCGTCTTTTGTCAAAACGTTGTGCTGTTTAACCGTGCCATATAATTGTACCGTGTATAACGAATAAAGGGTCTTGGTCAAAGATGCTACATTGTACGTGTGTGTTGATTTTTGCGAGTGTAACTTTGGTGTTAATTAATTGACACAGCGGTGGCTCCGGAGCGGATTTTCCCCCCCCGGAGCCTCCTGCGTGAACGCAGGCTCGCCGAGGCGCCTGCCGTAGCTATCTGCGAGAACCCGGGTCGCGCGAAAGTGTTAAAATATTAACCTGTCGACAGCGAATCTGAGGGGTTGTCTCGAGAGCGTGCGTGCGGATGTGGGTCTGACTGTGGGTGTGTTAACACGTCTGCGGGCTGCGAAGCGATCGCCTGTAAAAGAAGACGCCTCAAGTCGTCTCAAGCTCATGGACTGCTATGACAGCGTATGTGTAGAGGGGAGGTTTTTCACCCGGACGGAGATCGAGCTGCACTCCTCGGTTAAGCTTGAGACGAAAGCCGGCACGCGCGGCACACTGTGGGGACCCGAGGGCACCGCGTTCGAGAATACGGCGTTGGTGAAGCTAAACTGCACGCAGCACGTGAACATCGAAGCCTTGCTGTCCTGGTACGGCGTGAAGCTCTCGAGCGAGAGCGAACGATTGGAGAGGCGTCTCGCTGCACTAAATTTGTAAACGCTGATTCGCGATCGTCTCTCGCCCTCCTCGCCTAACTCGGCTCTGCCGAGGCGGCGGGAGCGAGGCTTCGGCCGAGAGCGCTATCGGACCCCGTTTTATCAGGCAAGCCTTTGAATTTGCCTGACAAGTCGGTAAAAACACAAAGCAGGGCAGTGGTTCTTCGAGGACCTCGGAAAACAGAGGGCAGCGGCCTTGAAAGCAGCGTGGGTGTCGTGTGTCATTTTTCAGTGTATTTTGGGGCACCCTCTATGGCATCATCCACCAGAGGCCGCCAAACCGCCCGGGGGGGTAGTGCGGATAACCCTCGCGGTCCCCCGGGCGGGTCGTTTACACCCGGCTGGAAAAGACTGGGGTCGAAAAGACCTACTTCGCAGGACGCCTCGGAGGAGGAGGAGGAGGAGGAGGAGGAGGAGGAGGAGGAGGAGGAGGAGGAGGAGGAGGAGGAGGAGAGGCCCGTGCCCCGCAGGCGCGGCCGCCCGCCGGGGCGAAGGGGGGAGAAAGAAGCGAACGCGGCGGGGTCCAAAAGACCCACTTCGCAGGACACCTCGGAGGAGGAGGAGAAGGAGGAGGAGGAGGAGGAGAGGCCCGTGCCCCGCAGGCGCGGCCGCCCGCCGGGGCGAAGGGGGGAGAAAGAAGCGAACGCGGCGGGGTCCAAAAGACCCACTTCGCAGGACACCTCGGAGGAGGAGAAGGAGGAGGAGGAGGGAGGAGGAGGAGAGGCCCGTGCCCCGCAGGCGCGGCCGGCCCCCAAAAACGAAACAAAGAGACGAAGAGGCGAACGCGGCGGGGTCCAAAAGACCCGCGGGGTCCAAAAGACCCACTTCGCAGGACACCTCGGAGGAGGAGAAGGAGGATGAGGAGCAGGAGGTGAGGCCCGCGCCCCGCAGGCGAGGCCGGCCCCAAAAACGAAACAAAGAGACGAAGAGGCGAACGCGGCGGGGTCCAAAAGACCCACTTCGCAGGACGCCTCGGAGGAGGAGAAGGAGGATGAGGAGCAGGAGGTGAGGCCCGCGCCCCGCCGGCGAGGCCGGCCCCCAAAAACGAAACAAAGAGACGAAGAGGCGAACGCGGCGGGGTCCAAAAGACCCACGGGGTCCAAAAGACCCACTTCGCAGGACGCCTCGGAGGAGGTGGAGGAGGAGGAGGAGGAGGAGGAGGAGGAGGAGGAGCAGGAGTTGAGGCCCGTGCCCCGCAGGCGCGGCCGCCCGCCGGGGCGAAGGGGGGAGAAAGAAGCGAACGCGGCGGGGTCCAAAAGACCCACTTCGCAGGACGCCTCGGAGGAGGAGGAGGAGGAGGAGGAGGAGGAGGAGGAGGAGGAGGGAGGAGGAGGAGGAGGAGGAGGTGAGGCCCGCGCCCCGCAGGCGAGGCCGCTCCTAAAACGAAACAAAGAGACAAAGAGGCGAACGCGGCGGGGTCCAAAAGACCCACTTCGCAGGACGCCTCGGAGGAGGAGAAGGAGGATGAGGAGCAGGAGGTGAGGCCGCGCCCCGCCGGCGAGGCCGGCCCCCAAAAACGAAACAAAGAGACGAAGAGGCGAACGCGGCGGGGTCCAAAAGACCCGCGGGGTCCAAAAGACCCACTTCGCAGGACGCCTCGGAGGAGGAGAAGGAGGATGAGGAGCAGGAGGTGAGGCCCGCGCCCCGCCGGCGAGGCCGGCCCCCAAAAACGAAACAAAGAGACAAAGAGGCGAACGCGGCGGGGTCCAAAAGACCCACGGGGTCCAAAAGACCCACTTCGCAGGACGCCTCGGAGGAGGTGGAGGAGGAGGAGGAGGAGGAGGAGGAGGAGGAGGAGGAGCAGGAGTTGAGGCCCGTGCCCCGCAGGCGCGGCCGGCCGCCGGGGCGAAGGGGGGAGAAAGAAGCGAACGCGGCGGGGTCCAAAAGACCCACTTCGCA